>JAHLJT010005437.1:71995492-72018404 GCA_031308135.1 Acheta domesticus
TCTCTTGAATATCACTGTTGGATCGACAAAGGAATGCCAATACAAGAAAAAACTCAAAGTAAAATATATTCAGAAAAAATGAAAATAAAATCAAAAATAACTGATTTTTTTACACAACACGCTTGTAAAGCATTCTTGGGCATTGAGCATGCATGTATCTACAGTGATCCTCAGTTAAGTTTTGTCTTTTATTCTTGTAACATCGCAGTCAGTCAAAGCCTTTATCCTTCAGCCACAGGTTGGCACCGGTATTAGTAACTGTGGTTCCCAGATTGTCACCCCATCCAAGAATATGTGGTACCTTAAGTTGCTTAATTTCCGTGACTTTCACAAAACATAGTTAATCAATTCGGTTGCGACATCAGCAACGGAAAGACCAAAGAGAAAATGGAGATATCATGAAATCCTGGAGGTATTAATAATGAGGTCTTCTGTACTATCAGAACTGGCAATAGACCTTGCATACTGCAATTCAAGATGATGATGACAGTAGTAAAATAAAATATCTTTCAACCATGACTTGGTCTTCCTACACAAATATTTTAATTTCTTCCTTTGCTTCTGATGGCACCTGCTGCATCTTAGTAATGAAAGAACTCCTTCCAGATTCAACCACACTGATATTCACTAAACTATTCCTTCAACTAATTTCAAAATAATATTCATATTGTGTAGATTTGTAGAAATCACGTGTCATTAAAATAATGAGGTAATGGAAACACCGCAGTGTTAAATTTCGACACTTCGACAACAAATTCTACACTGCCTATGCCTCTTATCTGTATTGCTAATTTATAATGGCTGGTAGAAATTGAAAGAAATCAAGAAGCCATGAGGGGAGTCAATGGTTTTGTTGTGATTCTTATAAACTGGGAAAAAAACCAAAAACAAAGAAACAACTTTTGATGTTGACTGAAAAATGAAAATATTACAGCTGTGTTATTCTACCTATTCTAATAAGTAGTGCATAATGTCTTAATAGCTCAGGCTAATGACCATGTGACAGCCTGTCTAAGGGAAAAGGCCACCTCACCATTATAAATTTGCCAATTACATGTGTTATGGAAACAGTGATATTTTTGATATTTAAAGTATGTGAAGAGCCATGTACTTTACATATAAATATTATACTTGTATGTTATTGCAGTGTCTTGTTGAAGATTGTTTTTGTTAAAATATTTAATTTATTGCAGTGTATATGAGGAATTTTATTTGTTATTCTGGAGCAGTGTGTAATCTAGTTTTTGTAAACCATTTTGTGGTGAAGTTGTTACTGCTGCTGGGCACTAGTTCTAGCCTAAAATGAAGTTTTGAGTGTAAGTATCTCACCATAAGTTTGGTTGGCCTGGTCCATGATTATGTATGCACTGCTCTACTCTGTGCTTTGTTGCCATTTAAAAACTCAGAAATAATGAATTTAAGTGCTCAAAATTGTTTTTTTAAGCATTTTCATTCAATATTTTGGGTGACATAAGAAACTTCAGATATGTGAAAATAATGGAAAATCCTGATATGTAAAGTTAAACATCATTATACCAATCTGTAAAATTCAAGGACTCAGCTGCATGTTGCAATTACATAGATGGTTGTGAAAATAAATCATACCAGAAAGCTATATACTTATTTATAAACTTCAGGAAAAGTTCAGAGTGTAAAAGTTAATTAAGAAATGAAAAGAGACTGGTTTTACTGCATTTATTACCCTTCATGTTACTTTAGATTAGATTTATTTTAACTGCAATTAGCATAAAACCCGATGGCAGCTAATACAAAAACATAAAATATACACAGTCTCTCAGTAACATAAACACTAAATCATAATAATAACAATAACAACAACATAGGCACAGACTAAGGTAATATAACTAGCAAATTATATTACTAATTATAGTATAATAATGGTAAAATATGATGATAATAATATAAAACTGACTGATTCATAAATATTAAATTACATCAAGAGAGAAAAGAAAAACGAAAAAAAAAAGCCCACACTGCACTTCACTCACTAAGACCTGAAAACATTTACTTCTTTATTTCTCTGCTATACACTGCACGACACCTCACTTCACAATAGAACACTTATCGCTATCGGCCATATAACCCACTATTTTCCCGCATTTACTTAATAATACCCTAAATTAATTCCTTGTATTACTACTCTACCTGACATGTTCCTGGAGCAAAAGTCATCCAGAATGTATTTATGATTCTCATATCAAAACAGCATTGAGTGATTGATGTTTGAATCTGTTCATTTCAAGAGCAGGAGACAGATTGTGCAAATGACTCATTTAAGCGGCACTTGTTCAAAAAGTGCAGAGTAATGTTAACCCCTGTAATATGAGAAGCCTGCTAGAAAAGCTAGGAAATCAATCATAATTAGAGACCAGAAAAATAGTATGAAAGGGTGAAAATATGTACATAAATATGCAATGAAAACAGTAAGAATATGTAATAAAAATGTAATATGTAATATTAAAATATACAAATTTATAACAGGAAAATTTACATAATACAAAATTATATTTATAAAAATATTCTTAAAGAAAATTTTAAATGTAATACATGCATTTGGAAATTCAGGTAAAGGTCACAAAAAGTGGCATCAGTTATACTTTTCACACCTAAGGTGAAACTGTTAACTAACTGACGCACACATTCCGCCACACTGAGTTAACGGAAGCAGGCCCACCGGACTGTGTGAACACTCGACCTCGTCATTAAGTAGCATATCTTGAGTAAGCAGCATGCAGTAATAATGTAGGAAAGATTGCTCTTTTGAAAATATTTCTTTTCATAAAAAATATGGAATAAAATTGAAGGAAAATTGATTTAATAAAAATAATATTTTGTGAAAATGACAAAATATGTAAATGTAATAAAGTTCTAAATATGTAAACAAAAAATTTTGATATTGTGTTAGAAAAGCGACGATTTGCAAAGATTACAATTTTAAAGTGATAAGGGAAAGACAAAAAAATATGCAATTACTTAAAAATCCGGTCTCTAATCATAATCCTCATGAAGTTTACAAGGATGTAATCGGAGTACAGAATTGTGAAGAAACATTTGGCGAAGTCTATTTCTTGCTGAGATTCTGTGTGTTATATTTTCTATATTGTAGAAATTGAAAATTGAAGTACCATGAAGAACTGTGTTGTGAGTACATATTGAGTGAAGTATTATCAGCTTTGCTTCTGTACAGTAAATGAAATGAAAATAGTTACTTTATTCCAAGAAAAATAGTTCTGTAAAAAAATAAGAAATTATAGTAGTCCTTTGTCTACATTTTACATTCGTTTACAACACATTCTCACTTATTGATGAGATTCTTGAGCTGAAGTCCACTAAATGTACATTTAATTTGAGGAAATGTATTCAGAGTTTGTTGATCGTCAATTTCGTTCGAAAAACATACTTATTTTTGGTCTTGCCAAGCATGTGTGACATGACACCAAAAAAATGGCAGCAGCTGACAGAAAATCTATTGTCAGTTTTTAACTGTAATTAATTCAGACTTAAAATTTGATCACATTTCTACTCTTCACTGGGAAAATAAATTATTGCAAAAATAAGAGTTCCTTGTGTTCTGGCCCTACCTATAAGTGTACATTTGAAAGTCATTTAACGGATAATGATGCTGTCCTGTCCATCCTAAAGAATAAACGTAAATATAAAGGAGCTGCAAAAATTGGTCGTCATGTACTACAAGACAGCGTGATCACTGATTTAAATAAAATTTTGCAATTATTTAAACAATAATATGAATAGAAGTATACCTACAGTACATAAATATATACAATATAATAATACAAATAATTTATTATTATCCAAAAATCTACGATGCCCCCCTCCCTCAAAACGATCGACTGGATCCACCTCCAGAATCTGCCTACTAGACGCCATGGGAAAGATCCGAAGGCCTAATATTACAGAGATTTAACATATGGCTATTCTGAAAATACAGCTGTCGGAAAGGGTAAACGGTTTTCGAATAGATGGTGAACAGTCAACAGCCATCAAAACACTTCGTAGGAAAAGCTAGAGAAGCCGAAGAGGGAGAAGAAAAGAAATATATGCCTTTGCTGACGGAAGCCCTTTCACTCAGCAAATGGAGGAAATTATCAAAGCTCTGATCGAGAAGAACAAACCGAGTACCTCACCATACGATAATGAATTACGACGAAAAACCATTTCCGAAAGCGAACCCATGGGAGTCGGAAAATTACTTTCGGTGTCCCATAAGGTTCCAAGTCGGCTCTCGGTGGAATATCATGTACGACATTATGTTTACGGGCAAGACTTCCGCAACACGTCTTAATAGTGAGTTTCGCAGACGATGCGATAATAGTCGTAATCGGTTCTACAGAAGTCATCGACACTTCTGAAATGAGTGATGAGATGGTTGACGTCCAAAGGGCTGTCAGTCGTATTTCGTATACGGAGGCGCTACTGATCAGCACCATTTCGGACTGTAAAATAGTGTGAGAAGGAGGGAGGACATAGAACAAAAATTTTGGAATAATTTCAAACGATCTACGCTTCAGAAAACAATGCAGAGATGAAGAGGACAGCGGAGGACAGAAAGTCATGGCGGCAGCGAACGGCCCTTTTTTGCCTTTAAGATGGTGATGACTCATCGTAGGCCGTCCAATATTCTCAATAGGCAAGGAAAATAATCAACATACAATGTAGGCTTTCACGCCGGTTTCTTCATTGTGGGAAGTTGCCGGGCTTGCCGGCGTGGTCCAACGGAGACTCTTCCAAAGGGCCAGGGAGAAGGGCGTGGAGAGTCTCCGTTGGACCACGGCCTGCAAGCCCGGCAACTTCCACAATGAAGGAAATAATGTCCCAAAAGTTATTTTGTATTAAATTTTCTATGTTATTTTCTGAGAAACGGCTCAAAATTTATTCTTTAAATTTTCTCCTAGTTTGTAACAAGGAGAAACATTTACAGCGCGAGAAGTTAAGGAGAAACATTGTTAAAAAGTTCTTTGAAAACGGCGTTTTCGCATAATTTCGCTTGAAGTTGAATCCAAATTACAACTAGTGGCTGCTACAAGAATGGCACAGGACTTTCCTGTGTAAGAGTTTTCTATTTCCTTGGGTCTTCGCTAGCTATTCGGAATTGGCACGTGTCTTTCTGTGCCAGCTACCATCTATCACCTGCCAAAAGTAAATTTTTTGTCATTTCCTTAATTTTTCTGTTTCCTATTGGGTATAACGAAAATATTAATTTTAGAATATTAAAGAACACAAAAACCTAATCCTAAATGGCAATTTTCTTTTAAAAATAACGTGCTGTTTTATGAAAAAAATGGCGTTTTAGCACTACTAAAATGCGAAATTTGAAGCTCACTTTTCAACAGAAAAGTTTTGAGTTTACAAAATACATTTGAAGTGATTTGAAGCACTTACACTCACAAATATAATAATGTTTACAAATGCGGGTAATGTGCATATAAAGATGGTGAGAATACTTTAAGAAAATTACATCAGGTATTTTTGAAAAACAAAAAAAATTCCTCAAAATAAACTTTACATCATATTAAAGAGGACAATATTAGCACATCCGATCGAAAAGTTTGAATTGAAGAGTTTTTTTTATCCATTTATGAGAAATGGCGTTTGAGCGATTCTGAAAATTCGGAAATTTGAGCTAGTTTTTCACGAAAAACTGTTGCGTTTTCGATAAACTTTACATTGACATTATTGCAAGCATGTGTACCCATAAAAATAATAATGTAAACAATTCGCCGCTAATGTAAATATTAAGACGTGACAGACAAATAAAAAAGTACATTTTTGCAATTTTTGAAAAAACAAAAGAATACAGCAATAGGGCGTTTATGTCATCTCATAGGGTACATTTAGCACTATCCCAGGCGCGGCTCGTCATTAAAGGCTGTAAGACGGAGCCTCTCCTAGAGAAATCGCCCTCCAAAAGAAATTTAAAAATATGTTTAAACATGTATTTATTTATTAATAATGGATTTCTGAGTTGTATTATGTAACATCATATCAATCTTTTTCTTTGTCGGTTCGTTTAACGGCCGTCCGTAACGCATTTGAAGCAGTTGACAGGGAAGAGAGACGCGTTAGGCTCCCACTTCATTCTGCCATAAGGCCTGTGTAAAACGAGGAGGCAATGACGTCACGCATCATTGCACAGGCTTACCGGCGGACGAAAGGCTGCAGAGAGACAGCCTTCAAGGGTGGGGGTCTAGGGTCTGAGAAGGGCGTGCTCACCAGATGGCATTACTATGCAGTTCAGCGGCTAGCATTGCGTTTCAACTAGTTTTCCCGATACGCGATAGGAGCTCTACTCCCTTGAATCTATATACGATTTATTAATAGAAATACAATACAGGCAATGCAATGCACTCTAATGTAATGAAATTTAATGCAATGCATTTGCAGCCTTCCCTGTTTATAAAACCACGAGCCGCGACTGCACTATCCTTACCAAAAGTTTAAAGAAAAAATTTTGAGCCTTTTTTGAGAAAATCTAGTTTTTGTAATTATTTAAAATTGCGCATATTGCACGCAATATTGCGCGAAAACTACCAAAATTTTCAGAACAATGTACATGACCTTAAACAAAGAACTCACTTTGGAGAGCACATTTTATTTGAAGGAAAAATCTCTATCTTCAATTTTGTAGTTGGAGAAAGACGCCGAAAAAAATTCGAACTTTCACAATTTTCGAAAATTCAGAGTAATCCGTGACAATCGGACCTATGCCATGTTAATAAGTGTATTTTACTCTATTCATACAAGAAATTTAAAGAAAAATGTGCAGCCGTTTTTGAGAAAATTTTGAAAATGTCCGGGGGGTTTCACGTAAATACCCCCAAATTTTGAAGAATCTTTTTCAAAATCTCAAAGCTTCGACAAGAACCAGATCGCCCGGGGAATATCGATTTTGGAAGAAATCGTATGAATGGTTTAGGCGCTAGCAGTGTTCACAGACGGACGTTTTCCTTTCAATTGGTTTTTCGATATCAAGGACCCACAAAAGAGGGTTTCTGGCTACACCACGTGTTAGGGGATTTTTTTTCTTAATTTAGTAACTGGTTTTATCCATTTTTTCGTTATCACGGCCCGGCAATTAATTTTCCCCCCGAAAATTGGCCATTTTTTCGCGCAGCATTATGTAACTTTCCCTTTACATACCACTCCGTGTATACGTACGTATACGGAAAAGTAAAAAGAAACATTTTATCAAAAATCGTTGTAAGTTATTTCCATGGATATAACAAGTAACGCTTAAAAGAAGCGCTGGTCTGTTTCATGGAACTCTCTGAATTTTCGAAAAATTGCCAAAATTAGGCAAAATGAGAGAACGGGTGTGTTGTTGAGCACCAATGGTTGTTGTCTAACAGCATTATAAATTTACAAAAGAAACAAATTAATTAGTTTTGGAAACAAAGCAGTTTTGCGGTTGACAACAGAGTTTGTAGTACGACTAGGAAGAACGATTGGATAAAAAGGGCAGTAACGACGTGGCGGGTGCAGTGATGTGCGGATATGATGGGCGAGAAAATCGGGCAGGGTGGACGAGCAGTGCCATTAAATGCGAATTTATGAACGATTTCTTGTAAACGAAAAGGTCGCTTATCATTCTGGTTCGGTACACAAAAATGTTATATTATGCGGTGATTTCAATATTTGCTGATTTTACCTAAGTTATTGCTAAAGTTGATCGTGTGAAGCAGTTATTTTAATATATTGAAGGCACTGCAGATAAAATTTTCAAATTTTCTACGTCTTCTAAAGTTTTTAGAATGTAGAGAAAATATTTTCAAATTTGATTCATTAGTTCAGATAAATATAGGCCTATTTTCTATTACTGTACTGTTTATTTATAATGTGATCATTTTCTATTTCTGTACTGTATATTTATAATGTATATTTAAAATGTTTTTCTGAAAAAAAACCCTTTCTTGGTTTGCTAGTGCAAAATGCACCAAAGGCCAAGCAACATAATCCTTATAATTGTAACACATGAAAATTGTTTTCGAATGCTTCAGTTTTTAAATGACTAATATAAGATATAAATAACTTTCAAAATAAATATAAGTTAATTGTGTTATCAGTTATGAGTAATATTGAAGGACTGTATAAGGTAATTTACATTAGTATCTTTTCATTTATCAATAAAGTACTTAAATAACCTCTAAATATTCATTCCTTTTTTCGAAGTTTGCCCCCGATGTCAAAAATATTTACTGTCGAAAACGAATCTATGGATCGTTCCACGAAAATCGTTATACATTTATGTAGAATAATTTCACGTAGGCCTACTTAGCGGCTCTATCAGGGAATGGATTCTTCCTTTAAAGATTAGTCTGCTTTTGTGTATAAATTGAAAGATATTGTATCATTAGTGATAGTTTCTAAAGGTTTCCTTTTTATCATTCGTTTATGCTGGGATTTTATCACTAATTATTATTTACTTGAAATTTTTCGATAATTGTTTGTTACTTCATTGGCGTCATGGATACCGTTACAGTGGCTAAGGAAAGTATTGTGAAGACAGATCCAGAGGTACAATATTTTAGAATTAAGTTTTAGAGAGAAAATCAGTCTTTCATATATTTTGATTCATGTGCCTCAACATCTTCCGCATTTCCCCACGTGCTCGGGTATGGTGACTACGCGCGGTGACTGGAAGGAGTCTCGCTCGTCTCGCTGGACCTGTTCCAGAAGTCAAGCCACGATCTGAATTTCCGTAAATTGGAGGTTATGTCACTTTGATTTTGTCGTATAACTTTTCATATATACTGATGTGGACTCAGAGCTTTCATTGAAGACTATTGCAATGTGAGTTTAATTTGCGAGAGAGTTGTTTCTCTGTTTTCTGTAGCCAGATGCCATAACATTGAACTTGTATTTTTGAAAGAAAATGTTGTTTTTTTTTAACTTCTCCGGGAATTTATGAACTTTAGAGAATACTACAGGAAACTTGCAAAGTTATTTAAAAGTTGCAGGTTAAATGCCACGTAGACTCTCAGACTCGTACGTATAGCTCGAATTTGTTGACGTGTTGTTGTTTGAGACGTAGCCTAATAAACACGGGAGGGCTACACTTCTCAAATTGTCATTGACAGCCTTCATTTGTCATGTTTTTGACTAGTTCATTATACGTCCCATTTTCTTCAATTCCACCGCAAGACCAAGTTTAATCTTTTTGCTTTTTGTTACGATATTCGAATGACGTTATGGATTGTTAAATGCCCCCTAACAAATTCGGTAATGTCAAGAGAACAATTGATTTAGATAGACATCAGCCTATGTGATCTTTTTATTTAGAACTCCTGACTTACTTTAAAACTTTCAAATTGAAAACTGAATTGAATGTTAATGTATGGAAGTGCCTTTGCATCTGCTTTTGGCATAATTCTTTCCCTTCAAAGTCATGTAAACAGTTCTGTTTCATGTACATTCTTAATAGATAGTATTCATATTAATGCTGGGCACACACATACTCACTCACTCATTCATTTCCCCATAATTTCTGTTTCCATGAGTTTTTGTTTCTTTTGACTTAACCTTTTTTGTTAATAATATTGAAAATTAAAAATGTAAGGTATTGTGAATAAAGATATGTTAAATAGAAGTTCTGTCTTCATAAATTGCGACTTGAAAATTTCAATGAGATCATTTTGTGAGTAACATGTCAATTAAAATAGAAAAAATTCCTGCCAATGTCACCATTAGTACAACACAGTTGATGGTATACATTTCATAATAATATTATATAGTGTGTTCAGTATTGTTATTATTGTTAAGGAACTTGTATTATTACTGAACTGTATAATACACAAAATAGAACAGTAAGGACAATAATAATTATTTATTATATTATTGTTATTAATAATTATTTATTATATTATATTATTTATATTCATAACGAAGATGTGGGTTGCTCTCCAGGTTACAACCTACTTCCTAAGAGGCAGATCAGGAAACTGTTTTAGCCACTTCAATATTTTGTGCAAAATATGCTCTGTTCCTAACAAATGATGTGTTACTTTTTCCACTCTTTTGAATGACGGAGGAGTTTGTTCAAGTTCTTACATAAGATTTGTAGATTAAACCTAGGACTCTGATATTAGTTCAGTACATATTTTGATACCCCACATCTGGCTGATCTCTATTTCCAAACTGAGGTATTTGAGATATTTATAGGTATTCTTGCATGCAACATTTTGGTTGCATTGTATAGCAATAACTATAGGAAAACACTACTTTTTCCCCAAATTTTGAATAACAGAATCCAGTTTTGTTTTCTGTAATTGTACCATCAACATGTATTTCTTGTATATGCGGTATTGCTGCAGCGTAACAGAAGTCACAGAAGGTTCAAATTTGTTTCTCAGCCCAGTCCACCAATCCGAAGCAGTACTCAGCGACAGGCACCAACCAACTTCTAATTTTGGAAATTTCATTCCTCGAGTTTGGAGTGGACTGCAGGATGAGTCCTATTCCTCTGTTATATTCTTTTAAAATTCTCTCCTTTATGTTCTTTGAGATGTTCAATGCCAAGATATAAGTAGTTTTTGGCCCTGCCTGGCTCGTGATTTCAACTCAGAGGATGCATATCAACTTGAATATTCTCTATTGTTACCACTTTGCCTCACTATAAGTTGACTTTTACTCATTTCTCAAGACCATATTTCATGCAGGTGTCATTTAATAATGGGATTAATTCACCACTAGAGAGAGTTGTTTCATTTCTAGATACAATTTAAGATCTTCCATGTTCAACAAATGTGTAACTGTTTTTTTATCACCATGGAGCTTGTAGCCAGTCAGTTTGTAGCAATTGCCTAGATTGTGGGAGCAAACTAATGTAAAACAGCTGAAGAAATAATGAATGTTCTTGAAAATCCCCAAGTTAATCTGAAATTTCTTGTTTCTTCTGTGTGCAGTCTGCTATTTAGAGTAACACTATTACTTCGTACAAACTACACCAAACTCAAAAAGTTGAATATTAAATTAATAGTTTCCTGGGATTTTTTATATCCTATCTTGAGGTTCACTTCCATGTTTCCTTACATAAGATGACTTGTTTAATAGCAAGACTTCCTTGCAACCATAGGAACCCTTAGAACATTCTCTGTTCAATTGTCAACGAAATGTTCCCCTGTATCCGTTTCTCCTGTATTTTGTTGCCTATTGCTGCAGTTTCAACTTTGCACATTACTGGCAGACAAGCGATTGCCCTACAATTCTTTACCGATGCACTGTCTCCCGCGGTGGCGCTTTTTCTGGTGAGATGCTCAGATGCTTTTTCTGGTGAGTCCAGATGAAAAAAATGACACGTAAGCCTGTCTTCTTGACAACATTAATATCATTAAAATTTGAACAAAAATCAATAAGTCACAAAAATTAAAAGTAGAATGTTTTTTAAGCATTTAACCTTAAAATCGTATTGCTTTAACAGAATCATAAGCACCCCAGGATTAAGATGGAATAAGTTGTGCAGATACATTGCGCTTGATTACAAATAAACAATTACAATAACACTGTAATTGCCATTCAGAGTGTTCGGAAAAAATACATCAACACTTAAAATATAGGCCGACGTTGTTTGTTATTGCTCAATCTGCAAACATGTCAGCAAATTTGATCTACAGGTACATGTTTGAGAGGCTACATGGCATTTAACCTGCATCTTCTAAATAACTTTGCAAGTTCCCTGTAGTATTCATAAAAGTTCAGTTCCTGGAGAAGTTAAAGAAATATTTTATTAAATATTTTCTTTTGAAAATAAAAGATCAATGTTATGTAATCTGTAAAATAAAATAAAATTACCCTAAAATGGCTTTAAATGTTTGGCAAAAATGTGTGTTGACTAGTGTTATTAATAGAATGACACAAAATACAGAAAAATGATTTTAGTACACCAAATACTTCAGGCATAGGCCTTAGAAGGGAAGGTCTGGCAAAATATAATTTGGGAATGTGCTGTATTCTAAGTGTGATATAGTTTAGTGTGAAATTTATCTTATAATTTAAATTTTATTGACTTACATCTTTGTTTTTATTATTATTATTTTTATTTTCATTATTATTTTCATCCAGCTTCCCTGATACTTCGAGCAACTGCTGAGATGACCCCTTGTTTTGCTTCTGGACATAAGTGTTGCTTCACTATGTGCACATTTTGTTGAATTCTCCGTTTGGTAGTTGTGATGTGAGTAGGACCAAAGGGGGTGTTATTTTGCCAGCAATATTAAAAATTAAAATTTGTAGTTCATTTGCTGATGAAAGTAAGTTCTTTGTTACTCTGGAGCAAAAATTTCTATTTTTCATATGATGTTTTGTTGGTATGTTTATTCAAAATCAATTCTTTTTAATAAAGGGATGGAAGTTGGAATTCTGGAGCTCAAGAAAATGTGTTTTGATTATACTTCTTCCCTATAAGTCACATACAGTTTTTTGATGATAAAATTTTCTTAACTGCCTCATCCACTCATCCCACTCCATTTCCTCATCTCTATGAAGCCTTCCCACTCCCTTACCCCCATCTGCCTGGGCACTCCCCCGCCCACTGGCTGCCCTCTCTCTTCTCCTCTTGCCATTCCCCCCTCCCCACTGTCTTCTCTGAAGAACACCTTGTCAAGATGCATTGAGGATTGTATTTAATTAATTTTATATCCATTACATCAGCTTTTCAAATTTCTACGTTAAATCTATTGACATAATTATTATACATTCTGTTTAATGAAATATTCAGTGAGTAGGTGGAACTAAACTTGTCAATAACAAAACGATATATTTTGATTTTGTAATCCTATTAAGAACCTTAAAATGTATGTATTGTAAGGCAGACAATTTTTTGATTAAATAGTTTATATAAAAATTTTACATAATTAGAGAAGAGGGAATATAAACTTAGAAAATATAAGGAAGGAATAATGCTGCAAATGAATTGTAAATATTATTAATGAAGGGATCAGGTAGGGCAAATCATAATGCAACAATTCTGAAAAATTTATATTGAATGGTTTCTATGTGGTTTATATTAACATCAAAACTGAGAGACGGTACGTGGGATGCAAACATTAGCAAGAGCCTAACTAGAGCTAGAAAAAATATCAATTTTTAATTTGGGATTTTAATTCGCAAGTTCTTTTAATAAAGCTGGGGAAGCCTTATTAATTATCAAATGAATGTGATCATTGATGCTCATTGTCTTCCAAATATTACTCCCAGACCATGAAAAGTGGAGAACTCTTGTTCCTATACGGGGTAAATTACAACCTCTAATGCCATATTTTGTCTGAAACCACTTTTGTTGATCCGTGATGTTGAAAAAGAATTTAATGGCCAAAGGGGGTCAGTGTCTGTCTTTCTGTCTGTGAACAATGCTAGTGGCTATACCTGAGGTAGGATTTTCACAAAATTGATATTTCCCGATTGATTAGGCTAATGCTGCATCCCCTTGAATTTGAAATAGACATTTTGAATTTGTGAGGTGAATTCCATGAAGCCTAGTGGACAATTTTGAAATTTTCTCAGAAATGGCTCCAAATGATTGGATTAATTTTAATTTTTTTTTCAGAAAGTACAAAATTCTCTACAATTTGAGGTCCAAGATCAGGGAAGAAATGTTGATTTGATATTGGGATCCAGGCCAAGGAAGAGTTAAAAATATCTAGAAGGAAGCAAGATTTTTGGATTTCTTTCATTGATGCCAACAGGCTTTGTTCACTCACTCTGATTCCTTTTGAGCATAAAGCTTTGCATGTAATATGCGATATGGCCCTTCTTATTGTGCTGGTGAAACAAATGCCTGTACTCCCAGACTAATTGTAACTTAACTTTTTTGTTTCAAGCAGTGATTTGCTTACACTTATGTCTGAATTTTCTTATTATAAATAATAGTAATAAAAGCTTTGCTCACAATGCAGAAAAGTCCACTGTGTATTGGAATATCGTGTTTCTCCTGTATTTACCAAAGTCTAACTTTGCGCACACTTAGCAGTGCATAGAATTGAATTTTTATATGATCATATAGAAAGTTTCATTTCACGGATGGAAATTTTATTTTGATGCTAATTCTGTTTATGTAGAATTAGAAAGTAGTTGCATAGGGTAGTAAGGATCCATTAATTTAATTCTGTTTGGCAAATCTCATTAAAAAAATGAAAGATGTGGACATACATGCAATATTTACAAAATTCAATTAAATTTTGCTTTTATTTTCATAGCATAATGTTTAAAAAAATGTGTGCCACTTAAGAGGCCATACAAGTTGTGAAAGGGGCAGTGAAATTCATGGTTGAAACTGAGATCGTTAGATCTCTATTACTTAATGGCTTTTTCTGTAAAAAAATGTGCAAAATGGAAGAATTGGCGTGTTTGTTTTCTGCCCATGCCTCACGTTTTCAGTGACACACACTTCACGCTAAAATCTTATTGCATTTACTTGTACCATGCATTAGTACTTTTGAAATTCATCTTCTACCTTAAAATTAATAAAATTGAAAACGTTTTATCAGGTCAAGACAGATCGACATTTTTTATGGGTAAGATTCACTTGCACAAAAATTTCACCAAAAATGTCCAATAGAAATAGACAAAACATGTGTTAATATGTGTATTTTTATATTTACATATTTTTAAATGGTCTAAACAATCATATAATTTTTCCAAAATTGTATATGAATACAATTTTTTATCTACATTCAGTTTGTTGAAAAGCCAGAGCCAAATTTATCTCGGGTACTGCATTGCTTCATAATAATTTCCCTGTGTTGTAAGAAGAATATGTAAGAATTTTCCAGCAAAACATGATTATTCATGAAAATTCGTCTCTTTGGTTTCTATCATTGACCCAGGGTGATAAAGGTTCTCACTTGTGAATAAAATCTTATGGTCGTCTCATAGCAAAAATTATTTTTATTGTAAGAAATTGTAAATTGAAATCATAAATCTTGCGCTGGTTTTTCTCTTCCTAATAGGAGATCATTTCTGACCCTAAAACAAAATCTCTTTTTAGACATGAATTTAAAAGAAAAATTTTTGTCTTGCAGATGGAAATTGAGACAAATAAGAATGGTGATTTCAGCTACAAGAAATGGAAAATGACAGAGGTGAGTTTATAGTTTAATTAAGGTTGGTTAGGGTTTTACAAATGTAACTGATGTAAACAATATTGGTTGTTTGAGGGAATCTTGCAACATATCCTGAATATTATAGTCAGAACCAGGGCTTTTGGGATGACTGTAGGAGATAAATTGCAGAAATTTTCTTATCCTTTTTTTTTTTTTAATATGAGATGATAATGAGATGACTTGATGAAATTATTCAAGGCTTATGAGAAATGGGGTGGCTGTAATGGACAAATTTGTAATGAAAACCCACATCCAGTACATTGAACGTAGGGAATATTTAAAATGATGGAAAAACTTGTTTCTTAGTTTGAGTAGTCATCCATTGATTTGTAATCAAATGTGTAATATTACTCTAGCTGTGCTAATTTTTATATTATAAAAGTCACAAAACGCAGAATATCCCATAATATTATCATAATTTTATCATAATTTTTTAGACTTTCTTAACTTGTAAACACCCATTGTGTAATGAATCTTTTTTTTCTTTAATTCTATATTATTCACTTTTCCTGACACTTGACTTGATCATTTTGAAAGGACCATTGGAAAAAAAGTCTAATTCTTTCTTCCAATAATATAGGACTATGGTGATACTGTGTAGCAGAGAGTGTATAGTGTAGTAAAACATTTTCACTGTAATCCCAATCTTGGACTGGAAAGTAGCCAGCCTACATTTAAACCGCACTTTGAACATGACGAATCCAATGATGTACATATTGTCATATGTTAGATAAGGATTTTTTTTGATTAATTTTGATTTTTGCGACCGGTGTTTAACGGACGTTTGAATAGTCCACCACACAAGGTCATGCAGTGCTCCACCAGCACACGTGCGCCCGGTGAAGGGAAGGGAAGGGGAGGGATCTTATTTGAAAATACGAAACATAGTATTCCAAGTATTCACAAAACCATTGCAGTTTTTTCCTGAACTGTGCTTTCCATTCTTCTGCATTTTCACATTTTCGTCATTCTTTGATTGAAGGAATTAAAGGATGGAAAATAAGAATTTGTCATAAGTTTGTATTGTAATAAAATTCAACTCCATTTAATGGGATTTCATAAGATACGTAGTAATGGTATCTTGAAACAAAGCACAATAAGAATAAATAATTAAAACTGTACAAAAATATATTGTATATTTTGAGCAAACAATTTCAATGTTAATACGAATATAATAATAACTTAGGGATAGAAATAATCTTATTTCAATAAATACTACTTAAGACAAATCCGTATTTTCAATCCCTAAGAAACCCAAATTACTGAAAATGGATTAAGATGAAAAGGAGAGTTCAGAAAAAAGTGCAACATTTTTGTGAATATTTTTCGTATCCTCAAGTACTTAAATCCCTTCCCTTCCCCGACCCCGCGTTTGCTGGGGGAGCGCTGCGTGACCTTGTGGGGCTGACAGTTACAATGAAAATATTCGTTAAACACTAGTCGCAAAAAAATCACAATTACTCAAAAAAATGCCTATCTAACATATGACAATATTTATATCTTTGGATTTGTCTTTTTACGCTTATCATGATAGACTGAAAAAATATGTATAGTCCCATTTGAAAAAACAAAGTTACTTCAAATATCTCGTAAAATAAAAGTGATAAAAGAGAAATCAATACACATATCAATTAGCCCCATTCCCTCATTCACTTCCGTGAAAACTGCATTGCAATATCTTCAACCGTTCAAAAGTTACAGGAGGTGCTAAAGTTACGTGACTCACCCTGTATATGTATATATATATATTTTTACTTCAATGTCTTGTAACAAGGTGGTCGTTTTGGTATCTGGACACATTTTAAATTCCCGCAAACTGGTGCCTGAAACTCATTGGCTTAAGTCGTAAATGGTGCACAATAGCTCACCCATGTCTTCCCATCATGGGTGTATGTTATGTGACATGGGGTGAAGGTTCTTTGTTGTTCGCAGGATGAGGGTGAAAACTGTAATGCTGTCGACGAAGCGTCGCCAGCTGCACGTGCACAGGCCAATGACAATAGGAATGGTTCCGGTGAGTCAGTAAGCAAAGACAACTATTACACCCGCACATTTTCTAGAGCCGCTTATTACCTACCCCCACTCCTTTACTAACACTGGTAGAATTTAGGATAAGTGATAGGAACGAGCGGTGTTGACAAAATTTGGTCTCAAAATTATTCGCTCCCTTGCAATAGAACTATTTTACATTGATAAAGGAGCTACAGATTTGATATAATAGTCCTGTTGACAAAAAATAAACCTCTGACTCCTCTTGAAATGAGGGCTCAAGGAAATGTGTGTTGATAATAATCCACAGTGTAAGAGAATGAATGTGACAATTGCTTTTTACGTGATGAAATCAATTTCAGATTAGTTCCTCACTTCTCTCTGCTGTGCGATAGACTGGACTTGGGTCTTGTGATGTCATGCGCACATATTTAGTTTTTTTTTTTTAACGTAACCTCTGCAAACTGTTAAAATGTATTAAACATATATTTGTTAAGAAATTAAATATATTTACTTTAATATTATAAATATATTTATTGAATTTATTAAATATGCATGAGTATTTTCATTCTAACAGAAATCACCATTATGGTTCCATGAACATGATAGAACAAATGGTGAGGTACGAACACGATAGAACAAATGCAATAGGAATGTAATCTGTGATTAATAGATGTGTAACTACTGTTTCATATTTACGGCCGTGATATAATTATCTCATCTTGGAGATAGTTTCTTATCCTGCATGATTGCGTCATTTCATAAGCAATGGTTCTAGCATAATTCTTTATTTTCTACAATTCTGCTAATTCTGAAATGAGAGAAAAAAAATTAAGCATCTGTCAACTTTTGAACTTATTTCCAGTGGAAGATGACCTTATTTCTGCAAATATGATTGATACTGTGCACATTCCTCTTAATCTTTACAAAATGACAGATAGGAAAATATAGATCATCTTCTGGTGGAAAAAGAAGTAGAAGAAGAATTGATTGACTGTGGAAATATCAATTCATGGAAAATATATAATATCACGAATAAATGAAAGATATCACAGCTATAATTTTGCTCTTACGAAGCCATGACTCTAATGAAATCTGAAGACTGTGCAAGAGGAAGTGAATGCAATAATGAGTCAATGAATAACAGGAAACTGAAAACTCATATTTTGGTCGACCCACAATTATCTATGTAAAGAAATACATTCTTATGATGTAAGGATAGAGATAGAGGTGCCTCAGGGCATAAATTTGTCACCGCAGTGCCTCCGGTCATGAGGTCCTAGTGTTTGAGTCCTGACAATGGCAGGACTTTTGGTACTAGCTACATAACTAGTATCAAAAGGGATCGAGTTCAGTGGCCATCTGGAGAAACATTATTTGCTGCCAGCTGCTCTAATCGGTGATTTTCCTTGGTTTCTCCAATCAATACTAGGCAAAGCCGTGGCAGTTCCCGAAGCAAGAATCAAAGCACTGAAAATCAAAGCAAGAACAACTACTTTCAATTTCTCACGAACTTGCCAAATTGCGCATGATGACCTCTTCCCGTTTCCATTCTACCTGCGCAATTCAAACGACACAAATTTCATAACTTTTTATTAATAAAGGAAAAGCTGTGACTATTCAATATATAGTGACCTCCACTCGTAGGAGGGGCATCAAAATCGTTTTCTTTACAGGTTTACTACTGACAAAATTTAAGGGATAATCCCATTAAATTAGCTTTTAACCGGTAACGAAATTATCCCTGACAAAGATTGTAAATACAATTGAATGGGTTTTATAATAATGTAAATAATCATATGCGATTATAGAAAGGCAGTTACTATTTTGAAATTACAGACAGATAAAATTTTTATTACATGGATAATGATTTACTTTTCTGTAGATGATTCTGTTTTTTCTAGGAGCAGAAGGTGCGGCACCTATTAGCCACTCTGGAGGCTTCAATGGCTGGAGTATCGCTGAAGAAGAAGAAGAAGAGGAGGAAGAGGATGAGGAGGAGGAAGTAGTGAATGTGCGAGCGAAAGGGAGGGGTGGGAGTACCCAGAAAAGGTACCGTAGCTAATCAGTGAAATACTAGTAGTGCTAGAGAATGGCACTGATTTTTTCGTACCAGTTTTCTAATATTTTTAGTATGTTCTAGCTTTCCAGTTTTGTCTCATGGTTTTCCCAGCTGCCATCCACTGCCGCCCAAAACACATTTTTTTCCATTTCTCAATTTCTTGGTCCCCTAATGGTAGAATTGAAATATGACATTAAGTATATTAGAGAAAAGTAGGAAGACACGCACGCACACGCACACGCACACGCACAAACACACACACACACTTGGGTGTGGGTGTGCGCATGCGTGCGTAACAGTACATACTCTACAGGTGCGCTCTTTTATGAAGGTATGACGTAATGCCTTCAAGGTCTGCCACGTTATTCTTGGAGCACAACGTCGCTACCTTTCGTGTGACGAACTTCCTAATCCTGCTCTGCATTCCAGTGTTTGCATCTGGCCAGCTGCCCTCACATGGCGTAGTAAAATCCACTTAAATTTTAAAAAAAATCACCACACTATTACATATTTTAAAAGTATTAAACAGATTTCAAAACTTAATTATAAAAATGTTATTAAATATATTTTTAAAGTTATCCTAAAATAAAGGATAGTAAATTAAAAACAATTGATAACAATTATACATTTTTGCTGATATATTATGCAAGCAAACTCACAGGTCTTGTAGGAACCGATTTTTTATAAGAACAGGAATCAAATCGAGCCCGCAATATAAAATTAGCTATCCGTTGTTATTTCAAATATTAATTAACAACACTTACATCAATGTTTATGAGTCTTACATGCTTTCGTTGTATATTTGTTTAATTTTGATGAAGTTGATAAGAAATTTACAACCACCAAGCACACCTGTAAGTGTTTCTACTGCGCTTGGTTTTGAATAAATGTACCTGCAATAATCTTAGGGACTGTTTTTTAATGTTTTGTGATTAAAAATTAATATTTTAAAAAAATTATGATTTAAAAATTTATGAAAACCTCCATCAAACCTCCGAAATAAATTGGTCCTCCGAAAAGATCCACTAAAGAAAAATACAACTATATTTATAGGGGGGGAAACCCCCAAACCTGGCCACAGCCTGCTGCGCTCCACGCCTCAAATTTGAACAAATGTACCTGGAAAAGGAAACATTTGTGTGTTTTGTGGTAAACAATTTATGTTTAAAAATCAAATTTAAAAAACTACGAAAATCAACAAAATCCGTCTAATAAATTTGTCCCCGAAAACATCCAGTAAAGGCAACAAACTAAAATTATGGGGAAACCTCTAACCTGGGAACATTGCTGCCCTCCGCGCCTCAGTTATATACTATAAATACACCTGCAAGTGAACTATTAGGGTGTTTTGTGATGAAACATTGATATTATTTAAAAAAATTATCATTTAAACTACGAAATCTCCAATGAAAGCCCCCAAATAAATTTGCTCCCGAAAATATCACTAATGGAAAAAATTGTAAAAATAGGGGAAACCCACCACCTGGTAACACTGCTGCGCTCGCGCCTCGGTTGTTGAATAAATATACCCGCAAAGTAGCAATTTGCGTTGTTTTTGACAAAGCATTGCATCTATTTTAAAAATTAACCCATTTAACAAAACTACGAACATCAACAAAAGCTCCCAAATAAATTTACCCCGAAAATATGCACTAAGTGGAAAAATCACTAAAATTAGGGGAAAACTCCTCACTCGCTGGTAACACTGCGGCGCTCGCGCCTCAGTTGTATTTGAATAAATATACCTCAAAAAGGACCAATTTGCGTGTTTTGTGATACAACATGATAATTTTTTACATTTTAAAACTTCGGAGTTTCAGCCGAGATCTTGTAATTGGATATACAGATGTTACTTATGTAGTAATTTTAAAAAACTTTGCGAAAAACCTCCAAGAACCCCCCTAATTATGCCCCCGAAAACATCAGTAGAGACAAAAAAACAACTAAATGTGGGGGAAGGCCACTAACCTGGCAACACTGCTGCGCCCCGCGCCTTATCCATTGGTGTTCGCGTTGGCTCAGACAGTGCGTTGTGCGTGCGCAGGCTGGAGTGCCACGAGTGCGGGCGCACCTTCTCCTGCAAGGACTCGCTCAACTACCACTTGCGCGGCCATGGCGGAGACCCTACCGGTGCGGGCGCCTGCCCAAAGGTAAGGATGTAGCTGCTGGCCTGGGATTGATCGATTGTTCGTAATTCGGGACGCGTCAACTACTGAGGTCACTAGTCCAGTAGTGCGTGTTTTCCCCTCGGGAGGTGGCGGTGATCTTTTCCTCGCTGGATGGCGACATCCGGCGCCGACCTACCGTCGACTAGCTGAGTTCCCTCTACCAGGTATCTCCCACCAGCGGCTCACCGCCCCAGTCGGAACAAGCTCTTAGCTCCGACCGGTCTCCCGGCATGTGTGGTGGTGTAATGCATGTTAGTGTAAGTGTGTGTGTGTGTGTGTGTGTAAGGGGTGAGGATAGGACAAGGAAGAGGAGGAAAGATCGCTTGCGGTCCGTGGCCGTTGTGTTAGGGTACTTCTCCGGCATTCGTCTGGTGTTGATCGGAAAACCACCGATCAGAGCAGCCGGCCGCTAGAATTCCTCCTCCAGATTGAATTCGACTTAACCGACAAGCTAGTGTCGAAAATCCTGCCGCCGCGACTTCGGGACCTAGGACCTCGCGGTCAGAGGGACTGCAGTGACACCAGTTGATGCATTGAGCCATCTCTCCGGTCCGGCCTGATGGCCGCTCTACAATAGCCCGCGAACGGGAACGGCAATGCGAAGGCGAGGACGGAACGCGAGGGACGTGCGCTTCACAATAAACGCCAACGGGAAGACGAATAGCGTTATGAATCTATAGCGACAAAAACGGGTACTTCACGAAAGAGTTGCCGAAACCAAAGCACTTCTAGCTGCGCTACTCTGTTCACGCTTTGCTTTGCCAGCTGTCAGTTTTTTGCGTGTGCTAATATGAATAATGAATACTTTAACGAAAGAATATTAATTAAAAAATAGTTCATCAGAATGAAAAATGCAAAAACTACCAAGGACTAATGGAAAATACAACTCACGAAAAATTTTATCAATAAATAAAACAATTCCAATTAATTAATTTTTAAACTATTTTATTTTGTGGGAAATTTTAATTCTATTAATATGAATAAAATGAAAAATACTGAAATCACTAAAAAATAAACAATTCAACAACGACTATCTAAACCCGCCTCAAACCCTAACCTCGCAAATCCCGCTGCAACCTCAACACCGCTCCAGACAGTTTCGCGCGCAGGCCGCGCGCTCGATCAGCTGGAAAAACTTCGCCTCTATTTGCTGTACTCTCGTTGGTCCAAAGGCTTCCTGTTCCCGGGCCGAGATAAATGTTGACCATTTTTCGCATTCCCGTCGTGGTGTGAACCCCTGCCTGAGATGCCTTTCAATTTTCTTTACGTTCCCGTTCGCGTTGCCGTTCCCGTTCACGGGATATTATGGAGCAGCCTTTAGGCCTCGTTCACAATGCAAACATATATTAACGTAATGCTGTAAACTTAGTAAAATTGACACATAAAAACAGGCATTCACAACGTAAGTTGGAACGTAAGTTTCGCCTGAACCAACGCCATCTATGGTAGCCAGGGATTACTATTTAAGCTACTATAACCATTCGCAGTAGTTACATGAATTTAATGGCTGTTAAGCTCTTATAACTACCTTACGTAAAACCCCCTTCACTGAATTAATT
>JAHLJT010005437.1:72019404-72444714 GCA_031308135.1 Acheta domesticus
CCAACCAGCATCCCGCAGATCACGATGCGGCCCGTTTAAAAAGCTTCTATATGGACAACCGCTGTTGAACGCGTCGCCTGGGAAGAGTGTACATGTAGGTGACGCTCTGGCGACGTTAACCAATGTCCAGTGGCCGGCGCAGCCCTCTAATCTCGCCCGGTGGGCACGATGTCAGCCCCAATACCGACCATCCATTGCGCGGCCGACCAAAAAGCGAAATACTTGGCTTAGCTAATGGTCGACAAAATACCTACCGTGTTTGCAGCGGATCAGTAGGATCCTTCAGTGTGCAGCATTTTATGACGATGGGTGTACAAAAAATATGCAACTCTTTGGAAATGTTTACTGCATTCGTAAAAATTTGAAAACTGGCTCCTAACGTTGCTCGTTTTTAAAACGTGCTCATACATTGAAGCTTTCATTATAAACTAATTGCATAAACTACTATTGTGTTTTTTGCCATCCTCTTTGAAGTACTTTGAGTGGCGTTTTTGTATGCGATTGTGCGAGTGTATGTGTCCGCAGGACGTTCGCGTGGCTGGGCAGCCTGACGGCGCACGAGCGCACGCACACGCCCGACGACCGGCCGTTCCCGTGCCCGCACTGCGGGCGCGCGTCGCGCACCGCGGCGCGCGCGACAACCACGCGCGCACGCACACGGGCGAGAAGCCCTTCGCGTGCACCACGTGCGGCGCGCGCTTCACGCAGGCGGGGCCACCTGCGGCAGCACGCGTCCACGCACGAGCCGGTCGAGGCGCGCGCCTTCTGCTGCGTGCAGTGCGGCAAGCGGTTCGCGCGCAAGAGCGAGCTGGCGACGCACACGCGCACGCACACGGGCGAGCGGCCCTTCGCGTGCCCGCACTGCCCCAAGACGTTCGCCGCCGCCGGCAACTTGGCCACGCACGCGCGCAGCACGCCGCGGAGACCGCGGGAGCCGACCGCCCGCCGCCGCCCGAGCGCACGCTGCCCTGCCCCCATTGCCCGCGTCTCTTCGCGCGCACCAGCGACCTCTACCGCCACGCCGCCAAGGCGCACCAGCCCCACGGGCTCGGACCCGCCCCCTTCTCCGCCCTCGACCCCGCCCAGGGCCCCGCCCCCGATCCCTCCGTCGACTCCACCCAGGGCCTCGCCCAGGACCCGCCAAAGCCCCTCTCACATTCCGATGACAACCCTGCCAGCGGCTCAGGCCAGGGCGACGGCTGCATCTCCGACCTCTCCGACGGTCCTGCACACGCCCACGTCCAAGCCTACACCAACAGCCCCGACCACGCGACCGGCGGGGCGGAGTGTTCCGCCGTGGTCAAGACTGAGCCGCCGAGTCCGAAGAGTCGGACGATCAGGAGATCGTGGCGGAATCTGTGATCGTCAAAGCCGAGAGTCTCGACCCCGTCTGGGACGAGGACGACCTCGATACAGAGGGTGCAGACACGGTCGAGTCGGGGAGGGAAGGCCTGAGGAGGCAGAGGACGCGGAGATTGGTGGGGCAATGAGCGAAAAGGTGATTAAAAGAGAATATGAAGAGACTGATGGGACAGAGGAGATCCGTCTTATGTGACAGGTCTTTGAGATGGTGTCGGAAAGAATCCTGCGTACAGCTTTGGATGGGAGATAAGAGGGTAGCTGTGAGCAGAGAGAGATAATGGGAAAGATTCCAAAGCGCAGGAAGGATGTATTGTCATTGAGCTGTCTTCATTCAGGTTCATCTCAACAAGTCAGACAAGCTTCATGGATTGCAAACAGTTATACAGGAGGTTTGAGAAACTACTCAGATGTGAGGGTCAGCAGTAACTGAGCTAAAAGGAAATGACGTGTTAGCTGAAGATTAGGACAAGAGACAGCGTGTATATCAAGTCATGATGGAATCAGTGTGCAGGAAAACGGGTTCAAGAGTATGTATCACAACCAAAGAACAGCTTTTGGAAAAAAGGAGGCTCTCTGTAAGACGCAGAACTCCACCCATTTAAGGTTGAGGAGAACCACTCGTAAACCTAGAGTGAACAGGGAAGCAGCTTTCTGATCATTATCATTCTCATGAGAAACACTTAGGATGTGTACACATTCACAATGGCAATTATCAGTACATACTTTAAGTACCAAAGTTCAAAAACAAACTGTAACCGTGCGTTGTCGGAACAGAAAGAATGATCTTCAACATAATCCCAATGAGAAAAGCATTTTTGGGCGTCATTTTTTTAAATTTTGAAGAGAAACCTTATTTTCTTTGTGGCATACTTTCAAGTTATTGCTTGCAAAATGGCAGCTGATGAGGCATGTGTGAGAGATACACGTGATATATAAGCAGTAAATATAACATAAGAAACTCAAGGTATATGAGTAGGTATTTAAAAGGGAGAAGGGTGATTGTAATATAGTAAAAAGGATTTTTGGTGCCTATTGATGGGAGAGCAATGCCTTTGCTCAAATTATAATCCTGCTCAGTGTATCATGGGTTCTTGTGTGGTTGTGACGAAATATTCTGTCACCCACTTTAATGCAAACGTACTGAATATATGTTTACGAAACTGAAGACATCCGGCATCTTCTGCTAAAAACTGATACAAACCATTTTTTGTGTGTAGTGCACCTATTTAACAGATTCAATATAGTTTTTCAAATGTGAATTGTTTTCTATCTCAGAGTTACTGGTGCCTGAGAATCTCATTTATTGCCGTCTGTTTATTTTCTCTGTGATTAGTTATATTCCAGTCATTGCCATGTATTACTCGTTCATTATACATTTGCGGCCGGCAGAATTGAGTACTATTGTTTTGAAAGAGAGGGCCCCTACACACATCCTAGAATTGCACGAATAGTTATGACGTTTACAGCATTTGACCAATGCTGACGCAGCCGAGACAGTCCGGGAGAATGTGCTTCTTTTGTTTTTGTAGTTTCTGTGAAGTTGCGGAAAAATCAAATCCACTTCGGTATGCGAGGTTCGTTATGACAGTAAATTAATTATAAGTAATGTAGTGAACTATTGACGCGAGGAATACAAAAAGCAGTTATTAATACCGTAAGAAAGGCCTATGGACAAAGTATACATACTTTGGTTTTTCTTTCTTGGAGTTTGAGGGTGTGTCATCAAAATAGAATATCTCACGGTATTTCGCGTCGTTCTCGGTTATGCCGCTAAGAGTCGCATAATCGCCAGTATTGCTCGATACAGTCGCGATCATGCAACTCCTAGCGGCACAATCAAGAACGACAGGAAATTCCGTGAGATATTCCATTTTATTGACACCCCCGTGCGCCGAAGAAAAAAAACCGAAGTATACGATCTTGCCCGCTTCTATACACTGCCATTCCCTGCAAGACCGGGCCTGTACAGCACCCTCTCCACACGAGTGCTGGCCTGTATCGCGCTCACCGCCCTCTATATCATATCTAATCGATCAGTATCTACTGTATACTGGACGGATTGCAGCGCTCCGTCTGCAAATGTAAAGTGAACGTGTGATAATGGTATCAAAGCACATCTCTTGATTGGCGTGTCATGTAGAATATCAAGATAGATTTTAACTATGTATTACAAAGGCTCTATACATGTACATAACATTTCTGACAACTGTGTGTAAATTCTTGGCAAATATATTAAGTTAAAATAGACTCCTATGAAAATAATTGAATGAAGTTTTTTTGAAGTGCTATTTGCTGTTGTGAAAATATTTCAGAAAACAACATCGTGCTTGATTTATTTGTTTATTTTCATAAGTATTGTTCATTATGGTGATATATTTAAGTTTCTTCAGTTATATTCCAGTGTCTTCAGTTTATTTTTGTTTCAACCACAGAATTCTAATTGTATGGCTGCAGGATAATTAATTACTTTTCCTTAATAAAATGGTTGTGATACATTTCAATACTTGACATTAATTTTTTTTGCAAAGTATATGTTCCTAATATTTGTGATAATAAATTAAATTGACTGACACATGAACTGCTTTGCTTACAAAAAAGATTTATCTTTAATGAAGAGGAGCAAATTTATAAAAAAAAGGATGTGAAAATGAGTACCATGGAATTTCTATGTAAATTTGAGGATGTTACAGAATTATTATTTATGTTACAGAATTATTATGTTTGTTTACAATAAATAGTTTTCAAATGGATCTGTGGTGTGTTTGATTTCTCCTTATAAATATCTTTAAATTGAAATAATATAAATGTGAATGTCTGCAAGACTTAATATTATTTTAATAATAGCCAAGTTAAGAGAAAATATACATTGGGAGAATTTATTTTAGAAACATTTCACTAACAGCATTTAATAAATAAATAAAATATATTTAATTGTTGGCCAATACTTAAACCAATTCGAAATATTTATATTTTCAATTCATTAGAGGATCAAAAAGAAATAAAAAATGGAATAATAAAATACAAAGGGACATATATGAAATAAATATTCAATAAAAGTGTACAGTTTGAATTAGAAAATCATCAACCATAACTAGAAATAAGTGTTTGAGATTGGAAGAAACCGTGAAGGAGATACATTTTCATTGTCGCGGCAGAAAGTATTATTCTTTCATAAAGAACATGAGAGGGGTTAAGGGCACCAATTCATAGCTAATTTATCTTTGAAAATATATTTTATTATATAGGAGCGAATATTTTTGTCAACAAAACTTGAAAAAAACGCTCTTTTTTCTGTATTCAAAATTCAACTAGAATATGGTTTAGGATAGAGATCACAGAATTATGAAAAGGTGCACAAATTTCACTTCTCCCCATAGCTCGTCACACATAGTTTTAAACTCTTTTTGACGTAAATAAATAAAATAAATGCATTTTCTAGGGACCCTAAGCCTCTACTTACAGTCCTGAAAGTAGACTTGATCCAAATAACTGCAACCTCGTTGATATCTGTTGGAAATTATCAGGGTTTTGAAGTGCAGAATGTAGATCCATGTATAGTAGAGTCCATGGATTTTTTAACAAAAATACGGGATACATGATATTTCTGTATCCTGTGAAATCACAAAGCAGACAAATAAAAGGATATTCTCTTTTATTTTATATTTTATTACAACACAGGTTGACAACAATTTTTACTAGTAGTTATACTTCGGTTTTTGGGTTTTTCTTTCTTGGCGCACGGGGATGTGTCAATAAAATGAAATATCTCACGGTATTTCACGTCATTCGCTGTTGGGCCGCTACTAGTCGCATGATCGCGACTATCAAGCAGTGCTGGCGATCATGCGACTCCTGGCGGCACAATGGAGATCGACGCGAAATATCGTGAGATATTCCCTTTTATTGACACCCCCCGTGCTGGGGCGTGTGAGATATAGGAGATAATTTTGATGCTCAACTTATGCATATTTACAATGGATCTAGATCAAAGAAATTATTAAAATAAATATACTTTTTTAAAATTGAAAGATCCACAATTCGCAAGAGAGGCGTTAGAATTAAGAATTCGCGAGAGAGAATTTAGTATTCCAGAAGAATTTAATAGAAATAAAACCGCGTCTGGAATATCTCTCTAACAATTAGTGGTGTCACAGAATGGCACAGAGTTTCCCGTATTAGTTTTCTGTTTCGTTTGGTCTCGGCTTGCTTTTCGGACTTGCCAATACTCTTGATAGCTGCCATCTATTGCCGCCCAAACTTCATTTTTTTTAAGTTTTCGGTTTTACAATAGTAGAACAAAACTATTATTTTAAGAATATAAAAAAACAATTAAACCTTACCCTAAATGGCAATTTTCGTTGAAAAATTTGGAGCCGTTTCAAGAAAATGGCGTTTAAGCGCTACTGTAAATGCGAAATTTGAAGCTCTTTTTCACGGAAAATTTTTGAGTTTTCGAAAAACTTCATTTGAAGTCATTTGAAGCACATACACTCACAAACTTAATAGTGTTTACAAATTGCTGGAAATGTGCATTTTAACCGTATGAGAGAACTTAAAATAAAATACATTTTTGTAATTTTTTAGAGAGCAAGAGTAAGTAAGAGTGCAATTAGCACTTTTTTGTAGAGATAGTGCTAAATGTGCTCTATGAGATGACTTTAACGTCATATTCCTCTATTCTTTTGTTTTTCAAAAATTGCAAAAATGTATTTTTTTGGACTTGTCTCTCGCGTCGTTAATATTTACATTAGTGGCAATTTGTTCACATTATTATATTAACATTTGCTTTAAATAATGTCAAAGAAAGTTTCTCGAAAATTAAATAGTTTTCTGTGAAAACTAGCTCAAAATTTCGTATTTTCAGAAACGCTCAAACGCCATTTTCTCAAATATGGCCTTAATTTTTTTGTCCAAACTTTTCGAACGCATAGTGCTAATTACACTCTTTAATATGGCGTAAAGTTAATTTTGGGGTATTTTTTTGTTTTTTTTCAAAAATTACACAAATGTATTTTTTTTGAGTTTTCTCTTGTACCCAATCAGCTCGCATTACCAGAAAAAACATTCAACTGTTTAATCACAAAGTACAACCAACCCTTGCTTCAGAAAACCGGGAATAATAACAATTGTTTCTTAACTCATGAAAGTGATAAATGTTTATTTTGAATAAGCGATAAACTAGAAAAAGCAAAAAACATTTTATGTGACACGTCCTCTATTTAGTCCTCTATTAAGGCTGATTTATACGCTACTAGTACTGCTGTGCCAGTTACGAGTTTGCCAGCATCTGGACAGCGCCAGCGCTCTGTGCGACTGGCAATAGTTGTTTACACAGTGCTAGTAATGGCATGCAAGATGATATATTTTTCTCGCTGCTGTTAACTTATGTATACTCTTTGCGACGTGCTGCTGATAAGTTTTCGGCGCTCAAACAACAGTGTGCAAAGCAAATGTTCCGTAAACATTTTATCCAATTCACTTAATTTACCTTTGAGAAGTTATCTATCCCCATTTTATTTGCAACTGCCAGAAATGCGGCATTTCTGGCCTCGCGGTTCTGGTAAAAACTATCCCACAAATGTTCCGATGCTGTATATAATCAGTCAAACTTGTCATTTCGTTCTTCCGTTATTCAAGAGAACTTCTGTTCCCCAATCACTTTTATAAATAATAATAATAATAATAATAATAATAATAATAATAATAATATCTCCACCTAGGGAGTACACGACCTTGCAGTTGGTGGTGGGGCTTGAGTACCCCCATGAGCCTTAAAGCTATGTCAGTGGTAGCCTAGCTACCGGTAGGGCCTCCCTTGCTGAATAGGTTGAAGGTGAGGGGTCAGACGAAGAAATACTCCATTTTGAGGAGAGTGGGAAGTAAGTAGAGAGGGAAGGGTCATGAACCTTTGGACTTCCTGTTGTCGGCCCATAGAGGGTACAGGAGAGAAACTGGGTTGGCACACCAGGCCACTGATTAGAGTGGAGGGCCCGAACCTTGCATTAGCCAGCGAAGGAGGCTGCCTTCAGCAGTCAGTGAAAATCCCGTAGGGTTTAGTAATGCCGACTGGAGATCGGAGGGACCCCTTGCTGGGACCCTGCGGGGGGATGCCCCGAGGCCACTGATGGGTCGCAGTGACGGATGGCAGGAAACACCCGAGGGTTAAGTGTGATCTGTGAACTCGAACTTACGTCCTGCGAATCTTCAATTCAAACCAATGAGCAAAATGGATAGAACAAGCAATGTAATGAACCTTAACGTGCCTTGTTTTACCAATGTCCCATACCTGCTCAGAAACCGAGCTAATGTCACCTTGTCGACGTCTGGCCATCCCACGGATGTTAGTCCCAAGGACCCAGAGCCGGCAGTAGCTCGAAGCCATCGCCAGAGATGGACCCGGGATGAATTAAAGGAGGTGATATGGTGCTTTTACTATGCAAAAGCGAAAAATGGGGGCTCAGAAATAGAAGTTTTCAAGGTATGGAGAGAGCGGAACCCAGATATCAGACCTACCCTTGACTCAAAGAAGCTTGCCAGTCAACGACGATACATACTCAGTAGTGGAAAATTCACAGCAGAACAACTTGCTGACATTGAGAGAAATGCGGAGTATGTACTTCGCTCGAACAATCCACATGACGAACATGTAGAACTTGAAAATGATGATCCCGTGGAAGGTTCATCTCTTTCCGGTGAAACACTACGTCAGTGGTGAAAATTCATCTGGCAATGAATTACACGATAAGGACATAATGCGAAATCTCCTTCGGCGCGAGATAGAAAGAGTTTAGTCAACTTCCGCTTCGAATCTCGTGAACCGTTGAAGGAGAATATACGAAACTGCCAAAGCTAAAAGAGTGATAGAAACAGTGAATTCTGTCTTAAATGAGGTGGTGGAGACCCCAGGCAGAGATCTAGATATTACTGAAATCAATCACATCATATATGCAACTGGATATCTAGTATCTCAGATAATTTTGGGGCCAGCCAAGAACACCGACGGCCGACAGCAAAACAGAGTAAACAGCTCTGTACCCCCATGGATGAACAGAATTATGAAACGGATAGCCGACACCCGGCGCGAAATATCACTCTTAGCTGAGGCATCTTCTAAATCAACGCACACCTCTAAAGTTCAACGAAAAATATTCAATGTTGAACAAAAATACCAAATTGAAAATGACACCAGCAGGCTAATGGTAGTTGAGAAGCTAAAAGAGAAAATTCAAGCATGGGCTCAAAGAATTAGACGTTACAAACGTAGAATAGATTTCCGTGTACAGAACCGATTGTTTGAAACAGACGCGAAGAGATTCTATCGCAATCTGACTCGAAAACTGAATGGCAAAGCTGTTACTCCTTCAAAAGATGACGTCGAAGCATTTTGGGCTGGAATCTGGGAGGAGAGCAGATCCTACAACAAAGACGCATCTTGGCTTCAATCTGAAGTTGATGCTGCCGATGAACTTGTAGAAACAGTGGAAGATGTTCACCAATTCTCGGAAGAGGACCTCTTCCAAGCAATTAAGAACATGGGAAACTGGAAGTCCCCCGGGATTGATAAGATCCAGATTTATTAGGATTAAGAAATTAACAGCAATACATTCTCATCTAGCAAAGGCTGTTAATAAAATTTTTGAAACCCCAAAGGAAATCCCGGAATGGCTCACACGCGGCATCACGTATTTGCTACCCAAAGTGGGAGACAGCTCTTTGGCGAAGAACTACAGGCCAATTACGTGTCTGCCAGTCCTGTACAAAGTTATAACTTCAGCCATAGCTGACAAAATGTACAGACATCTAGATAAGAATCATCTAATGCCAGCTGAACAAAAAGGATGTCGTAAAAGGCTCTTTAAGACTGTAAGGAAATCTTGCTACTGAATAAAGTCATCTTGAATGATGTAAAGAAACGCAAACGTAATTTGAGCATGGCTTGGATTGACTACCAAAAGGCCTTTGATAGTGCACCACACGATTGGATTTTGAAGACCCTGGAGATCTATCGATTTTATCCTAGACTTATTGAATTTTCGCAAGGCTAGTATGAAGTCGTGGAGTACCAGGTTACTAATCCACAGTGGAAAGGAAGCAGTAGAAACCAGAAGTATTCAGATTAACAAGGGTATTTTTCAAGGAGATTCACTATCCCCTCTGCTTTTTTGCATTAGTTTGATCCCACTATCGAGACAGTTGTCGCAAGGTGACTTTGGTTTTAAGCTCCATGGTGATGAAAGGCCAGTATCACATTTGTTTTACATGGATGATCTGAAAGTGTTTGCTAAGAATGAAGCGATTCTCTCCCAAATGCTGTCTGTCGTGAATGACTTTAGCAATGACATCTGCATGAAATTTGGTTTTGACAAGTGTGCAAAAATCAATTTAAAAAGAGGGAAACTCACAACGTCTGAGAACATTGAAATTGATACGCACACTGTGATTCAAGATCTTGAGCCAGGTAAAACTTACAAATATCTGGGCATTGAAGAATGTGAAACCATCTCGAATGACAGAATGAAAGAGAGAATTCGTAGGGAGTATTATAGGAGAGTGAGACTGGTCCTGCAGTCCGCTCTGAATTCCAGGAATAAAATTTCTGCAATAGGTAGTTTGGCGATACCTGTAGCAGAATACAGTTTTGAACTAGTGGACTGGACTGAGCATAAAATTCGCACCATGGATCGAAAAACCAGAAAACTGCTAACAATGCATCATGTTTCCCACCCTCGAGCTGATATACATAGACTTTATGTGTCACGTAAGGAAGGAGGAAGAGGCCTCAGACAAATTGAGGCCTCCTGACACAGCGCAATAGTCGGGTTGGGGAAGTATGTAGTCAGCCATCAAGATGACCCTCTAATGAGGCAGGTCATGAAATCTGACCGAAGAATGGGAAACAGAGGCATTGTTAGTGTAGCAAGAAGTATTGCGAAGAAAACTAGGCAAGACACGTCGAATAACACAGACACTGAACTTCTGATGCTGCTAAACATGAAGTGTGAGACACAAAAAATGTTAAAGAAATCGTGGAGAGACAAACCACTCCACGGACAATACCTAAAAAGAATGGACAAGGTGCAGATCAATAAAGATCAATCATTTGTGTGGCTTAAAAGGGGAAGAATGAAGCCAGAATCGGAAGCACTTGTAATAGCTGCCCAAGATCAGGCCTTGAGAACACAACATTATGATAAAGCGGTTCTCAAAATTTCCCAAGATGATAAATGCCGCATTTGCCAGGAACACGTAGAAACCATTGATCATATTGTCTCAGCTTGTCCAATCCTAGCAAAGACCGAATACTTGAAAAGACACGACAGGGTGTGTAGTTACCTCCACTGGCAGATCTGTACCGCCCTCGAAGTTCCAAACACATGCCCCAAGTGGTACGAACACTCACCGAAACCGGTGACGTCTGTTGGATTGTGTACGATATTGTACGACCAACAAATTCAAACTGATCGCACGATAGCGGCAAACAAACCGGATATAGTGATCCGGGATTTGGCGAAAAAATCGTGTTTACTTATCGATGTTGCTGTACCTTGCAATCAAAACGTCGTTACCAAGGAGGCAGAGAAACGTCTTAAATACAAGGGTTTGGAAATAGAGATCAGCCGAATGTGGTGCGTAAAAGCACAGGTCGTCCCGATAGTTATCGGAGCTCTGGGATTTGTTCCGCAAAATTTGAGTAAGAACTTGTCTAAACTCCCAGGTAATTCAAAAGACTGGGAAGTACAAGAAATAGCTTTATGTGGAACAGCCCACATTTTGCGTAAAGTATTGTAAAGGCACTGATTTTCATCGAATCTGCTCCTTAGGTAGCTGGTTGCAACCTGGAGTAGATTTTATATTCAGCCGACTCATAAGATCTTTAGTCGTGATGTAATGGAATAATAATAATATTAAGCTTACGTTGATCACCGTGCAAGAATAAAGCAGTGTAAACACGTGTTGGGACCTCGGGGCATCTCCGTGGCGGACACCGTGGTGGTGAGGAGAGCGTGAGCATGCCAGTAGACCAAATACTCTTGTTCAGCTGGCATCGCCAATGACTGGAGCGAAGGTCTTGTCAGTCACTAGGCAACAAGGCGTTTACACGTTGCCAGTCACCACTTGCCAGGTGCTGGCAACCTCAACTGGCACGTTTACTGGCAACGTGTAAATCAGCCTTTAGTCTTTAAGGACTCGTGACATAAATAACTAATATGCAACAGGTCCTCTAAATTAGTCCTTAAGGACAAGGCCGGAAGGTTAACTACGCGGCTCCGCCTCGCAGTTAACCTTCCGGCCGAGAGAGGAATTAATATTAAAAAGTTTTTTTTTAAATGGTTAAATGCCATCGGGAGCCCTAGGCAAACGCCTAGGGCTCCCGTTCGCTGCGGCAGTACCCAGAGAATATATAACCGGCAGTACCTATTAGATAACATAGGCGGTGCCTTTTGGATAATCCATCACTGGCCAAGAGTGTGGGAAGCATGTTGTTCGGCCCTACCGATGATTCAAAAGCATGATTCAATGTCTTGTGACTTAAGTAATGATATTTGGTGTCTGCGAGCATTTAAATCTGGCCTCTAGTATTGTGACGCACACTGGTGTGTGAAGCTCATTGGATGAAGCCGGATATTAAAAAAAAAAAAAAAATTGCGCGCCAGCAACTCACGTTGCCCATGGTCCCGCCCCCTCAGCAGGACCGCTACACATAACACAGAACACTTGGATAATAATCGCAGAATGCCCTTAGAGACAGTGGCATAGACAAACAGTGCTCTGTGCATCGTGGATAAACGGAACTGAATATGAACGCGTATTCGGATAGCTCGAAGGTATAAATCCGCGAATTGTACTTGCAAGCCTGTCATTTTCAGTAACTTTTTGGAATTACGAGACCCCAAAAAGAGCACGGCCCTTATAAGGGAGGGTGTTGTCTATCGGGCCACATTATTGTTCCGATTGACAATAGAATTGATTTGGAAATTAATGAATTAATTTTTTATTTTTAACAGGTCATATAGTATAGGGCTTAACAATCAATTTTTCTAGCTTCAGCCGTAATTTTCGTATCTTCCTTTCTTGAGCTATGTTTTGAGAAATAATACTGTCAAAAAACAATTAAAGTTTAGGATGGAGTTTCAGACAATGTTTTAATGATATGTTTTATAATTATGTATTGAATAATTAGGAATACTATTTTTTGACATTGGGTGTAAATCTTTGTTATTGAGTTTTCAGGTTAAATCATGTAATAAAATTGGTGTATTTTTTTAATTTGTGTTCAGATTAAGGAAGAAGCTGATGACAACATAATAGGATACTCTTCAAATTTTGATGTGAGTCAAATTCTATTTTCCCCTATTTCTGTTTCCCCTGTTCCTACAATAACCGAAGACTAAGTGTAAACAAAAAATAAGCCTGTTTTCAAACAAGTATATTGGATGTCATATGAATCTGACTTAATATTAGGTCCAATGTCAGGAACATTTAAACAGTTCATTATTTGTTTATTCTTCAATTGGGGATGGTTATCTTACTTTTGCTTGGCCCTTCCCTATGTGGATGCTATGGAGTGGAGGTTTTCCGAGGTTTGTCCTCAAGCCTCCACGATTTACATAACCTAACCTCACATGTCACATTAAAAAATTACCAATTTTCATACCCAAAAATACATAGGTAATTTTTGTATGTGAAACTCAAAGAGGTTATATAAATCGAGAAAATTGGAGAACAAACAAACCTTGTTGCAAACTTGGAATTGGGCAAGAGAGAGTCAACTCAGTTATAAAATATGTTGGAATTTTGTGGTTTCCAGAGACAAAGTTGTTTAGGTTTACCTTTATTTGTTTTATGTTAAAAAAATTCATATACTAAACATAGGTACTAAAACACCTTGTGCCAGAGTACAGTGCCACCAAGAGATAATTAACCCAATATTGACAAGTAAGATAAAGAGATAATTCCTAGGGTAAAATTGTTGTAAAAAAATAAATAATAGCTCAAGTGAAGCTTTCAAAATAGTTAAATAAGGGATATCGGATTTGATTTTAAGTTTACTTTCTTGTGCAGGAGGAGTTAGTACGTCCAGCTCCTGTCTTACTGAAGAATGAAGCAGTGTGTGTCATTGAAGATGTGTTCCACAAAACAGAGGAAAGTTGGAATGAAGAGGCTTATCAAGGGAATGAAGCAAGTGAAGTTGAAAAGGAGGTAAGAATGGAGGGTAACTGCTTATTCAATTTAAGAATTATTTGCAGTTTCTTAGAAGCATATTTATGATGTGCTAAAAAATCAACAAAATATAATTTTAATTTCAATTATATTGTTTTACTTAACAAATGATAAATAATACATAAAATTAAAATTTTGAACTGAGTATTCGAAAAAGTAAATTAAAGGATATTGCTTTTGAAATAATTTTGTTTCTTTGTGCAGGAGTTGGAATGTCCTGCCACTGTGTTTGTGAAGACTGAAAAAGTGTGTAAGATAGAAGAAGTTTTTCAGGATGAAGAAGAAAGTTGGAATGAAGAGGCATTTCAAGGGAATGAAGAAAGTGAGGATGAAAAGACGGTAAGAATGCAAGTTGACGATTATTCAGAGTGATTTACCAACATATTAATGATGTACAGAAAAATACATAATAAATAATTTTAGTTTCAGTTAAATTTTATTTTATTTCAGAGGTAGTTAATAGACAATGAACATGCCATTAAAATTATGCCTTAAAGGTTAGTTTCTGAAATTCATTGTTTTTTGTTTTGTAATGACTTGACATTGGATGTTAAGGCATTAAAAACTTACGTTTTAGGCAGCTGAAAAGGCACTAAAAATGTTTTTAATAGGCAAAGAAAAAGTCATTACAAGCTTAAAATTGGAGGGAAAAACAGGAATGTATTTCACAGCACTTGCATCTAAAATTAGCCAATACCAAAAAACAATATAACATGAGAGAATAGACTATTAATGAATCATTATTGAGTGAGAGACTTGACATCTTCACAAGATTGAGCTCAGTTACTACACTTAAGAGGTACTGATGAAGTACTTCATCGTGGTGCACAAGTCAGACAAATATGGGCAGAATGAAGTCACACCTCATGCCCAGCAGAGATGGGCTTACCCTACACACTTCCCAGAAGAACATCTGGTACGAAAAATGTCGGTGTTGGAAATGGCGATCAACACCTTGACCTTTGAGACATGAGTGCTTTGATTATGTCGCAAATTGATGCTCAGCGCTTACCACTCAAACTAGCTGCCCAGAGACTACCATTTTTTATTTTATTTTGTTTCACAAAGAAATCTGAAGCCACAATGCAATCTTTTCTGTTCCCAAAATTCCGTGACCTGGAAACCCATATGACAGCTCGAGTCAAGACAAACAATGAAGATTCGTTACCAATAGAAAATTTATGTGATTAGTGGAACTTAAAATGATTTATACTTGTGTTTGTACCCAAGAATAAAAAGAAATATCTATAAAATTTAAGAAAAAAGCATTTAAAAAGAAAAATATGTCTAAAAAGGCATTTATGTCACAAAAGACCAAAAAAGGCAAAATAAACATTCATCGGAATGTTTAGTTTTCCATTATTCATATACGTATATTAATTGCCTTCAAATATTTTCATTAGCATAAAATAGGCATATATCAAAATTGTAGTTTCACAGTGCAGGTCTTTTAAGATTCAAAGTTTAAGAATGTGCAATATTTTTGTGTAATATTAGTGCTTTGGAAGCACTGATGAATTAATAGGACACTGAAATAAGATAAGGGAATCTTGAGAAAAGTTCTACTTTTCAACAGTGAATACAGGCAGCTCTACCATAAGATTACGTAGTCATGTGTCCCTTCCTCTTGTAAAGGAAACTATTTATAGTGGACTAAGTGAGTCATGTTATCGAGTTGTACTTCTAGAGAATTGATATTAATGTATTTATTCTCGGGTGTTATCGATACTTTTTCACAGAGCTCACAACGAAGCAGTTATGACAACAGGGCAAAGCAAGCGTCTTGTGACCATCTCCCACCTGTCAAGTAAAGCTTTCCCGCATGGTTCGAGGAAAAAAGAGAAGGGGTGATGCTCCCCATGAGGCCCTTCAAAGTCGCAGGCTTTTTGTCACTGCCATTGCAAGTGCCACTTTACAGATATACCAACAACACTCATAGTGTCTTAGATATGTAAAGCATGAATCAGCTCAGGGCATTTGGAACCATGGTAATATCCACAGCTCCAAATAAAAAAAGTTTCAAATACCCAGGGCCTTGGGTCTGGCCAGATTGATGGGAGAACATTAATTTTGAAGAAAATTCTATGTATGGTTTAGAGCAGGGCTGTCTAACTGGCAGACCACATGCGGCCCACAGTGCCATTTACTGTATCCCACGAAAGGTTATAGTCAAAAGTGAATGCATTCACATCGAGTGAGAACTTTACACGCGTAGTGCATGTGGTCTAGCAGGCTCATCACCCCTTTAATGTAAAAATGTATTAAGTTTATATTCAGCAATTTTTTTCTAGTAATTTCAGAAATTCAAAATCATTTCAATGTGTTTTAATGCATTATGCATGGTAGAGCATATCATGCATGGTTCCTCTCTCACCGCCTCTTTCAGAGCAGCGGGCTAACTGAGGTGGGTCATGCTGGAACAGCCATGTCTACATAGCAGACCGAAACTTGTCAAATGATTATTGCTATTTAATTGCCATGTATTTTTGAGTTGAAAACCAGTGTGAGCTTGACACTACACCAGAACAGACTTAAGTTCAATTCGGGTTGTAGCCCGACAGAAACCCTCAAATGATTTATTACCAATTAATTGCCACAATTTGGAATTGTGACTTTGGAAATTGAAATTGTGGCAATTAATTAACAGTAATTAACAATAAATCATTCGAGGGTTTCTGTCAGGGTTACAACCGAAATTGAACTTACGTGTGTGCTTGCGTTGTGTCAGGCCAACTCACACCTGTTTTCACAACGAAAATATGTGGCAATGAATTTCCAAATTGTGGCAATCAATTAGCAATTAAATAGCTAACAATCATTTGACATGTTTCATTTCTGTGTGCTGGCATGGCTGTTCCAGCTTGACACACCTGGCAAATTGCCAAGATCAACAATAAGTGGTCATGTGCGGATCGCGTGAGAAACTGAAAACATGGTCCAAACTATATTAAGGTTTTGGTTTTGGTCCTTGAGACCTTGCAAGTTGTACACCCGTGGTTTAGAGCGATGAAAATACAAAATGTGAATTCTCACTACTCTGTGTATTTGAAACAGTAATTTACTTCATACAAGAAGGAAAATCCACTTCACAGTATCAGGCAACCAAAAAGCGAGCTTTGCTGTGGGAAAAATCACACTTTTTACTACAGCATTACCTTACTTTCTCTTTTCTACATAGTAGTATACAAGGAAGAAAAAAATGCATCACAATGATCCTCAAAACATTAGCAATAAATAATTCTTTAACCATGGAAGCATAGATTCCCTTAGATATAATATTTTGTAATTTTCCAATGGACTTTCTGGAATGGGAAACAGCCAGTTATATCTGTGTGTGCATCTACTGACACTTAATATATTTAAATCAAAAGTGAATTATTAAATTAAGTTATATAAATGTGAAATACTGTGTTTTTTAACTTTATTATTACATTTGGGCTGACTGCCTGTGAGGTGAATAAATATATAAATTTCATTTCTGTGTGTGACACCATTGGAACTTTGTGCACATTTCCAAGACTAAAATCTGCTGTGGACTCAGGAGTTCATAGCTACATTTCTGAACTGTGGGTGCACTGCTGTTCTAATGGCCAGCTGTCAGGCTAAGGTTCTAACAGCTTAGGGTTGGGTGCAATCACAGGGTCACACAAAGTAAATGGCTGTTTCAATTTGCAACCTAAGTTCTACAATTCACAAATTTGTGTATTTCATTTGGAAAAGTAGATTTTTTTTTCTTTACCTAAATTTAGAAATATCCTCAATGCTTTTACTCAGTTTAAGCACAAACTTTTGAGCAGTATAGAAGAAAAGAAATTGTCAAAAAATTGCTGCTGCAATAATGAAGGTTTTTTCAGCCAAATGTCATAAGGAATATATCTGTAACTGAATTGAACGACAAAACTCCATATTAACCATGCTACCCTAATGGGAGTTTTCTGTTTCATGTACTTCTTAATTGGGTTTACCCACTGGACTTTGTTTTATTGATAAATATAAAAAAAATTAAATGAATTTGTCGATCTATTTGACAATGTGTTTTTTCCCCTACCTGAAATGATTTTTCTGTACATTACATTGAATATGAGTTGTTTCAGTTGAAGTTTTTAAAATTAATTTTGCATCATAAAGTAACAAAATATTAGATAAAACAAACCCATTACACTCCGAAGTAAGGATAACACTCACAGTACAACTGAATATAAAAATGTATCTGGAATGTTTTCTTCCGTTTAAGTGATTAATTACACGTGTTTGGTACATTGCAGAAAAGCCTTGCATCTTGCAACGAGAGTGGATTTCTTGCTTCAATAAGGCAGAAAATTGGAGCATTACTTCCTGGTGAGTCGAAAAAAAAATGAAAGCGTAGGTTTCTGTGGTCAGGGTCAGTATCTACTTGGCTGTCCAGGAGAAGCACGTCTTAGGCTCATATGTCAATGTTTCGGCCATCATGCTGCGATCGTCCTCAGGGCGAAATGCATAGAGATAGAGAACTGGAAACATCAATTTTATTGTAATGCCTGGTTGCTTTAGAGTGTGATCCATGCTGCTCCTCGGTATCCGATTCATTCCTTACTTTGGCCAATCGCTTGGCCAACCAGCTGGTGGGTAGAGAGGAACCTCCCTCCCTACAACCTGTGCACAGCACATCTCCGTGCATTTCGCACTAAGGAAGGTCACAGCATGATGTCTAAAGCATTGGCATATGTGCCTAAGATGCGGTTTCATCCAAAGAGCCAAGTAGATATTGAAGAAACCAGGACATATACATAGTCTAGTCCAGTCTGTTTGGTTGTACAAGTTGTTAGTAGACTCCTGTAAGCTTATTGAAACAGTGTTTAAATTTATTTTGGAAAAAATATTTTTGATAGGTTTCTTCAGAGTTCTCACTTTTCTTCTGCCTTTTGTTCCCGTCTCAATCATCACGTATAATCTTTTCATTTACCAATTCATTCTTACCTTCACATTCAACTCAGTAAAGCTCAGTATTTTGGTTATGGATCTCCTGCCTCTGGCAGTCTATCCTGTTGATCATGCTGCCCAACCTTCTTCAGAAAATGTCTACCAAATTGTACATTTGGTTCCTATTTGTTCCCTTAAATTATCAACATTGAAATAACCTGCCTATGATCCTAATGAAATAAATAACAAATTTACTGTAATTTCCACACTTTGTATTCTTATTCTTCAAATTTTGGAGTTAAATTTTTGTTTTATCAATGAATTTATGATGTGCACCTGACTAGACTAACCATGAGACCATGAACCGCTGACTACGAGATCTTGAGATTGCTTAAAAGAAGAAATCTTTACACTTACATGTAGTTGTAAAGTCGATAAGTTATGTAATAAAATAATTATCAATGGAGGTGGTTGTTTCAGCTAGTTTCACCATTTCTGAAGATACACTCTACGATGTGTGTTTTGCCTACATATGGAGTGACATTAATGTGCTCAAATTTTAGCTCTTCTTACACTGCATTGCCTCTTAATAAGTGGAATTTAAATACTAGTAATGATAGAGATGTTTGATACATTTGCTCATTAAATACTCTGTCAACAGGTGCAGGCATGTCCAAGCCACTGACAGCAGGAGATCCTTATGTGGATTTGGTTTGTGCCTGTGGTGAGCGCTTTGCCACAGAGGAAGCAGCTGCGGCACATGCAAAGATCCACATAGAGGCGAAATTGTTCCGATGTCCTGTATGCAACAAGAAATTTTCAACTCAAGGGGTTGCCGTGCGACACATTAGAAGCCACACGGGTGGCAAACCTTATGTCTGTGACATATGCAAGAAGATTTTCAGACGAGAAGAATATTTTTTTAGACATAAGCACAGACACACTGGCGAAAAAGCAATTCAATGTGACATCTGCTATAAGACCTTCACCAAAAAAGAAAGTTTAAGAGCACACATGCGAATCCACACTGGAGACAAACCTTTCCAATGTCAAGTCTGCAAGAAGAATTTCAGGCAAAAAAATAATTTATATAAACATATGCGCATACACACTGGGGAGAAACCTTTTCAGTGCGATGTCTGCAATAAAGCCTTTGCACAAAGAGGAGCTTTAGTATCACACGTGCGAATTCACACAGGTGACAAACCTTACCAGTGTGATGCCTGCAAGAAGAATTTCCGGCATAAAAATGATTTATTTACTCATATGCGTATTCACAGTGGTGAGAAACCTTTTCAGTGTGACGTCTGCAATAAGAACTTTACACAAAGGGGAAGTTTAATAGCACATTTTCGTATTCATACTGGCGAAAAACCTTACCAGTGTGAAGTCTGCAAAACAAGGTTCACTCATTTTTCTAGTTTATATGTTCACATGCGGACTCACACTGGGAAGAAGTCAAAGAAAAATATCAATTGCAAGATGGGGTTTAAGAATAAAACAGATTGAGATACACAGTAGACTGCTACTCTGCTTAAGCAATTTGTGTAATGTTGTTCAACATACTCAGACCTCTTGAAAGTAATAAACCTAAGAAATCTTTTAAAAGCGTTTTTGATAAATAAGTTTGGCATGTCAGTATCAGAGATGGCATCTAGTACCATCCTAGTAAAATATGATTCAACCATACTAGTTGTAGGAAGAAGGAACATTGTGGAATAGCGGAATTTTTACATGCTTTCAGGAATATCCATCTGTCTCTCCCTCTTTTTTTTTTTAACTTCTTTCCTTCTTTGCCTCGTACTTCATGGGTCTCTTTTTCTCATGTTTTGTATCTCTTGAGACACTATTATTCTGTCTTTTGGTATCGTTTTGTTTTGTATCCTAGACAGTCATCCATCCAGGGACTCTCAGCTTCTGAAACTGCGTAACATGACTTCATGGAGCTTGGATAAGAAATTCGGCTACCAATGCAGGCAAAATTTTGCAAATACCTTTCGAGGGCTGCACTGTCACACAACACTATTGCTTCAAGCATTCATACTGAAACACCTTCGACCATACTTCGCGACAATATAAATTGGCTGGCTATATATCAACCTACACATGATAGATATGCCTGCCTCCCATGTGAACTTTGAAAATCCCTAAATACTTAATGTCGGCGTAACTTGATTTTAATACATAATGAATTTCCTGATTAATGAGACATGTGTATGTTCAAGGGTTTTGGGGATAGTTTTAATATTTTAGTTTAGTATGAAATTTAATTTTCATACTCATCTCTGCATAACCATATGTTCCATAAATTAGGTATTAAATTAAATTTGGCAGATGTTTATCATGATAATGAATAACTACAATAATTCTGTATGTCCTGATCATCACTTATGCAATTACCAAAACTTTCCTGTTCAATTTGAAATTAACTGTAATTTAAAATTAGCAATGTGTTGCAAATTTGCTTTCATAATTGCTGTTCCAATTTACAGAAATGTTCTTTCAAGTTGCGTGCATAATTTTTCCACAACAGAGATTATTGTAGGATCAAAGAGTGGTCTTACTATTATCACTATAACAGAATTGAAGCACAGAAGTATATGTCACAAAACAGACATATTTAGGGACACTGTATGTTAATGTACACATCCCCTATTATGTTATTCTACCCCTCTTTTTTCATCAGAAGGACAACATTTATATATTTTATTTCTCCCATGTTCCATCATTACTTCATGCTCATTAGCATCACGATCAAATTATTTACACCTTGATAGTTAATGGAAACAACGCTAAGGAGATTCCTATATTATCTCTCTTGAATATCACTGTTGGATCGACAAAGGAATGCCAATACAAGAAAAAACTCAAGGTAAAATATATTTCAGAAAAAATGAAATAAAATCAAAATAAATGATTTTTTTACACAACACGCTTGTAAGCATTCTTGGGCATTGAGCATGCATGTATCTAGAGTGATCCTCCGTTAAGTTTTGTCTTTTATCTTGTAACATCGCAGCCAGTCAAGCCTTTTATCCCTTCAACCACAGGTTGGCACCGTTAGTATCTGTGGTTCCCAGATTGTCACCCATCCAAGAATCTGTGGTAACTTGAGTTGCTTAATTTCCGTGACTTTCACAAAACATAGTTAAGCAATTCAGCTTGCGACATCGGCATCAGAAGACCAAAGAGAAAATGGAGATATCATGAACTCCTGGAGGTATTAACCATGAGGTCTTCTGTACTATCAGGAACTGGCAATAGACCTTGCATACTGCAATTCAAGATGATGATGATGACAGTAAACAAAAAATATCTTTCAACCATGACTTGGTCTTCCTACAAAATATTTTTAATTTCTTCCTTTGCTTCTGATGGCACTGTTGCATCTTAGTAATGAAAGAACTCTTTCCAGATTCAACCACACATGATATTCACCAACTATTCCTTCAACTAATTTCAAAATAATATTCATATTTGTTGTAGATTTTTATGAAATCACGTGTCGTTAAAATAATGAGGTAATGGAACACCGCAGTGTTAAATTTCGACACTTTGACACAAATTCTACACTGCCTATGCCTCTTATCTGTATTACTAATTTATAATGCTGGTAGAAATTGAAAGAAAATCAAGAAGCCTATGAGGGGAGTCAATGGTTTTGTTGGATTCTCATAAACTTGGGAAAAAACCAAAAACAAAGAAACAATTTTGATGTTGACTGAAAAATGCAAATATTACATTGTGTTATTCTACCTATTCTAATAAGTAGTGCATAATTGCTTACTGCACAGCTAATGACATGTGACAGCCTGTCTAAGGAAAAGGCCACCTACCATTATAAATTTGCCAATTACATGTGTTATGGAACAGTGATTTTTTGATATTTAAAGTATGTGAAGAGCCATTGTACTTTACATATACCATATTATACTTGTATGTTATTGCAGTGTTTTTGGAGATTGTTTTTGTTAAAATATTTAATTTATTGCAGTGTTATATGAGGAATTTTATTTGTTATTCTGGAGCAGTGTGTAATCTAGTTTTTGTAAAACCATTTTGTGGTGAAGTGTTACTGCTGCTGGGCACTAGTTCTAGCTAAAATTGAAGTTTTGAGTGTAAGTATCTCACCATAAGTTTGTTGCCGTGGTCCATGATCATGTATGCACTGCTCTACTCTGTGCTTTTGTTGCCATTTTAAAACTCAGAAATAAATTGAATTTTTAAGTGCTCAACTTGTTTTTTTTAATCAATTTTTCATCAATATTTTTGGGTGACATAAAAGAAACTTCAGATATGTGAAAATAATGGAAATCCTGATATGTAAAGTTACACATCATTCATACTAATCTGTAAAATTCAAGGACTCAGCTGCATGTTGCGCATTACATAGGTGGTGTGAAAATAAATCATACCAGAAAGCTATATACTTATTTTAATAAACTTCAGGAAAAGTTCAGAGTGTAAAAGTTAATTAAAGAAATGAAAGAGACTGGTTTTACTGCATTTATTTACCCTTCATGTTACTTTAGATTAGATTTATTTAAACTGCAATTAGCATAACCCGATGGCAGCTAATTACAAAAACATAAATATATACAGTCTCTCAGTAACATAAAACACTAATACCAATAATAATAATAATAACAATAACAACAACAATAGGCACAGACTAAGGTAATATAACTAGCAAATTATATACTAATTATAGTAATAATAATGGTAAAATAATGATAATATAAAAACTGACTGATTCATAAAATATTAAATTACATTAAGAGAGAAAAGAAAATCAAAAAAAAAAAAAGCCCACACTGCACTTCACTTCACTAAGACCTGAAAACATTTACTTCTATATTTCTCTGCTATACACTGCACGACACCTCACTTCACAATAGAACACTTATGCATCGCCATATAACCTACTATTTTCCCTCATTTACTTAATAATACCCTAAATTAATTTCCTTGTATTACTACTCTACCTGACATGTCCTGGAGCAAAAGTCATCCAGAATGTATTTATGATTCTCATATGAAACAGCATTGAGTGATTGATGTTTGAATCTGTTCATTTCAAGGAGCAGGAGACAGATTGTGCAAATGACTCATTAAGCAGCACTTGTTCAAAAAGTGCACTAATTGTTAACCCCTGTAATATGAGTAGCCTGCTAGAAAAGCTATGGAAATCAATCATAATTAGAGACCAGAAAAATAGTATGAAAGGTGAAAATATGTACATAAATATGTAATGAAAACAGTAAGAATATGTAATAAAAATGTAATATGTAATATTAAAATATACAAATTATAACAGGAAAATTTACATAATACAAAATTATATTTATAAAAATATTCTTAAAGATATTTTAAATGTAATACATGCATTTGGAAATTCAGGTTAAAGGTCACAAAAAGTGGCATCAGTTATACTTTTCACACGTAAGGTGAAACTGTTAACTCACTGACGCACACATTCCGCCACACTGAGTTAACTGAAGCAGGCCCACCGGACTGTGTGAACACTCGACCTCGTCATTAAGTAGCATATCTTGAGTAAGCAGCATGCAGTAATAATGTAGGAAAGATTGCTCTTTTGAAAATATTTCTTTTCATAAAAAATATGGAATAAAATTGCAGAAAATTGATTTAATAAAAATAATATTTTGTGAAAATGGCAAAATATGTAAAATATGTAATAAAGTTGTAAATATGTAACGAAAAATTTTGATATTGTGTTAGAAAAGCGACGATTCGCAAACATTACAATTTTTAAAGTGATAAGTGGAAAGACAAAAAATATGCAATTACATAAAAATCCGGTCTCTAATCATAATCTTCATGAAGTTTACTGGATGTATATCGTGAGTATGGAATTGTTGAAGAAACATTTGGCGAAGTCTATTTCTTGCTGAGATTCTGTGTGTTATATTTTCTATATTGTAGAAATTGAAAATTGAAGTACCATGAAGAACTGTGTGTGAGTACATATTGAGTGAAGTATTATCAGCTTTGCTTCTGTACAGTAAATGAAATGAAAATAGTTACTTTATTTCCAGGAAAAATAGTTCTGTAAATAAATAAGAAATTATAGTAGTCCTTTGTCTAACATTTTACATTCGTTTACAATACATTCTCACTTGTTGATAAGATTCTTGAGCTGAAGTCCACTAGATGTCCATTTAAATTTGAAGAAATGTATTCAGAGTTTGTTGATCGTCAATTTTGTTCGGAAAACATACTTATTTTTGGTCTTGCCGAGCAGTGTGACATGACACCAAAAAAATGCCTAGCAGGTGACAGAAAATCTGTTGTCAGTATTTTAACTGTAATTAATTCAGACTTAAAATTTGATCACATTTCTACTCTTCACTTGGGAAATAAATTATTGCAAAATAAGAGTTCCTTGTCTTCTGGCCCTACCTCTAAGTGTAGACATTTGAAAGTCATTTACCGGATAATGATGCTGTCCTGTCCATCCTAAAGAATAAACGTAAATATAAAGGAGCTGCAAAAATTGGTCGTCACTGTACTATTTTTTTTCACGGAGAGACAAAAAAAGTACATTTTTGCAATTTTTGAAAAAACAAAAGAATACAGCAATAGGGCGTTTATGTCATCTCATAGGGTACATTTAGCACTATCCCTACCAAAAGTTTAAAGAAAAAATTTGGAGCCTTTTTTGAGAAAATCCAGTTTTTGTAATTATTTAAAATTGCACATATTGCGCGAAAACTACTAAAATTTTCAGAACAATGTACATGACCTTAAACAAAGAACTCACTTTGGAGAGCACATTTTATTTGAAGGAAAAATCTCTATCTTCAATTTTGTAGTTGGAGAAAGACGCCGAAAAAAATTCGAACTTTCACAATTTTCGAAAATTCAGAGTAATCCGTGAAAATCGGACCTATGCCATGTTAATAAGTGTATTTTACTCTATTCATACAAGAAATTTAAAGAAAAAATTTGCAGCCGTTTTTGAGAAAATTTTGAAAATGTCCGGGGGGTTTCACGTAAAATACCCCCAAATTTTGAAGAATCTTTTTCAAAATCTCAAAGCTTCGACCAGAACCAGATCGACCGGGGAATATCGATTTTGGAAGAAATCGTATGAATGGTTTAGGCGCTAGCAGTGTTCACAGACGGACGTTTTCCTTTCAATTGGTTTTTCGATATCAAGGACCCACAAAAGAGGGTTTCTGGCTACACCACGTGTTAGGGGATTTTTTTTCTTAATTTAGCAACTGGTTTTATCCATTTTTTCGTTATCACGGCCCGGCAATTAATTTTTCCCCCGAAAATTGGCCATTTTTTCGCGCAGCATTATGTAACTTTCCCTTTACTTCGTATATCACTCCGTGTATACGTACGTATACGGGAAAGTAAAAAGAAACATTTTATCAAAAATCGTTGTAAGTTATTTCCATGGATATAACAAGTAACGCTTAAAAGAAGCGCTGGTCTGTTTCATGGAACTCTCTGAATGTTCGAAAAATTGCCAAAATTAGGCAAAATGAGAGAACGGGTGTGCTGTTGAGCACCAATGGTTGTTGTCTAACAGCATTATAAATTTACAAAAGAAACAAATTAATTAGTTTTGGAAACAAAGCAGTTTTGCGGTTGACAACAGAGTTTGTAGTAAGACCAAAGAGTATTTCCTATGAGTAAGACCAGGAAGAACGATTGGATAAAAAGGGCAGTAACGACGAGGCGGGTGCAGTGATGTGCGGATATGATGGGCGGGAAAATCGGGCAGGGTGGACGAGCAGTGCCATTAAATGCGAATTTATGAAGGATTTCTTGTAAACGAAAAGGTCGCTTATCATTCTGGTACGGTACACAAAAATGTTATATTATGCGGTGATTTCAATATTAACTGATTTAACCTAAGTTATTGCTAAAGTTGATCGTGTGAAGCAGTTATTTTAATATATTGAAGGCACTGCAGATAAAATTTTCAAATTTTCTACGTCTTCTAAAGTTTTTAGAATGTAGAGAAAATATTTTCAAATTTGATTCATTAGTTCAGATAAATATAGGCCTGTTTTTATTACTGTACTGTTTATTTATAATGTGATCATTTTCTATTTCTATACTGTATATTTATAATGTATTTATAATGTATATTTATAATGTTTTTCTGAAAAAAAAACCTTTCTTGGTTTGTTAGTGCAAAATGCACCAAAGGCCAAGCAACATAATCCTTATAATTGTAACACATGAAAATTGTTTTCGAATGCTTCAATTTTTAAATTACTAATATAAGATAAATAACTTTCAAAATGAATATAAGTTTATTGTGTTATCAGTTATGAGTGATATTGAAGGAGTGTATAAGGTAATTTATATTAGTATCTTTCATTTGTCAATAAAGTACTTAAAATAACCTCTAAATATTCATTCCTTTTTTCGAAGTTTGCCCCCAATGTCGAAAATATTTACTGTCGAAAACGAATCTATGGATCGTTCCACGAAAATCGTTATACATTTATGTAGAACAATTTCACGTAGGCCTACTTAGCGGCTCTATCAGGAATGGATTCTTCCTTTAAATATTAGTCTGCTTTTGTGTATAAATTGAAAGATATTGTATCATTAGTGATAGTTTCTAAAGGTTTCCTTTTATTATTCGTTTTATGCTGGGATTTTATCACTAATTATTATTTACTTGAAATTTTCGATAATTGTTTGTTACTTCATTGGCGTCATGGATACCGTTACAGTGGCTAAGGAAATATTGTGAAGACAGATCCAGAGGTACAATATTTTAGAATTAAGTTTTAGAGAGAAAATCAGTCTTTCATATATTTTGATTCATGTGCCTAAACATCTTCCGCATTTCCCCACGTGCTCGGGTATGGTGACTACGCGCGGTGACTGGAAGGAGTCTTGCTCGTCTCGCTGGACCTGTTCCAGAAGTCAAGCCACTGAATCTGAATTTCCGTAAATTGGAGGTTATGTCACTTTGATTTTGTCGTATAACTTTTCATATATACTAATGTGGACTCAGAGCTTTCATTGAAGACTATTGCAATGTGAGTTTAATTTGCGAGAGAGTTGTTTCTCTGTTTTCTGTAGCCAGATGCCATAACATTGAACTTGTATTTTTGAAAGAAAATGTTTGTTTTTTTTAACTTCTCCAGGAATTTATGAACTTTAGAGAATACTACAGGAAACTTGCAAAGTTATTTAAAAGTTGCAGGTTAAATGCCACGTAGACTCTCAGACTCGTACGTATAGCTCGAATTTGTTGACGTGTTTGTTGTTTGAGACGTAGCCTAATAAACACGGGAGGGCTACACTTCTCAAATTGTCATTGACAGCCTTCATTTGTCATGTTTTTGACTAGTTCATTATACATCCCATTTTCTTCAGTTCCACCGCAAGACCAAGTTTAATCTTTTTGCCTTTTGTTACGATATTCGAATGACGGTATGGATTGTTAAATGCCCCCGAACAAATTCGGTAATGTCAAGAGAACAATTGATTTAGATAGACATCAGCATATGTGATCTTTTTATTTAGAACTCCTGACTTACTTTAAAACTTTTAAATTGAAAACTGAATTGAATGTTAATGTATGGAAGTGCCTTTGCATCTGCTTCTGGCATAATTCTTTCCCTTCAAAGTCATGTAAACAGTTCTGTTTCGCGTACATTCTTTATAGATAGTATTCATATTAATGCTGGGCACACACGTACTCACTCACTCATTCATTTCCCCATAATTTCTGTTTCCATGAGTTTTTGTTTCTTTTGACTTAACCTTTTTTGTTAATAAATATTGAAAATAAAAAATGTAAGGTATTGTGAATAAAGATATGTTAAATAGAAGTTCTGTCTTCATAAATTGCGACTTGAAAATTTCAATGAGATCATTTTCTGAGTAACATGTCAATTAAAATAGAAAAAAATTCTGCCAATGTCACCATTAGTACAACACAGTTGACATTATACATTTCATAATAATTTTATATAGTGTGTTCAGTATTGTTATTATTGTTAAGGAACTTGTATTATTACTGAACAGTATAATACACAAAATAGAACAGTAAGGACAATAATAATTATTTATTATATTACTGTTATTAATAATTATTATATTATATTATTATTTATATTCATAACGAAAGATGTGGGTTGCTCTCCAGGTTACAACCTACTTCCTAAGAGGCAGATCAGGGACTGTTTGAGCCACTTCAATATTTTGAGCAAAATATGCTCTGTTCCTAACAAATTATGTCTTACTTTTTCCACTCTTTTGAATGACGGAGGAGTTTGTTCAAGTTCTTACATAAGATTTGTATATTAAACCTAGGACTCTGATATTAGTTCAGTACATATTTTGATACCCCACATCTGGCTGATCTCTATTTCCAAACTGAGGTATTTGAGATATTTATAGGTATTCTTGCATGCAACATTTTGGTTGCATTGTGTAGCAATTACTATAGGAAAACACTACTTTTTCCCCAAATCTTGAATAACAGAATCCAGTTTGTTTTTCCATCAACATGTATTTCTTGTATATGCGTTATTGCTACAGCATAACAGAAGTCGCAGAAGGTTCAAATTTGTTGCTCAGCCCAGTCCACCAATCCGAAGCAGTACTCAGCGACAGGCACCAACCAACTTCTAATTTTGGAAATTTCATTCCTCGAGTTTGGAGTGGACTGCAGGATGAGTCCTATTCCTCTGTTATATTCTTTTAAAATTCTCTCCTTTATGTTCTTTGAGATGTTCAATGCCAAGATATAAGTAGTTTTTGGCCCTGCCTGGCTCGTGATTTCAACTCAGAGGATGCATATCAACTCGAATGTTCTCTATTGTTACCACTTTGCCTCACTGTAAGTTGACTTTTACTCATTTCTCAAGACCATATTTCATGCAGGTGTCATTTAATAATGGGATTAATTCACCACGAGAGAGAGTTGTTTAATTTCTAGAAACAATTTAAGATCATCCATGTTCAACAAATGTGTAACTGTTTTTTTATCACCATGGAGCTTGTAGCCAAAGTCAGTTTGTAGCAATTGCCTAGATTGTGGGAGCAAACTAATGTAAAACAGCTGAAGAAATAATGAATGTTCTTGAAAATCCCCAAGTTAATCTGAAAATTTCTTGTTTCTTCTGTGTGCAGTCTGCTATTTAGAGTAACACTATTACTTCATACAAACTACACCAAACTCAAAAAGTTGAATATTAAATTAATAGTTTCCTGGGATTTTTTATATCCTATCTTGAGGTTCACTTCCATGTTTCCTTACATAAGATGACTTGTTTAATAGCAAGACTTCCTTGCAACCATAGGAACCCTTAGAACATTCTCTGTTCAATTGTCAACGAAATGTTCCCCTGTATCTGTTTCCCCTGTATTTTGTTGCCTATTGCTGCAGTTTCAACTTTGCACATTACTGGCAGACAAGCGATTGCCCGACAATTCTTTACTGATGCACTGTCCTCCCGCAGTGGCACCCTCAAGATGCTTTTTCTGGTGAGTCCAGATGAAAAAAATGACACGCAAGCCTGTCTTCTTGACAACATTAATATCATTAAAATTTGAACAAAAATCAATAAGTCACAAAAATTAAAAGTAGAATGTTTTTTAAGCATTTAACCTTAAAATCGTATTGCTTTAACTGAATCATAAGCACCCCAGGATTAAGATGGAATAAGTTGTGCAGATACATTGCGCTTGATTACAAATAAGCAATTACAATAACACTGTAATTGCCATTCAGAGTGTTCGGAAAAAATACATCAACACTTAAAATATAGGCCTACGTTGTTTGTTATTGCTCAATCTGCAAACATGTCAGCAAATTTGATCTACAGGTACATGTTTGAGAGGCTACATGGCATTTAACCTGCATCTTCTAAATAACTTTGCAAGTTCCCTGTAGTATTCATAAAAGTTCAGTTCCTGGAGAAGTTAAAGAAATATTTTATTAAATATTTTCTTTTGAAAATAAAAGATCAATGTTATGTAATCTGTAAAATAAAATAAAATTACCCTAAAATGGCTTTAAATGTTTGGCAAAAATGTGTGTTGACTAGTGTTATTAATAGAATGACACAAAATACAGAAAAATGATTTTAGTACACCAAATACTTCAGGCATAGGCCTTAGAAGGGAAGGTCTGGCAAATATAATTTGGGAATGTGCTGTATTCTAAGTGTGATATAGTTTAGTGTGAAATTTATCTTATAATTTAAATTTTATTGACTTACATCTTTGTTTTATTATTATTATTATTATTATTATTTTTATTTTCATTATTATTTCATCCAGCTTCCCTGATACTTCGAGCAACTGCTGAGATGACCCCTTGTTTTGCTTCTGGACATAAGTGTTGCTTCACTATGTGCACATTTTGTTGAATTCTCCGTTTGGTAGTTGTGATGTGAGTAGGACCAAAGGGGGTGTTATTTTGCCAGCAATATTAAAAATTAAAATTTGTAGTTCATTTGCTGATGAAAGTAAGTTCTTGTTACTCTGGAGCAAAAATTTCTATTTTTCATATGATGTTTTGTTGGTATGTTTATTCAAAATCAATTCTTTTTAATAAAGGGATGGAAGTTGGAATTCTGGAGCTCAAGAAAATGTGTTTTGATTATACTTCTTCCCTATAAGTCACATACAGTTTTTTGATGATAAAATTTCTTAACTGCCTCATCCACTCATCCCACTCCATTTCCTCATCTCTATGAAGCCTTCCCACTCCTACCCCCATCTGCCTGGGCACTCCCCCGCCCACTGGCTGCCCTCTCTCTTCTCCTCTTGCCATTCCCCCCTCCCCACTGTCTTCTCTGAAGAAACACCTTGTCAAGATGCATTGAGGATTGTATTTAATTAATTTTATATCCATTACATCAGCTTTTCAAATTTCTACGTTAAATCTATTGACATAATTATTATACATTCTGTTTAATGAAATATTCAGTGAGTAGGTGGAACTAAACTTGTCAATAACAAAACGATATATTTTGATTTTTGTAATCTATTAAGAACCTTAAAATGTATGTATTGTAAGGCAGACAATTTTTTGATTAAATAGTTTATATAAAAATTTACATAATTAGAGAAGAGGGAATATAAACTTAGAAAATATAAGGAAGGAATAATGCTGCAAATGAATTGTAAATATTATTAATGAAGGGATCAGGTAGGGCAAATCATAATGCAACAATTCTGAAAAATTTATATTGAATGGTTTTCTATTGTGGTTTATATTAACATCAAACTGAGAGACGGTACGTGGGATGCAAACATTAGCAAGAGCCTAACTAGAGCTAGAAAAAAATATCAATTTTTAATTTGGGATTTTAATTCGCAAGTTCTTTTAATAAAGCTGGGGGAAGCCTTATTAATTATCAAATGAATGTGATCATTGATGCTCATTGTCTTCCAAATATTACTCCCTGACCATAAAAGTGGAGAACTCTTGTTCCTATACGGGGTAAATTACAACCTCTAATGCACATATTTGTCTGAAACCACTTTTGTTGATCCGTGATGTTGAAAAAGAATTTAATGGCCAAAGGGGGTCAGTGTCTGTCTTTCTGTCTGTGAACAATGCTAGTGGCTATACCTGAGGTAGGATTTTCACAAAATTGATATTTCCCGATTGATTAGGCTGATGCTGCATCCCCTTGAATTTGAAATAGACATTTTGAATTTGTGAGGTGAATTCCATGAAGCCTAGTGGACAATTTTGAAATTTTCTCAGAAATGGCTCCAAATGATTGGATTAATTTTAATTTTTTTTTCAGAAAGTACAAATTCTCTACAATTTGAGGTCCAAGATCAGGGAAGAAATGTTGATTTGATATTGGGATCCAGGCCAAGGAAGAGTTAAAAATATCTAGAAGGAAGCAAGATTTTTGGATTTCTTTCATTGATGCCAACAGTCTTTGTTCACTCACTCTGATTCCTTTGAGCATAAAGCTTTGCATGTAATATGCGATATGGCCCTTCTTATTGTGCTGGTGAAACAAATGCCTGTACTCCCAGACTAATTGTAACTTAACTTTTTTGTTTCAAGCAGTGATTTGCTTACACTTATGTCTGAATTTTCTTATTATAAATAATAGTAATAAAAGCTTTGCTCATAATGCAGAAAAGTCCACTGTGCATTGGAATATCGTGTTTCTCCTGTATTTACCAAAGTCTAACTTTGCACACACTTAGCAGTGCATAGAATTGAATTTTTATATGATCATATAGAAAGTTTCATTTCACGGATGGAAATTTTATTTTGATGCTAATTCTGTTTATGTAGAATTAGAAAGTAGTTGCATAGGGTAGTAAGGATCCATTAATTTAATTCTGTTTGGCAATCTCATTAAAAAAATGAAAGATGTGGACATACATGCAATATTTACAAAATTCAATTAAATTTTGCTTTTATTTTCATAGCATAATGTTTAAAAAAATGTGTGCCACTTAAGAGGCCATACAAGTTGTGAAAGGGGCAGTGAAATTCATGGTTGAAACTGAGATCGTTAGATCTCTATTACTTAATGGCTTTTTCTGTGTGCAAAAAAATGTGCAAAATGGAAGAATTGGCGTGTTTGTTTTCTGCCCATGCCTCACGTTTTCAGTGACACACACTTCACGCTAAAATCTTATTGCATTTACTTGTACCATGCATTAGTACTTTTGAAATTCATCTTCTACCTTAAAATTAATAAAATTGAAAACGTTTTATCAGGTCAAGGCAGATCGACATTTTTTATGGGTAAGATTCACTTGCACAAAATTTCACCAAAATGTCCAATAGAAATAGACAAAACATGTGTTAATATGTGTATTTTTATATTTACATATTTTTAAATGGTCTAAACAATCATATAATTTTTCCAAAATTGTATATGAATACAATTTTTTATCTACATTCAGTTTGTTGAAAAGCCAGAGCCAAATTTATCTCGGGTACTGCAATGCTTCATAATAATTTCCCTGTGTTGTAAGAAGAATATGTAAGAATTTTCCAGCAAAACATGATTATTCATGAAAATTCGTCTCTTTGGTTTCTATCATTGACCCAGGGGTGATAAAGGTTCTCACTTGTGAATAAAATCTTATGGTCGTCTCATAGCAAAAATTATTTTTATTGTAAGAAATTGTAAATTGAAATCATAAATCTTGCGCTGGGTTTTTGTCTTCCTAATAGGAGATCATTTCTGACCCTAAAACAAAATCTCTTTTTAGACATGAATTTAAAAGAAAAATTTTTGTCTTGCAGATGGAAATTGAGACAAATAAGAATGGTGATTTCAGCTACAAGAAATGGAAAATGACAGAGGTGAGTTTATAGTTTAATTAAGGTTGGTTAGGGTTTTACAAATGTAACTGATGTAAACAATATTGGTTGTTTGAGGGAATCTTGCAACATATCCTGAATATTATAGTCAGAACCAGGGCTTTTGGGATGACTGTAGGAGATAAATTGCAGAAATTTTCTTATCCTTTTTTTTTTTTTTTTTTTTTTTTAATATGAGATGATAATGAGATGACTTGATGAAATATTCAAGGCTTATGAGAAATGGGGTGGCTGTAATGGACAAATTTGTAATGAAAACCCACATCCAGTACATTGAACGTAGGAATATTAAAATGATGGAAAAACTTGTTTCTTAGTTTGAGTAGTCATCCATTGATTTGTAATCAAATGTGTAATATTACTCTAGCTGTGCTAATTTTTATATTATAAAAGTCACAAAACGCAGAATATCCCATAATATTATCATAATTTTATCATAATTTTTTAGACTTTCTTAACTTGTAAACACCCATTGTGTAATGAATCTTTTTTTTCTTCAATTCTATATTATTCACTTTTCCTGACACTTGACTTGACCATTTTGAAAGGACCATTGGAAAAAAAGTCTAATTCTTTCTTCCAATAATATAGGACTACGGTGATACTGTGTAGCAGAGAGTGTATAGTGTAGTAAAACATTTTCACTGTAATCCCAATCTTGGGACTGGAAAGTAGCCAGCCTACATTTTAAACCGCACTTTGAACATGTTATCACTTCAACTCATTGATCGCTTGGATTTCTTTTGAGAACTGGGAGAAGAGTGAGGACTATTGAAGCGCTGAGAGTATTTTGCAGTTGTTAGACCTAGACTCGATTAGGCATCTGTTGTGTTGTCTCCTGACAGAATTAGTTTAATTAAGTCTCTTGAAAAATATTTTTTATCTGGTGATGACCTATTCAGGGCGGTCCTAAGGTTCCACTCAGTCTTCTTTCCAAATGAGTGCCAATATTTACTGGCTTTATTAACAGTAAATATTGGGTAAAAAGGTTGAAGGTTGAAGCATGACGCTTGCCATGCTCTCTTCTCCCCCTCTTTTAGACATGGCCAACTAAGACTTGTGACATTCTTTGTACAGAAGGCCATGGAAGTGGGAACCGGAAAACGGCTTTAAAAGATAATTCTTAACATCCTCCAACATTAAGCAGGTTACACCTGCAGTACTGACAGTACTAGGGTAAAATAAAAAATAAATAAAATAATGTCTGAGACAATTTCCTATATTCTGAGATTTTAAATTAACTTGTAGTTATTCACCTCATGGAATCAATAATGAATATCTCTATATCAAGTTTATGCTTGGCAGTGTCAATAGTGGCAGAAAATTATGACCCATTATTATTATTTTTTATTAAAATAATTCAAGGAAGTGTTCATGCATTGTATTTACTGTCTCAATATTCCTTTTTGATTCCTCAGTAATATTCTTGTTCCGTCAGGGCTTTTTATACCTCTGTATCCAACAACACATATGTGCACAAATCGAGTTTATTTAAAATTTTGGAGTTAATTTACAATTTTTCAGCTCATTGTGATTTGAATTTAGTTGTATCTTAGTTGACTTTATAAACTCACCTGTTGGGGCATAATATTGTGTTAATGCCTGTTTTCGAAATTAAATTGTAATTCGGACATTCCTTTAATGGGGTAACCTGCGGGGCTTTACGTAAAATAAAATAAAATAAAAATAAGTAGTCTAAACAAAATAATAACTTGTTATTACTAAAGAATAGAAATTCATGCACTATTAAACCCTAATATGCATGCACTTTGGCAAATGCTATCAAAATAGCTAAACATGCAACACTTCTGGGGGGGGGTGTCAAATTGAATAAAATGTGCTTTTAGGCACATTTTATTCAATTTTATTGCAAAGGCAATAAAATTTTCCATTTTTATTGCCTTTGATGCAGTGAATAATCAACTATTTTTCCATTGTGCAGTTTTCCCCTTAGACATACCTTTTTTCATGCAGCGTTTCAATTTAGTCAGTTCTTTTAGATAATAAATCGGTTTGTATTTCAAGTTTATTATTTGAATGGTGGAAAGTTAAAATTGAATTTTAGATTAGTGAATTCTCCTTGAAAATAAACTAGTTAAATTTCATATTTATCATATGTCAGGTTATATTTGGTGGAAATCATCTGGTTCAAAATGAAGTCATTTATGGAAACACATATTTGAATTGAAAATGCCAATCCACCTGGCATTATGGAACACACTTGTTTACCTTATTTACTTAGAGAAGATACCAAAATTATCACATCGTTACAAGTCATACAAACATATTTATGAAGCATATCTTTTAATTATTGCATTTTGAACATTCATCATGTTATTTTTGCTTTGCTACTGTTGAAAATTGTTACTTTGTACCACTTTCAAAATGTTTCTCAACACTTCTCGTTTTCCGCGTAAGATATGGACAATTTTCAATGATGCATACAATAACACAATAAAGGTAAAATTGAAATAAAAGATGCAATATTTTAAAAAAATGCTTTATATATATATTTTTTTTTACTTCAATGTCTTGTAACAAGGTGGTCGTTTTGGTATCTGGACATATTTTAAATTCCCGCAGACTGGTGCCTGAAACTCATTGGCTTAAGTCGTAAATGGTGCACAATAGCTCACCCATGTCTTCCCATCATGGGTGTATGTTATGTGACATGGGGTGAAGGTTCTTTGTTGTTCGCAGGATGAGGGTGAAAACTGTAATGCTGTCGACGAAGCGTCGCCAGCTGCACGTGCACAGGCCAATGACAATAGGAATGGTTCCGGTGAGTCAGTAAGCAAAGACAACTATTACACCCGCACATTTTCTAGAGCCGCTTATTACCTACCCCCACTCCTTTACTAACACTGGTAGAATTTAGGATAAGTGATAGGAACGAGCGGTGTTGACAAAATTTGGTCTCAAAATTATTCGCTCCCTTGCAATAGAAACTATTTTACATTGATAAAGGAGCTACAAATTTGATATAATAGTCCTGTTGACAAAAAAATAAACCTCTGACTCCTCTTGAAATGAGGGCTCAAGGAAATGTGTGTTGATAATAATCCACAGTGTAAGAGAATGAATGTGACAATTTGCTTTTTACGTGATGAAATCAATTTCAGATTAGTTCCTCACTTCTCTCTGCTGTGCGATAGACTGGACTTGGGTCTTGTGATGTCATGCGCACATATTTAGTTGTTTTTTTTTAATGTAACCTCTGCAAACTGTTAAAATGTATTAAACATATATTTGTTAAGAAATTAAATATATTTACTTTAATATTATAAATATATTTATTGAATTTATTAAATATGCATGAGTATTTTCATTCTAACAGAAATCACCATTATGGTTCCATGAACATGATAGAACAAATGGTGAGGTACGAACACGATAGAACAAATGCAATAGGAATGTAATCTGTGATTAATAGATGTGTAACTACTGTTTCATATTTACGGCCGTGATATAATTATCTCATCTTGGAGATAGTTTCTTATCCTGCATGGTTGCGTCATTTCATAAGCAATGGTTCTAGCATAATTCTTTATTTTCTACAATTCTGCTAATTCTGAAATGAGAGAAAAAAATTAAGCATCTGTCAACTTTTGAACTTATTTCCAGTGGAAGATGACCTTATTTCTGCAAATATGATTGATACTGTGCACATTCCTCCTAATCTTTACAAAATGACAGATAGGAAAATATAGATCATCTTCTGGTGGAAAAAGAAGTAGAAGAAGAATTGATTGACTGTGGAAATATCAATTCATGGAAAATATATAATATCACGAATAAATGAAAGATATCACAGCTATAATTTTGCTCTTACGAAGCCGTGACTCTAATGAAATCTGAAGACTGTGCAAGAGGAAGTGAATGCAATAATGAGTCAATGAATAACAGGAAACTGAAAAATCCTATTTTGGTCGACCCACAATTATCTATGTAAAGAAATACATTCTTATGATGTAAGGATAGAGATAGAGGTGCCTCAGGGCATAAATTTGTCACCGCAGTGCCTCCAGTCATGAGGTCCTAGTGTTTGAGTCCTGACAATGGCAGGACTTTTGGTACTAGCTACATAACTAGTATCAAAAGGGGTCGAGTTCAGTGGCCATCTGGAGAAACATTATTTGCTGCCAGCTGCTCTAATCGGTGATTTTCCTTGGTTTCTCCAATCAATACTAGGCAAAGCCGTGGCAGTTCCCGAAGCAAGAATCAAAGCACTGAAAATCAAAGCAAGAACAACTACTTTTCAATTTCTCACGAACTTGCCAAATTGCGCATGATGACCTCTTCCCGTTTCCATTCTACCTGCGCAATTCAAACGACACAAATTTCATAACTTTTTATTAATAAAGGAAAAGCTGTGACTATTCAATATATAGTGACCTCCACTCGTAGGAGGGGCATCAAAATCGTTTTCTTTACAGGTTTACTACTGACAAAATTTAAGGGATAATCCCATTAAATTAGCTTTTAACCGGTAACGAAATTATCCCTGACAAAGATTGTAAATACAATTGAATGGGTTTTATAATAATGTAAATAATCATATGCGATTATAGAAAGGTAGTTACTATTTTGAAATTACAGACAGATAAATTTTTATTTACATGGATAATGATTTACTTTTCTGTAGATGATTCTGTTTTTTCTAGGAGCAGAAGGTGCGGCACCTATTAGCCACTCTGGAGGCTTCAATGGCGGGAGTATCGCTGAAGAAGAAGAAGAAGAGGAGGAAGAGGATGAGGAGGAGGAAGTAGTGAATGTGCGAGCGAAAGGGAGGGGTGGGAGTACCCAGAAAAGGTACCGTAGCTAATCAGTGAAATACTAGTAGTGCTAGAGAATGGCACTGATTTTTTCGTACCAGTTTTCTAATATTTTTAGTATGTTCTAGCTTTCCAGTTTTGTCTCATGGTTTTCCCAGCTGCCATCCACTGCCGCCCAAAACACATTTTTTCCATTTCTCAATTTCTTGGTCCCCTAATGGTAGAATTGAAATATGACATTAAGTATATTAGAGAAAAGTAGGAAGACACGCACGCACACGCACACGCACACGCACATACACACACACACACTTGGGTGTGGGTGTGCGCATGCGTGCGTAGCAGTACATACTCTACAGGTGCGCTCTTTTATGAAGGTATGACGTAATGCCTTCAAGGTCTGCCACGTTATTCTTGGAGCACAACGTCGCTACCTTTCGTGTGACGAAACTTCCTAATCCTGCTCTGCATTCCAGTGTTGCATCTGGCCAGCTGCCCTCACATGGCGTAGTAAAATCCACTTAAATTTTAAAAAAATCACCACACTATTACATATTTTAAAAGTATTAAACAGATTTCAAAACTTAATTATAAAAATGTTATTAAATATATTTTTAAAGTTATCCTAAAATAAAGGATAGTAAATTAAAAACAATTGATAACAATTATACATTTTTGCTGATATGTTATGCAAGCAAACTCACAGGTCTTGTAGGAACCGATTTTTTTATAAGAACAAGGAATCAAATCGAGCCCGCAATATAAAATTAGCTATCCGTTGTTATTTCAAATATTAAATTAACAACACTTACATCAATGTTTATGAGTCTTACATACTTTCGTTGTTATATTTGTTTAATTTTGATGAAGTTGATAAGAAATTTTACAACCACCAAGCACACCTGTAAGTGTTTCTACTGCGCTTGGTTTTGAATAAATGTACCTGCAATAATCTTAGGGGACTGTTTTTATGTTTTGTGATTAAAAATTAATATTTTAAAAAAATTATGATTTAAAAATTTATGAAAACCTCCATCAAACCTCCCGAAATAAATTGGTCCTCCGAAAACATCCACTAAAGAAAAATACAACTATATTTATAGGGGGGAAACCCCCAAACCTGGCCACAGCCTGCTGCGCTCCACGCCTCAAATTTGAACAAATGTACCTGGAAAAGGAAACATTTGTGTGTTTTGTGATAAACAATTTATGTTTAAAAATAAAATTTAAAAACTACGAAAATCAACAAAATCCGTCTAATAAATTTGTCCCCGAAAACATCCAGTAAAGGCAACAAACTAAAATTAGGGGGAAACCTCTAACCTGGGAACATTGCTGCCCTCCGCGCCTCAGTTATATACTAATAAATACACCTGCAAAGTGAACTATTAGGGTGTTTTGTGATGAACAATTGATATTTTTTAAAAATTAATCATTTAAACTACGAAAATCTCCAATGAAAGCCCCCAAATAAATTTGCTCCCGAAAATATCCACTAATGGAAAAAATTGTAAAAATAGGGGAAAACCCACCACCTGGTAACACTGCTGCGCTCGCGCCTCGGTTGTTTGAATAAATATACCCGCAAAAGTAGCAATTTGCGTTGTTTTTGACAAACATTTGATATATTTTAAAATTAACCATTTAACAAAACTACGAAAATCAACAAAAGCTCCCAAATAAATTTACCCCCGAAAATATGCACTAATGGAAAAATCACTAAAATAAGGGGAAAATTCCTCACCTGGTAACACTGCGGCGCTCGCGCCTCAGTTGTATTTGAATAAATATACCTGCAAAAGGACCAATTTGCGTGTTTTGTGATTAACAATTGACAATTTTTTAACATTTTAAAAACTTCGGAGTTTCAGCCGAGATCTTGTAATTGATATTACAGATGTATGATTATGTAGTAATTTTAAAAAACTTTGCGAAAACCTCCAAGAAAACCCCCTAATTATGCCCCCGAAAACATCCAGTAGAGACAAAAAACAACTAAAATGTGGGGGAAGGCCACTAACCTGGCAACACTGTTGCGCCCTGCGCCTTAGCCAATGGTGTTCGCGTTGGCTCAGACAGTGGCGTTGTGCGTGCGCAGGCTGGAGTGCCACGAGTGCGGGCGCACCTTCTCCTGCAAGGACTCGCTCAACTACCACGTGCGCGGCCATGGCGAGAGACCCTACCGGTGCGGCGCCTGCCCAAAGGTAAGGATGTAGCGCTGGCCTTGGGATTGATCGAGTGTTCGTAATTCGAGGCGCGTCAACTACTGAGGTCACTAGTCCAGTAGTGCGTGTTTTCCCCTCGGGAGGTGGCGGTGATCTTTTCCTAGCTGGATGGCGAGATCCGGCGCCGACCTACCGTCGACTAGCTGAGTTCCCTCTACCAGGTATCTCCCACCAGCGGCTCACCGCCCCAGTCGGAACAAGCTCTTAGCTCCCGACCGGTCTCCCGGCATGTGTGGTGGTGTAATGCATGTTAGTGTAAGTGTGTGTGTGTGTAAGGGGTGAGGATAGGACAAGGAAGAGGAAGGAAAGATCGCTTGCGGTTCGTGGCCCGGTTGTTAGGGTACTTCTCCGGCATTCGTCTGGTGTTGATCGGAAAACCACCGATCAGAGCAGCCGGCCGCTAGAATTCTCCTCCAGATTGAATTCGACTTAACCGACAAGCTAGTGTCGAAAATCCTGCCGCCGCGACTTCGGGACTCGAACCTAGGACCTCGCGGTCAGAGGGACTGCAGTGACACCAGTTGATGCATTGAGCCATCTCTCCGGTCCGGCCTGATGGCCGCTCTACAATAGCCCGCGAACGCGAACGGGAACGGCAATGCGAAGGCGAGGACGGGAACGCGAGGGACGTGCGCTTCACAATAAACGCCAACGGGAAGACGAATAGCGTTATGAATCTATAGCGACAAAAACGGGTACTTCACGAAAGAGTTGCCGAAACCAAAGCACTTCTAGCTGCGCTACTCTGTTCACGCTTTGCTTTGCCAGCTGTCAATTTTTTGCGTGTGCTAATATGAATAATGAATACTTTAACGAAAGAATATTAATTAAAAAATAGTTCATCAGAATGAAAAATGTAAAAACTACCAAGGACTAATGGAAAATACAACTCACGAAAAATTTTTATCAATAAATAAAACAATTCCAATTTAATTAATTTTAAACTATTTTATTTTGTGGGAAATTTTAATTCTATTAATATGAATAAAAATGAAAAATACTGAAATCACTAAAAAATAAAACAATTCAACAACGACTATCTAAACCCGCCTCAAACCCTAACCTCGCAAATCCACGCTGCAACCTCAACACCGCTCCAGACCAGTTTCGCGCGCAGGCCGCGCGCTCGATCAGCTGGAAAACTTCGCCTCTATTTGCTGTACTCTCGTTGGTCCAAAGGCTTCCTGTTCCCGGGCCGAGATAAATGTTGACCATTTTTCGCATTCCCGTCGTGTCGTGAACCCCTGCCTGAGATGCCTTTCAATTTTCTTTACGTTCCCGTTCGCGTTGCCGTTCCCGTTCACGGGATATTATGGAGCAGCCTTTAGGCCTCGTTCACAATGCAAACATATATATAACGTAATGCTGTAAACTTAGTAAAATTGACACATAAAAACAGGCATTCACAACGTAAGTTGGAACGTAAGTTTCGCCTGAACCAACGCCATCTATGGTAGCCAGGGATTACTATTTAAGCTACTAATAACCATTCGCAGTAGTTTACATGAATTTAATGGCTGTTAAGCTCTTATTAACTACCTTACGTAAAACCCCCTTCACTGAATTAATTATCTCTGTTCATTGATTGTTCCGCAAGACAATTCTAAGTATGTTTTGTCTAATAAACTACGTGGATATTCCGAATGGTTAAGCCGCAATTAGCAGTCAAAAGTTGGTTTGAAAAAATAATTTCTGGGCAAAAATTTGCATTTTGGAAGCATAGAAACACTCCAGAGACATGTAAATTGTTTATTAATTACAAAAGAAATGAATATATTTGCTCAGACAGTAAAATTAAGCGAGAAATAAAGAGTCGAATTGTGTAAATTGAGTGCTTTTTTACTTCTCGCTTAACTTTTCTTTCTGAACAAATATATTAATTTATTTTGTAAATAATAAACAATTTACATGTTTCTGAAAGGTTTCTATGCTTCTATAAGGCACATTTTTGCCTAGAATTCAACTTTTCAAACCAACTTTTGAGTGTGTATTGCGGCTCAACCATTCGGAATATCCATGTAGTTTGTACGACAAAACATGCTTAAAATTGTCTTCAGAGCTTATTTTCGAAGTTTCGACGTTTCCTCCCCGGACACCCTATATATATATATATATATATATATATATATATATATATATATATATATATATATATATATATAGTAACGTGTGCGCGCGCTCGCGCACACCTGGCCGCGAGTGACTCTTCTCGCAATCGACTGCGCGCGAGAACGAATCGAATCACAAACTGCTTTTCTACCCAGTATATTATTAATTTGCCTCGTGTCCTTTGCTGCTCCGCAGGCGTTCCTTCAGCGCAGCGCGCTCGCCAACCACGAGCGCACTCACACGGGCGAGCGGCCCTTCCGCTGCACGCACTGCCCCAAGGCGTTCTCCCAGTCGTCCACGTGGCGGCAGCACGAGCGCGAGAACCACGCGGCGCCCGCCGACCGCCCGGCCTTCCCCTGCGGCCTCTGCGGCAAGGTGTTCGGCCGGCGCAGCTCGCTCGACCGCCACATGCTCACGCACACGGGCGAGCGGCCCTACCACTGCCCCTACTGCCCCAGGTGCGCCATGCCCCCCTCATTTCTGCCCTCGCTCCCACTTTCACCCTCACGACTCCTCCTCACTCTCTCCCATTCACGTATTTTTACTGCGATTTTTATAACCTTGCCCCTCAAGCCCCTGTGGCCACGATTTAATATAACACATGCATTTCGCGTCTTTCTCGCACGTGCCGCTAGATATCGCATGTTCACGAGCTCTGCTTGATACGGTCGCGATCATGCAATATCTAGTGGTAGGACTGAGAAAGACGCGGAGTACCGTGACATATTCCATCGTGAAGAGGGGCAAAGTTACAAAAATTGCAGTACAATGTGTCATTCCCTCCCCCTCCCCGTTTCACTCGTACTCCCCCCTCCCACCCCACCCCCCCTAGTTCGCTCCCCATTCTAGTACTTACAAGTCTGTCATACCCTGCCTCTCTCACGACCCTTCTGACTTAACTTCAGTTTTTATAACGTGGCCAGTCAAGGCCTACTTTCACTAGATGTCGCATAATCGCGACCGTATCAACCAGTGCGCGATCATGCGACATCTAGCGGCACGATCAAGAAACCCGCGAGAAGTCGTTACATATTCCATTGTGAACATGGGTTTTGAGGCGCCACGTTATAAAAATCTAAGTGTATTTTCACTTATACTGCGATTTTTGTAGGAAGAGCTCTCAAGATAACTCAAATCCCATCTTCGCGATGGAATATGTCACGGCATTTCGCGTCTTTTCTCGGTCTTGCCGGTAGAAGTCGCATGATCGCAAGCACTGCTTCATAACGGTCGCGATCGTGCGAAATCTAGCGGAACGACTGTGAATGATACGAAGTGCCGTGACATATTCCATCGCGAAGATGGGATTTGAGTTATCTTGAGAGCTCTTCCTACAAAAATCGCAGTATACCCCTTATCCCTCCCACTCCATTTCACTCTATCGTGTATTTACTCTCTCCTTTCTCAGTCTTCCCCGCTTATCTCCTCCCTCTCTCGCACGACCCCTCTTGTTCATTTTTACTATCATTTACTCTCTCTCCCTCTGTCATTCGTATACTTAAATATCTCATTCCCCTCTGACTCATTGCTACTTCTCTCATTCCATTCCTCTCTGGTTTCCTCACCCCACTTCCTACTTCCCCTGTCTCCCCTTCCACGACCACTCTGGCTCTTCCCTACTCTGTCATTCCCTACCCATCCCACTCATTTCTTCTAACTCATTCACATACTTAGTATTTCATTATTTCCTCCATCTTGCACCCTCTGGCTCATTCCCCCATTCATTCCCGCGCTCACTTCCTGCAGACCTCTGCATCTCATTCTGCGCTAGTTTCTCCCCCTCATGAATTCTTTGTCATTCCTTTTCCTCTTCGGGTTCTTCTCTTACCTCGTGCTCTTTCATTCTTATTTTCTTCCTTGCTTCTTTCTCGTTCTTTTCGTGCTCTTCCTCATCACTTCCTTTCATTCCTTCACACTTCTATTTCCATTCTTTCTCTCGCTCCCTTTTTGAACCTTGTTCTTATTTCGTCCCTCTCTCTATTTCCTTTTTCGTCTCTAGTTCAGTCTCTCCCTCATTCTTGATATTTTGTCTCTTCCCCTCACTTTCTCATTGCCAATTTGCTCGTACTCTCCTCCACCCATTTCACTCTTTTCCACTTGTCACTCCTCCTCTCTTGTTTAATTATCTCCTCTTCCTCATTCTTTCTTTCATTTTAATGCCATATTTTGCGCATTTTATCACCTCATTGATTTTCCTCTTACAATAATTTGTATGCACCACGGGCCTTGGAAGTTATGCCCCGACTGCGTCCTATAATCACGTGTGTATGTGTCCGCAGGACGTTCGCGTGGCTGGGCAGCCTGACGGCGCACGAGCGCACGCACACGCCCGACGACCGGCCGTTCCCGTGCCCGCACTGCGGGCGCGCGTTCGCGCACCGCGGCGCGCGCGACAACCACGCGCGCACGCACACGGGCGAGAAGCCCTTCGCGTGCACCACGTGCGGCGCGCGCTTCACGCAGGCGGGCCACCTGCGGCAGCACGCGTCCACGCACGAGCCGGTCGAGGCGCGCGCCTTCTGCTGCGTGCAGTGCGGCAAGCGGTTCGCGCGCAAGAGCGAGCTGGCGACGCACACGCGCACGCACACGGGCGAGCGGCCCTTCGCGTGCCCGCACTGCCCCAAGACGTTCGCCGCCGCCGGCAACTTGGCCACGCACGCGCGCAAGCACGCCGCGGAGACCGCGGGAGCCGACCGCCCGCCGCCGCCCGAGCGCACGCTGCCCTGCCCGCACTGCCCGCGTCTCTTCGCGCGCACCAGCGACCTCTACCGCCACGCCGCCAAGGCGCACCAGCCCCACGGGCTCGGACCCGCCCCCTTCTCCGCCCTCGACCCCGCCCAGGGCCCCGCCCCCGATCCCTCCGTCGACTCCACCCAGGGCCTCGCCCAGGACCCCGCCCAAAGCCCCTCTCACATTCCCGATGACAACCCTGCCAGCGGCTCAGGCCAGGGCGACGGCTGCATCTCCGACCTCTCCGACGGTCCTGCACACGCCCACGTCCAAGCCTACACCAACAGCCCCGACCACGCGACCGGCGGGGCGGAGTGTTCCGCCGTGGTCAAGACTGAAGCCGCCGAGTCCGACGAGTCGGACGATCAGGAGATCGTGGCGGAATCTCTGGTCGTCAAGGCCGAGAGTCTCGACCCCGTCTGGGACGAGGACGACCTCGATGCAGAGGGTGCAGACACGGTCGAGTCGGGGAGGGAAGGCCCTGAGGAGGCAGAGAACGCGGAGATTGGTGGGGCAATGAGCGAAAAGGTGATTAAAAGAGAATATGAAGAGACTGATGGGTTAGAGGGAGATCCGTCTTATGTGACAGGTCTTTGAGATGGTGTCGGAAAGAATCCTGTGTACCATCTTTGGATGGGAGATAAGAGGTAGCGTGAGCAGAGAGAGATAATGGGAAAGATTCCAAATCGCAGGAAGGATGTATTGTCATTGAGCTGTCTTCATTCAGGTTCATCTCAACAAGTCAGACAAGCTTCATGGATTGCAAACAGTTATGCAGGAGGTTTGGGAAACAACTCAGATGTGAGGGTCAACAGTAACTGAGCTAATAGGAAATGACCTGTGCTAGCTGAAGAGTGATTAGGACAAAGAGACAGCTTGTATATGAAGTCATGATTGAATCAGTGTGCAAGCAACTGGTTCAAGAGTGTGTATCACAGCCAAGGAACAACTTTTGGAAAATGGAAGGTGGCTCTCTGTAACATGCAGAACTCCACCCATTGGAGGTTGAGGAGAACACTCGCAAACCATGGTGAACAGAGAAGCAGTTTCTGATCATCATTAGCATTCTCATGAGAAACACTTAGATGTGTAAATATTCTCAATGGCCATTGTGAGAAGGTATTTTAAAAGGGATAGGGGTGATTGATAAATATAAGAAGGGTTGTTTGGTGCCTGTTGATTGGGAGGCAATGCCTTTGCTCAAATTATAATCCTGCTCAGTGTATCATGGGCTCTTGTGTGGGTTGTAATGAAATATTCTGCAATCCTTTCACTTCTTTCATGCAAATGTGCGAAATTATGTTTAAGGAACTGAATACATCCAGCATCTTCTGCTAAAAACTGATACAAACCATTTTGTTTTGTGTGAGAACACCTATTCAAAAGATGATTCAATGTAATTTTTCAAATGTGAATTGTTTTCTAGCTCAGAGTTACTGGTGCCTGAGAATCTCATTTTTTGTAGTTCATGTTCCTTTCCTCTGTTGTTTGTTATATTCCAGTCATTACCATGTAATGATATCAAAGCACATCTCTTGATTGATATATGTAGAATATCAAGATAGATTTAACTGTATATTACAAAGGCTCTATACATGTACTTAAAATTTCTGACAACTGCATGTAAAATCTTAGCAAATATTTTAAGTTAAAATAGACTCCTATTAAAATAATTGAAGTTTTTTGAAGTTCCATTGTTTGTTGTGGAAATATAATTTCAGAAAACAACATTCTTGTTTGATTTATTTGTTAATTTTCTTTTAAGTTTTGTGTATTATGATGATATATTTCACTATTGTTTTATATGCCTTCAGTTTATTTTTGTTTCAACCACTTTATTCTAATTGTATGGCCCAGAATAATTAATTAATTTTCCTTAATAAGATTGTAGTGATACATTTCAATACTTGACATTAATTTTTTAGTTAAGTATATGTTCCTAATATTTGTGATGATAAATGAAATTGACCGCCACATAAACAGTTTTGCTTACAAAAAGACTTTATCTTTAAAAGATCTTTAAAGAAGATACTTAAAAGAGGATGTGAAAATGTATACCATGGATTTCTGTGTAAATTTGAGATAAAATATTCACTGTTACAGAATTATTATTTATTTAAATGTTTGTTTACAATAAATAGTTTTGAAATGGTTGATCTCTGGTGTTATATTTGATTTCTCCTTGTAAATCTCCATAAATTGAAATAATATGAACGTGAATATCTGCAAGAGTAAATAATATTATTTTAATAATGGCCACGTTAAGAGAAAATACACATTGGGAGAATTTATTTCAGAAACATTTCACGAACAGTATTTAATAGATAAATAAAATATTTATGTCTAATTGTTGGCTAATACTTAAACCAATTCAAAATATTTATATTTTCAATTCAATACAGGATCAAAAAAAATCAAAAAATGGAATAATAAAATGCAAAGGGACATTTATGAATTAAATATTTCATAAAAGTGTACAACTTGAATTAGTAAGAAAATCAACCATAACTAGAAATAAGTGGTTGAGATTGAAAGAAACCATTAGGGAGGCACATTTTCATGCATTATGTAGGGCCCCCCAAGCCCCTAGTTACAACCCTGAAAGTAAACTTGATCCAAATGACTAAAACCTTGGTAATGTCTGTTGAAAATTATCAGGTTTTGAAGTGCAGAATGCAGATCAGAAGTAGGGTTCTGATTTTTAACAACATTACGGGATACCAGATTTTTCTCCTGAACTATTGCAAAATCACAAAACCGAAATATATATCAAATAAGAAGATATTCTCTTTACTTTATATTTTTATTACAACAAAGGTTGACCACAATTTTTAATAGTAGTTAGGATACGTCCCTCCTCCTTGCCTTTTTTTTTACTTTCCCATATACATAGGTATAAGAAGTACAGAGAAAGTTATGTAATGCTGCCAGAAAAAAACGTGTATTTTTGGCAGAAAAAACTTAATTGCTATAACTGTCCTTATAACAAAAAGGTGGGTAAATCCAGTTGCTAAATTAAGAAAAAAAATCTCACATGTGGTGTAGCCAGAATCACTGTTTCGTGGGTCCTTGATACCAAAAAACCAATTTACAGCAAAAAGTCTGTCCTGTGCATGTGAAGAATACGTGCCTGAAACATGCATAGGATTTTTTCCAAATCGAAGAAACCCCTGTCCATGTGGTCTGAGTCGAAGCTTTGCAATTTTGAACAACATTCATAAATTAAATAAAACACATGAAGCTTCCTGAACATTTTGAAAATTTTCACAAAAACTGTTCCAAATTTTTTTAAGAATTTCTTGTAAGAATAGAGTAAAATACACTTCTAAAGAAGGCATAGGTCTGATTTTCAGGGTTAATTTAGAATTTTTGAAAATCACAAAAGTTTGAATTCTTTTTGGTGTCTTCCTGCAACAACAAAATTAAAGATGGAGATTTTTCCTACAAATAAAATTGTTCTCCCAAAATATTTCTTTTACTAAGATCATGTACATTATTGTAAAAATTTTAGTAGTTTTTGCGCAATATTGGGCAATATATACGTGAAATCTTAAAAATAACAAAAACCAAATTTCCTTAAAAGGGGCTGCAATTTTTTTTTTTCTTTTGGTAGGAATAGTGTCTAAAGTAATCTATGAGATGACATAAACATCGATTTGCTCTATTCTTTCATTTTTTCAAAAAATTACAAGAGTGTTTCTCGAAAACTCAACGGTTTTCTGTGAAAGCTATCTCAAAATTCTGTATTTTCTGAAACGCTCAAATGCCATTTTCTCATAAATGGCTCCAAACTTTTTCACTTCAAACTTTCAAATGGATAGTGCTAATTGCACTCTTTAATATGATGTAATGTTCATTTTGGGTTGTTTTGTTTGTTGTTTTTTTTATTCTCCCCAAAACTTACAAAAAAGTAATTTTTTTATTGATCTCTTACACCGTTAATATGCACATTTCCATCAATTTGTAAACACTATTGTGTTTGTGAGTGTAAGAACTTCAAATGATTTCAAAGGAAGTTTTTCAAAAACTCAAACATTTTCTGGAAAAAACGGCGGTAAATTTGTAATTGAAAGTAGCGCTTCAATGCCATTTCATAAAACCCGATCAATTTTTTTTTAAAGAAAATTGCCATTGAGGAGGAAATTTTACTGTTCTTTAATATTCTTAAAATAGTATTTCTGTTTTACTATTAGGAGACTGAAAAATTCAGAAAATGTCAAAGAAATGTACTTTGAGCCGTGATAGATGGCAGCTGGCAAGAGTATGTGGCAAGTCCGAGTAGCTAGCTGTGACCAAAGGAAATAGAAAAGTAATATGAGAATATCTGTTCCATTCTGTAGCACCACTAGTTTGTTTTTCACATCTTTTTAAATTGGTACCAAAATTTTAGAAAGTGCAAAATACAAGCAAAAAAATTAACTTTATCCAAAATAAAAGCTGACACAATTGCTTAAGGGATTGTCCCATTGTTTTTTTTTCTGAGGAGCTTTTGTATTTTTTTTCGAGAGAAAATCTAAAATTTCAAAAAAAATACTATTTATCCTTACATTTGTTGACAAACTTAATGTTCTAGAACATCAATAGTTTTACAGCAATGTTATCATCGTAAAAGGTATATTGAATTAAATTTCTTTTGAAGTGAGATATTACATGTTACTTTCCTTCAAATATCCAATAAATTGTTTAAAATATAAATAATATTTGATGACAGTGAGTTTTTTTTGTGTGTTTTTGTGCACAGATAACAAAAGCAAAAATTTGGCCAAACTTTTTTCTTTATTTTACACAGAATTAGCAGGAAAATAATGGTTTGGTCCCAAAGACTTGTTTGAGAGAAAAGTTTAAATTCTGTTGACCTCTGATATCAAAATACAAACAAATGATTGGTATTTCGTTACAATTAATTAAATTAAAAGCACCAGTCTTTGACAAAATGGTTTGATATCATTCCAGTCTCTCGTGTTGTAATTTAAATAATATAACAACCATAATTTTTTTTAGTAGCAATAAAAAATTAAGTTGCTACCATACATCATTTCACACAGCAGATGTACGGAATAATTTTGAATATGTCAACACAATTTTCATATTAATTAATATTTAACAAGACTTTCACATCACTTTTTTCTTTTTAACAAAATGATTTCAATGTGTTAAGTATTAACAGAGACTTTGATTCAACTGTCCCTACACTGTCCATGTGAGAGAAAATTCTTCCAAGAAACTTGTGTTAGTCCCAAGAATACTTTAACCCTTTCACTAGCAATTTTAATTTCTATTGAAATTTTTATTTTCTTTGTATACCAAATAAGTCACACAATTCAACGTAGAAAATAATCAATTCTTTCTACTAACTAGGTGCAAGCGAACATACCATGCTGCAAAACTTAGATGGCTTTGATCAGCAGCAACAGTAGAACATTGGTACAGCATTTTTGAAAACTTATTTACCCCTTCAGTAGCTACCCATTGGTTTTGAAAGGTTTAAGCTAAATCAGATTTTTCTCAATTTTTTGAAACCATATTTTCCAAAATTGCAATCAAAATTTCAAACGCAAAAGTATCTCTTCAAATACTATGACTTGTTGGGAAATACTGATCTCCTTCCATGTTCTATATTACATGCAGCAGAACACATTGTGTAATGCACAAAGCCTGCATTGTTATATGGGGAGAAAAAGGAGATAAAGCAAAATAGAGGAGAGTTTGGTGCCTCTGCAATGTTTTTCAAAACAATGGAACACTATTTGCATAAATGAGGTCAATCCCATTTTTTATGGGGCATATATAAACTCTCTATATATACTCTCAAATATAAACTGTTCTAAGGTATCATAGAAATTTCTTTGTTGACAAGATTTCTTGACAGACTTGTAGAACATTCTTAAGGCTAAAGGGGAAAAAAGGGGAAACATTTAGAAATCAATAATTATCATGGTATGGTATTTTTTTAAATGTAATGTGGCAACTAGCACTCAATATTAGTAAACTTGTCTAAGATTCCTTTTTAGAAGTGTAATGATGTTTTTGGTTTCTCATGAAATTTCTAATTGTGTTGAAGAGAAAAGTTAGAAATGCAGTGAAAACAAAAACATTTATTCAGACCATCCAGAGAATATTCTTACTTTGAAAAAGATTATTTTAATACAATTTTTAGCGTGCTTAAAATAATAGTAATTCAATAAATTCAAATAAAATTAAATAAAAAAAAACTTATTTGCATTGAGAAACTGTTTGACTCTATTGTTGAAAAACCTTTCCAGAATTTTTGAAAATCCTGATAGCAGGGAGATAGGTCTGTAGTTCATTGGATCAAACCTATTTCCCTTTTTAAACAATGGTTTAATTTTTGCCATTTTGAAAACATCTAGGATTATGCCTGATTTTAGAGAATAATTGCAAATTTGAGAGAGTGATTGCACTATAAATGGAGCAATGTGTTTGATAAGAAAATCTGGAATGTTGTCTAGGCCTGCTGGGAATTTATTTTCCATTTGTCCAATGATTTTAAAAATTTCAGAGGGGTATTCTATAAAAATATAGAATTTACAATTTGTATAACAGTGGTGTTTGGTTGGTGTATTTTATTGTTTAGTGTTCAGAGATTAATTTTTTACCAATTTGTGAAAAGTGTTCATTGAATATGTCAGCTGTTTATTGTGGTATCTGTTAAGTTTGATTTTTATGGCAGAGCTCTATATTTTTTCTGTTATTATTAGATGGTGCTGTAGTCTTTTTTATAATATCCCATATATTATAAAATCAACATTCAATACAACATACAATAAAAGAAAATTCAAATCTTAGTCATTAAATCAAGTCATAGTAAATAAAAAAATATCCATGAACTTAAAAAATAATGCATCTGTGAACTGTGCAATCAAAGGTGCAAACGATACCGTCTAGAAACATGTTCAAAAAATGACAAATCAGTTAGTGAATACCATAGAGTCTATGAAACAATAAAATCCCTCTTGGGTGAACATCTTCTTTAATAATAAAAATAAAGCATACTACTAATAGTGTTCTCGACAAGTAGATTTTCAGAGACCCTAAATCTGAAAGGTGATCAAATTATGAATTATGAACTCCATCTATTATTTACATAATTATTATTACGGTACCTAATTACTATTATTATCTATTATTTAATATTAAAACTCCATCTATTATTATCTAACTCCATCTCTTATTTCAAATGAACTATAAATTAGCGTTTCGAAATACGCGCACCTTTCATTGGTTGGTTCGTGATTCGCCTCCGAGATCCGATTTTTTTTCTGACGTTCGCAAAGATTCGTTCTGAAGGAACTCGTCCCCCCCATTCAGGCAGTTTGTTTTGTTTATACCCGCTTTATTCCTGTCTGGTGTGCTAATTACTTTCATGTGCAAGTAGGAGGTTTGAGGGTACCATTAGTATCCTCACCTGTTCTTACTATAGTGACATCACAAGTTTTATGGACAGCGTTTCGATAGGAATAGAAAACGTCGTGAAAACACAAGAAGAGGTGAGTTGACAGTTGACATCGACCATCGGAAGTTGGAGATGCCTCTGAAACGTAGTCAGATTATTTGGTATGAGCGTTTTCGTCGTGTAGTTACGTTTCCAAAGAATAAAGCATGGTAATTATATTTAAAAGACTTTGTGAAACAGTTCTTGTGATTCCTTAAAACTTAAAAAAGTGCGGAAAAGTGGAATCGTAGATATATCGAAAGCTTTGTTCTTTTTCAGGCTTATGAACAACCGTCGCAAGTGATGTTTTCTCATATCAAAGAAGAAGCGAAAGATGATGGTCAGGGCGAAGACAATGGTTTTGATGAGGTAAAAAAAACAAACTTAAATTGATATTTGGCATCTTTTTATCAAAGAAGTTATGTAAGTAATCATTAGCTCTTATCCATCAATCACCACATTTGTTGTAACGAATGCAGTGCTTGTTTCTCTATATATTTTGTATTATGATTAGAGAAAACCTAAATCAAATATAAGGAAGTGAACCAGAATTACTGTGCTTAAGTAAATATTTGTATGCAGACAAATATAATTTTAAGTAGCTTCTATTTATTGCACACAATTTGTGTAAACGTAGTACTATATAACCCTCATTATAACTAAAATTATTTTACATTGAGAAAGTTGCAATATTATTGCTTGATATGTTTTCTTTGTGCAGATCTCACATTTTCTGAATTTCAGCTTTTCACTTCATTTCAATTTTTTGTGCACAATGCCTATTGAATAATAATTTTTTTTATAATAAAATTAACTAAGGCAACATAAGGATAATCGTCATATAGAATTTTTGTAAGGTAGTGAAAAAGGCGATTTAAGTTGATTTTCTAGAATTGGAATTGTAATATTTGAATGTTGAGAAATACGAACATTAGTTTGGATATATGAAATGTGGGTTATCATGTTACCCCAAACCCTTTAGTTGTAGTAGTAAAAGGTATATAAGAAAGGAAACCCCTCTCTTACTACCTCTCCATGATATTAACTTACCAATTTACATTTTTTTAACCAATAGGGGGTGTAACAAATCATGCAAATCTGCCCCAGGGGTTAAACATTTTTGTTGAAAATTGGAATTGAAGTGTAAAGAAAACAAACAAGCTTTTCATCGGATTTAAATCAGTTTACCATGATTACTTCGTACAAATGGAAAAATGTGTTTTTAGGCTTCTTATACAAGTTTAAATTTTTTAACCACATTATGTCTATGAATATTGACATCAGTTATCCTTGCAACTTGCTATTGATAATGATGTTTTGAGATTTTTTTTCAGACGTTTTTACCCAACTTTGACCCTTACAATCAACATAAAAGACGGGGAAAATAGAAAACTATTACTTTTTTCTTTGTTTTTTAACAATGTCTCATGATCTGATGCAGATCATAAAAGGACTAAAACAAATTGTAGACCTGTAAATTCTCCACAGTTTCCCAAAATTTCAACCATTTGTCTTATAATTTTTGCATCTGATAGCTCAATGTATAATAATATATAATAAATAAAACTAGTCATTTAATACTTTCTGATTTATTTTCTTAAAATTTGGTTTTGTTTTATTAATTTTCATAGTTTTTCCGTTTTATGTTCATTAGAAAAGATAAATAATAAAAACAAAATTGTAAGAATAAGATTATAAACTATTGTAATTTGAATATTAAATGAAATATGAGCTTAACTAAAAATAATATAAGTTCATAAACAAAATAGGGTAATAATACTAAAAATGTTAAATATTATTTGTAATGTTAAAATATATGTTAAGTACGTCACTACAAGATGCATTCATCCATGTTTTTGATTTAGGCAGCAGATTTTGGAAACAAGCCATTTGGATCTACATTGCAACGTGCATATTTACTAACTACCTGCAAGGTGCATTATTTGATGCTTAGGTTATCTGGTTTAAAGTCACCAGATTCAAAAAGTCCACCATCCACATTTATGATAGAATGTCACACATGTCACATCTACGTTGGACACATTGAAGGGTGAAGATTGTTTATCTACTTCCAGTTGGGAGATTCAGAAAGCTGTAAGAAGCAGGAATGCCTGTCAGAACAGTCAGAATCTTTTTCGTTATCAGAATAGAGTTTCTATGATCCATCTTACACAGTACTGGCTAAAATATGTGGGAATAAAATGAATTGAAATGCCTTTTCAGAGAATCCATTGATACATACAAATATTATTTCTTGTGCTTTTCAAACACTGAACTAATTAATGTTCTTTCTAAAACTTGTATTTGTTTTTTGGCAATGAGTGTTTTTATACCAAAGGGAAATTGCATTTGCGGTACACACTTAATTCAAATAGTGTTGTTAATTGAACATTTACATGATTTCAGAGCATTTTCATATACATACCAAGTAGAGAAACAAGAGTTAGCCTTATTAAATAATTTGTCAAATCAAAGCAAGTGTTCAGATAAGGTGGAGAAAATGTAAAAACTCATTATTTTTAGTATTCGATCAGTATTGAAATTACAATAGGTTATAATATTATTCTTACAATTTTGTTTTTAATTATTTATCTTTTCTAATGAACATAAAACAGAAAAATTACAAAAATTAATAAAAAAAACGTAATGTTAAGAAAAATAAATCAGAAAGTATTAATGTACTGTTTTATTTATACTGAGCTATCGGATGCAGATTATAAGATACAAGGTTGAAATTTTGGGAAACTGTGGAGAACTTATAGGGCAACAATTTATATTTAGTCCTTTTTATAATCTACGTCAGATTGAGATATTGTTAAAAAACTAAGGAAAAAGATAATTTTTTTCTATTTTTCCCCTCTTTGTTCATTGTAAGGGTTGAAATCGGATATAAACACCTGAAAAATCCTGAAACATCTTTATCTTCTATAGAAAATCGCAAGATTAATTAACACATTTCTTCCATTTGTACAAAGTACTCATGGTAGATTGATTTAAATTCGTCAAAAAACTTATTATATTCAATTCCAATTTTCTACATAAACATTTTTTTATCTCCTGGGGGCAATTTACTTATCTTATTACACTACCCTTTTTTATGTGGTTTAGGTCAAAGTTTTTTGATGAAAGTTTGGCCTTCCACTGCCAGAAACAGTATCTACTTGGCGGAGTGGGCAATGCAATGTCTTAGGCACAGATGCCATTTCAGCCAGCGTGCTGCGATTTTCCTCAGGGCAAAATGCATTTCGTCCTGAGGAAGGTTGCAGCTTTATGACTGAAACATTGTCATCTGTTTCTAGGATGTGATGTCTGGACAACCAAGTTGATGTAAGGTATTTTAATTCCTGGATAAGCAACTGCTCCAAACTTCTGTAAAAAAACTTAAAACTATTTGGAGAGTTTCAGATTTAAAAGTAAATAATTTTGTTGACTGCAGGAATAATGACAGATGCAATTTTTAAATTGGACTTGGTACATTTGTTCTTCGGAGTCACGGTGGCTCAGTGGTAGAGCACTGGCTTCCTTATCTGAAGGACCGAGGTTCGAATCTCAAGGGAGTACCAGGATCTTTCCTGAGGGTAAAGGTGGCTGGAGTGTTGTGCTTGCCATACAACCTCCTCCTTGTGCTGATGGCAACAAATTGGTGGAACCCTACCTTCAAGTTGGGGGGGTTACTGAGAGAAAAAGAAAGTTTTTTTTCCCATTTACATTTCAAACTTAAATTATTTAGAAATTATGTGTTAATCATGTAATATATTACTCAGCCTTAGAATTTTGAGAAATATAATATTTCTTTCTTTACTAAGTATTATATTGGTCATGCACTTTTACTTGATATTCTGCCCAACTCTGCACAGCACAGTCTGTTCATTAAACAGCATGTTAAATTGTAGGGTTTCAATTTGCCATGCTCGACCATGAATCAAGAAAAAGTGAACAACTAATCTGTTTCACTGACTGAGTGCTTGTAACACTAGAAATTCAATTGCATTGCATATGTCACCTAAATACTTTTGGTGGGAAGCTTATTAGTAGATTTTTGAAGATCATCAAACATATTGGCTAGAGTTGTTTGAAAAGTTCTTTTTTATCATATTAAATGATTCTAATGATGAAAGTTGTAATATACAATATTTACCGTTAACTGTGAAGGTAGCTAATACATACACCATAAAAGATAATAAAACTTTCATATTAGGGTGACCTTAACATTTTTTTGTACAAACCAGTGAAAATTATTCAAAACTATGGAAATGCAAGGAACAAATGCAGTACAGGTTTTCTTTTAAATAAATTTTAAAAAAAAAATTAACATCGCAATGCGTCTTTTTCACTTTAGACTCAAAAAAATTATAAAATGTTTCAAATTCTCATTTCAGCAACGCACTAGTAAACCATAAAGTTTTGTATGCACCTCAGGGTGTTACTAAATGCTTTTGCCTGTTAAGCGATTTCGAGCCCCTCAGGCCAGAGACCTTCAGGGTTGGAAGTCGCCCTTAGGGCAAAAACATCTACTTAACACCCTAGATACATAAATAACTATTAAGACCACTGTAGTAAACACACATGCTCAATAAAATAATACATCATACCTAATCCATTGCATCTGTGAATTCTACATATTTCCATTTTAACAGCATTCAAACTCATTTTTAGATCATACGACAATAATGTATCATCCTATTGAGGAGAGGAACTGTCGAGTCATGACTCATAGTCCTGTTCTGCATTCAATTTCGTTCAGTGTAAAAGGATTCCTAATGTAATTTGTATAGTAGGAAGTAAATGAACCCAGTACATACCTATTTACCTTGTTAGCCTTAAACATGGTGGAATTTACAGTGGTGGATTTTAATTCACAGCTATTGAAATAAATGATAGTTGAATAAATGAGGAAAAAGTTTGAAGTGTGTGTTTTGTTTCAGGGTTTGTGTGAATTGCCATTGCAAGTGGTGCTCACCCACGTCAACGAAGAAGAAATCAAAGACGAGGTGGTGACCATTAGTAGTGATGAGGTATGTAACTAACTTTTGCCAAGAAGTTTATAGAGCGTACAGATTTCTATAGAATGATAGTGTAATGGCAGGATGAGTTAATTGAGCATAGTCGATATCTCATCAAAAAAAGATGTTAATTTGAGATTACAAGAAACTGAAAGAGAGTGATTTTATGAAATTGAAAATGGAAATATGATACAGTTGATCTTCAGTTGAAATGTTTGTAAGGCAATCAGAAATTTTGAATTAAGATCATTCTCTGGAAATTGTGGAAAAAGAACAGCGAAGTTACAGCTAATACCTTGATGAAGCAAAACTTTTTGAATTTGCCTTAAGTGGCTGGTATATAACTGAAAATGTTATTATGTGTATTTGCATTCTTGTAGGAGTGTGAACGACCTTCATTGGTGGTGTTTCCTCGTATTAACAAAGATATGGATGAAGGGGAGACTAGGGAACGGATTGTGTGTGAGGAGGTGAGCATTAAAATCTAATGGCCTTTTGATTTTTTGTGTACAGAGCGTGGAAAAAGTATTGTATTCTAGTATTCATCTCATATTTTCAAGCTTCCATAACAACACAGTATTTGAGGGATCTCAATTTTTCTTTCTATCTGTGTCCTCTCTCCCTTATTTTATTCTGATTGCAAAATTGAAATTTTGTCATATCTTTTCATATGTTGAGATAATTTTTCTTATGTACAAGGGTACATGTCTATAATAATAAACATTTTTCAAAAGTTGAAAGCATTCTTATGTGCTTCACATTATATTCATATTACAGTTATCACATTTACAGTTATCACATTCTTATTATCAGTTCACATTTCATCATACAGTTATAATTTTATAATTAATGTAATGAAAAAAAGGGGAAAAGTCATATTATTATGAAGACAATTTTCACATATATAAATTCTTTTCTCTATTTTTTCTTCACTTTCCTTCCTTTCTTTCCGGTTTTCTTTTTTTCATGGCAGTCTTAATGACTACAAAAAATTTGATGGTTTGGTGAAAGGCAATGAGTGATTAAATACAATTTACCCTCTCCCTGCAACCTCTTGGTGTTGTATGAATTTGCTAATGTATAATTTCTTTTCCTGCAAGTTGCGTGTTCTATGTTTAATGCAACCAATGTTAAGAGTTCACTGTAATTGGATCTTCCAGTGCTAATTTCTTATGTTTGTAGGTCAGGACTAGTGACTTCAGTTCACTATAAACAAAAATTTGTTGTATCCAGAGTTGACTGTAAATATGCAGTCGACTTTGAATACAGTGAACATTCTACTGATACAGTCTGTTTTTCCTTTTGTGCACACACTGTTATATTATACTTCACCATTTTAATTACTTCTGTATTGTTTATATTTTTCTATTCCAATATCTTAAGTTTCCATTGCTCTTTGTTTCGTTTGAAGCAGTCTTAGGTGTTATTGCTTCACACTCTTGAGTCAGAAAAGCTCCAAAGTTTCTTTCTACCCATAAGTACAAATTTTCTAATGTACCGCTGCTTGATTCAAAAGCTAATAAACATTTTAAAGATTAAATGAATTAATTGTGTATTCACTGTCATCTGTTAATAGTGTATCTTTCAAATAAGAAGGTTGATTTACTTTTAGTAAGTAAATTAATTGCACTGAAGGATCTGTATGAATGAATGTAACTACAATATTGCAGGAATTTTCATATAGGGGAACTTAATGCCATCATTGTAAAAACATGCTTTAGTAGTCAACATAGCTTTTTGACTGCTAACAGTTTACAAAATTCTTGTTTGGCTTCGGATGCATTTCTGAAAACATTAAGAAGCAAATTCTTAAGCTAATACCTTGAATACATTTGAAAACTGGTTGACAAACGCTGATTTTCTAAAATTCATAAAATGTAGACATTTTTATGTGTTTTGTGTAAAAAATTAAACATCCGAGAATTTGTATTAGAAAAAATAATTTTTAAAGCAAATGTGTAATTAAAAACTTTTTTATATAATTAATTACTACATTTAAAATCACATAGTAAAATGTAAATTTTTCCATGCTTCCCTTTTAGGGAATTTTTTAAGTGAATTGCATAGTTGAGGTAAATACTCAAGTACTTACAACAAGGGACCGGTATGGATTCGGAGCCTTATAGATAACTAGTGAAATGTGCAATTTCTACAAAAAGTAATGGTTTGACTCGTGAAACAATACATTTTCATGGACTTAAGATTCATCACAGTACAAAACATGTGCGTATACTTGCAATGATGACACCTTGCTTGTATATAGAACAAAGACTTAAGTCTTGGGTGCTGTGGCATAATGTGGTTGCATGAGGCCTATTCTGAATCTCCCATTCCTCAAAGGTCACAGATTATAACTCATAACAGATTCGGAGCCCTTCAAAATTGTATTGCTACTCCAGACATTGTTGCATGATTCTGCTCAAGAGAGTCTGTTATGACTTACTCTCTGTTAAAATGTTCTCTATTATGCCCATGGTCTCTCTGCACATGATGAAATAGACCATGAGTAGCTGTGGGGTTCCTTAACCTAAGGAGCTGAGATCTCTGAACATCTGGCCTGGCAAAGCCAATAGGCCCAAGCCAAAGCCTGGCCTGGCCAATAAAATGCTTCACTCTGCCCCTCTCTCTGACTCAACGTGTTGTCTTAACAAACAGCGCATTTTATCTTAATTATTCAACAAATACACCTACAACAAAAGTGTGTAAATGTGCAAATGATTTTAATTTCAATTTTATATCTGAGTCAAGCCAAATGGAAAAATTTTTATAGACACAAAATCTTGTCACTTTGAGTGACATATTGTGTAAGTGATGTGATATCCATTATTTTTTAAAACATACTTTTTTGCAGGTGGTGATGAAATCAGCATCTGTGACCGTCAAAAGACACATTCGAGTTACTACTCGTAAGTTCTTATGATTTTTTAATATGTTACAGTATTTGATATTGGTACGTGGTGAAAAGTCCAATTTGATTAAGAGATATTGCATTAACTGATGTGTTGTGAACTCTAAAATGTTTATCATGTCAAATATTGTAAAGGATTTGTAAAGGAATCTTTTCCAATTGGATTTTGTATCTACATAAATAGATAAATAAATAATTGATCTCCAAAATATTGTTTAAAAATAAATCTATTGTGTAGTAAGGGAGTGTGTAAATTGTCAATTCAGTAAAATAATAGATTGCAAAATCAAGTTGAGTGGACATGGACCACATGGAGATGAATTTTTGTTTTGGTTCTACAGAGGATCGTGCAGCGCAAACCGAGTTTTGGCCCCTCATTGCCAGTGGCGGTGGTTTTGGCACGCTAGGCAATCTGGGACCTCTGAGCAACTTGAATACTACAAGCAGCCCCACGGTCAATGCCGGTCCACCTTCAAAGCCTTTGTCCACAGCTCCAACTGCTCCGGCCACTCCAGCAACTCCAGCAACATCCTGCTGCAGACTCGCCAGAGGCGGACTGTGTGGAATGTCCACAGGCAAGAACTGCTCTTTAAGATATTGCTTCGTTTGGAAACTATTGGGGAAACATTCAAAGTGCCAAACTTCCAAATTTCTGGAAACAGAAAAGTAACAAAATTAATTAGGATTACAAGTAATTGTACTCGATAAAATAGAAATTCTGCTAGGTTTGCTTCCATGGTAATATCTCACACAAACATTTGAAATGTATTGGAATTTTAGTATATATAATCATTCGAAAATGTACTTTTTGGTACAATGAAAGCGGTGAACTGTGAAGGCTTTACTTCCAAGAAAACATTGAATGTGCTCAACATCGACTCTTTTGTTTTGGAACAGCAATAGAGAGTAAGCTTTCAGGTACAATACCTCAGCACTTCATACTCTCTCCAAAGGAGCATACAAACTGCTACATTTATTGGAGGCATTTGGAACTAAAAGTACTAAAGCACCATTTGTGGCATTTCCAACGTTTTCCAAGTTATTCACCTTGTTGCATTCAACATATAAATTTGAAAATACATAATTTTGGCTTCTCATTTCTAGATTACCATTATTATTTTAATCTTTGCTGTTTGTGATTTGTCGTCAGATCATCATGATCTTGTTAATCTGTCTTTTTTAAATAAGATTTTAATGGATTTATTTCCTCCACAGCTGCTCTTATAGTCCAGTCAAATGGTATCTGACCCAGGAAAATATTCTGGAAGTTTTTTTTCTCAACAGTTCTATATGTTCTTGAGGGTGCTGAATTCGAATTTGATGTTTGTATCTCAAGAACGGTCAGCTTGTCAGAGTAAATCGCAAAAAATCCTAAAAATTTCGCTTTTTTTCTTCTTTCTTTTTCTCTCTCTCTCTCTCTTTTTCCCCCTCGCTTATATCGTCAAAACTATGCATTCTATTGAAACAATTGTTATTTACAAAATTAAAGTAGATAAAATTTCCTACCAAATGTGTATATAAACATTAAATTTGTGAGAAACGGTTTAGGCGCTAGAGCGCTGGAAAATAGTTACTTTTTGGACCTCTCGCCAAAGCGGAAGAATATCTCTTTCCAACCATCCTATCTTGCGGCGGTGCTCTAGTTTCACTTTACCATGCTTGAATAATGCTATTGTGAACAAATTATTGACATTATCAAGTGATTAACACTTTGATATTAATGGAATCATTAGGGTTGTGTTTGCTTACACAGAGTATCTGTAAATCTGAGCCTTAGATAACTAAAATAAGAGGGATGTAAGAAAATTATTATGACAATACGTTCTGTATGATTCACTAGTATATTCATCAGAAATTTGTATCAATAATATGTTTTGTCAATATGTGCCTAATTATGACTAAAAGTAAAGGTAACCGTAATGAGGAAAGTTTAGGTATTAACCCTTTGCGGTCCTCTGTCCCGTGTGGCGGGACACAGCGTTTTCCTCATTGCAGACCCTTTAAATCCCCGGGTAGTTGGTTACACCGGTCCGGCGTGCCGCGGCGTAAGAAACTGTACTCGGGTTTCAAATTATTTTTCGTATTATTACAAACAAAACATTTTAATTTATTTGCCTAATTCATAATACATAATTTTGTAACTTCATGTTTGGACCGGAGAGCTTCACCTCATTACCAATAATGAATGTATATTGCATTGTTTGAACGAAGTCCGAGTTATCATTACTGTCATTTTCTTCACACTCCTCGGAATATCTCGAGAAAATGTTTTCAAATTCTTACTTTCCTGAAGATTGTGAACTCTCAGAATTGTTTACCGATTCACACAATTCAAGCTTCGACAATCTTCGACACTTACTTATCGATGTCACCATAAGTTCAACTGCAACCTCGTAAGCAAACTGATTTTAAACAACATAAAATGGGCAAAGTCTTGCTACAATGAAGGAAAATACTGCTTAATCTCTTCTGAAGATAATTAGTTGTACAGGAAACCGGTGCCATTTACCTGAGTGAAATAATACAGAGTTAAATATAGGTCCCGCCCCACGGGACAAAGGACCAGAACCAGGAAAAAGGAAAGTCCCCTGACACGGGACAGCGGACCGCCAGACGAAGAAGACGGAAAAGTGAAAGGACCACAAAGGGTTAAACAAAAATATTAAACCAGATAATTTTATAGATGTTTGGAAACGCAAACTTCAGGTTAAAAAAGAAATAGACTATTACTATGGAATAAAGTGAGGGTAAGGAATCAGCAGACATCACCGATTACATACAATTGCGATTTATGGTCTGTTTTTTAAGAATATGAGTTTTGTTTTCTCAATTATGAATATAGTTATCTCATTAAGCAATTACTGATGTGGAAACTAGATATTGATGTTAGTGATTAGACGATAATTATGTAATTGTGAAAGGAGGAAACAATGATCAATCGAATTGGTTTCAAATCTTTACCACAGTGTATGTAGAGATGGGCTACATTGACAGTTGCGCATAGTCTGTCTAGCAGATGTAACATCGCAGTGGAGAAAGACACCTGATCCGAGCGAGAATGATATTTACTGAGAAGCGATACCTCCGTATCGTACACAAAATTTCTCCTGATCTCTTTTTTCCTGCTCTCTCATCTCCTCCTGCTGTAATTCTAAAGATAGTTTTGTTACCACCACATTTTGCGGTCCATGCAAACTTAGACTACTTCTGCAAATCTCCGATAGCAATGTAATTCCTGAGAAAACAACAAAGATAGAGATAATTCAGATTCTCACACTTGATACGCAGATTCTCGCAGCAAATTTTGGAAATCTATAACTTGCATATTATTCCTCCAAGTATTTCATGCACTGGCTCGTGACTGTATGTGATATATCATTCTACACCAAGCACCATGTGACTAACTCTTAAGTGATAACTCAGCCATATGCGCTATTGCTAGATCAATGGTCAATTGTAAAGATATTCGTAGTTTGCCACAGTACGAACTCATTGTAAAATAATATGAATCTGTAATATTTGCAGTTTTATTTCTTGTGCATAATGTTTTGTAGAGAGTGGGCTATTTGTGATAAAACTTTGGAAGTTGAAACGCAGGCAACTTATCTGAAGGTATGGGGGTAGGAATATTTCATTGAAGCCAGAGAGAGGCGGCAAATTTTTTATTTAAATGTTACTCGCAAATTGAAGTCCACGGTAAGTATAGGAGGCAACATGGAAACTGAAAAATTGTTTTCTACTTATGTGAAGAAAGTTCAATATGCTGAATTACCTCATCTACATTCATCTGTACCTCACTTTGTCTTCAAAACTCATTGTCTTATCTCAAGGAGGAACCACAACAGACTTCGTGAAGAAACAAATCAAAAAGCTTCCCTCTAAACGAATTCTAGTATACCCTATGAGGAAATTAGCTGTTAGAGAAACTGTTTTATGATTCGTGAGAAATCATAATGATGATTTTGGACGTGCTGTAGTATATTGCATAGAGGCAGTGAATGACTTGTCAGCTGCTGATGCACGTTTATTTGCACATAAAAGCACTGCATCAGCCCCCAAAGATGAAAGGAACACAAATCATAGTCAGGCCCTGCATAGGTGATGTAGAATCAGCGATGCAAAGTATTTTAAGTTTACCTGAAAAAAGTGATGGGGAATACTAATTTACCATCGAAGAACTGATAAAAGTGATTGAAGGCAATACTCTTCCACATCCAAAAATAATTAAGGCATGTGTAGCGTTATGACATAGTATGTTTTATGGATTTATAGATATTTTGTGAGCAAATATGGCCCTACTAATTCTGTGAGTATCAGAGTATTAAACATTTAACAGTGCCAATTATTTGTTTACAATAGTTATTTTCAAGCATGATAAAGTGGAACTAGAGTGCCACCACGGGATAGGTTGGCTAGAAAGAGCTATAGTCTTGCTTTGGCCAGAGGCCCAAAAAGTAACCAAAGTTAATATATGTATTTTGTAGGAGATTTTATCTACTTTAATTTTGTTAATAACAATTATTTCGATTGAACAGACCTTTTTTGAGATGACAAACATCAAATTCAAATTCAGCACCCTCGAAAACATGTAGAACCGTTGAGAAAAAACTTCCGGAATCGTTTCCTGAATCAGGCCTTTTTGAGCACCATGTGACTGGACTATTAAGCTCTTCTCTTATCCCTCTACATCCTAAGCTCTAAATGTAATGCTGATTATTAAATGGGATACTCATGTATCCTGCATGTATACTATGCAAGATTGTTTTTAAATAGGAAATAACTAACATATGAACATTTTGATTCTTTTGGCCAGTTAATATGTAATGAAAGGCAAATTTAATACAATTAAGTAACTTTATTACTATGTTTCTCTTCCAGGACACCTATTACTTATTTTAAGATCATTCTTGTTTTAGATAAATGATGCATACTTTTATTGTTTTAATGTCAAAATGTTCATAACACATAAATGATAAACACTTATTATCTCTAGCCCTACTCTATTTGTCGTGCATCTTCCAACTTGAGCTGAAGTAGAACATTTATGAGGAAGCACAGAGTGCCACAACTTCTCCAAGCAATCACAGCATTGCAATTATTTTATTTCGGTCATGCTTTTGGTTTTTTTCAGTGTCTCTTCAACATAATATTTGATAAGTTGTTGCCCCAGGTCCAATATAAATTTTCTTCTTGGTTAATGTACAGCTATTTTCCACTTTGGATTTTTTCTTCCAAACAATGAATGCCTTTGTTGTTGCTATACCTAATATATTCATAAAGAGTAAAAAGGGCCATCACTTTGTAGTTCTATTAGATGAGTATTCTTGTACCATCATATACAGTGTCAGCAGGCCTTTTAGTTTTTATTATAATGTAATGTTATATCTGTTCTGTTATATCTTGCCCTGTACCACTGTGATCATGATGATGTTCAGAACTTAGAAGTATTGTAGCCATGTTTTGTCTGGGAATGTAAGATATTGCCTGTAAAAGCAATCCTTAGATGAAAATTCCTTTCTATATGGCATTGCCTGAAGATCAACTGGAATTTCATGCTTATTCTTCCTAATGAGTGCCTGTCAAGGCTGGTCCATATTTCAGAAGCTCATCTGCTAGAGAGATGCTGGTAAAGACACCATCAGTTGTGACACTGTATACTTTTTGCAAATATGATAACAGGTCTGAAAGAACTTTAGATCCTTAATTTCTTTCACTCTTTTCTGTTTCTTGTGTACACCTGCAAATTTGTAGCATATGAAGTTTCAACATCATATAGAACCCAAATTTTTCATTGTATTTTGCTGCTTATTTTGCTAGATGAATACACAGAAAAAACACAGTTCTTCTAAATCCTATCAATTGTTTGCCTACTGTCAAACATATTTCACAAGTAGTGATTTTTGCTCTGTTCTACAAAATCTTCAAATACTTCCCTGAAGACAGAACTTTTCTGTTTTTCTTCTCTTGTGGTAAGATTGTCGAATCTCCTGGAAAATGAGGAAGAAAAGATTTTTGTTTGTTATGGGGGGGGTGTTGGCCACAACATGGAAAAAGGTTCCCTTTATTGCTTTCAGTGCTCCCAACATCAGAAGTTCCATGAAAGAATAATTTATTGCATTTGTTGGTTGCCAATTATTCTTTTCAGCAATGTCATTTAAATTGTGTGATTCATATACTTTCATTGCCTTTTAGTGTGAATAGACAACAACCTTTTCTACAAATTTGGAATTTATGAATAACATATAAGTGTTGTGAACTGAAGAAATACTCTTTGTGGAAGATCTAAGATGATTGATTTTTGTAAAAATGTTTGACTTGACTTGGTGCATGCTTCTTGTTCACTGCTTGCCATTATTGTTTTTGCTCTTATATATTGGTCTGGCGACAATGTCTTCTTCACAACGATACTCTTCATCATCAGCTTCGAATGTATCTGGAAGTGTAGAAATTTCCTTGATTTGGATTCCTTTTTCCTTCTAATTTGGATATCTCAGACACTTCACTGATGTCTTCTGGCTCCTCCAGAATGCATACAAGTTCTTGCCTGTCTTGTTCTCTTTCCAAACTGTACTTTTTATCTGTTCTTAGTTTCATTGACATTGTCATTTGGAATGCAAAAACGCACAAACTAGGAACATTCACTGTCTAGTTCAGATAAAACGATGTGATAATTGAAATGCGTAAGTGGAAACGAAGCTGTTTTTACTGTGTCACCATCATTAGAATAAAACTAGTGGAGCTACAGTATAGCACAGACTTTCTTGTATTAGTTTTCTATTTCCTTTGGTCTCGGCGAGCTATTCTGACTTGCCACATATTCTTGCCAGCTGCCATCTATTGCTGCCCAAAGAACACTTTTTGAGATTTTTTTTAATTTGCCGGATGTGTAATAGTAGAACGGAAATATTATTTTAAGAATGTTAAAGAAGAGTGAAACCTTGTCCTAAATGTCAGTTTTCTTCGAAAAATTGGAGCAGTTTTTTAGAAAATGGCGTTTATGCACTACTGTAAATTTGAAATTTGAAGCTTTTTTTTTTTTTTTTCACAGAAACCTTTTGAGTTTTTGAAAAACTTCATTAGAAGTCATTCTAATTACTTTAACTTACAAAGCTTTTAATTGTTTTTTGACATTAAAGACATTAATTAATAAAAGGAACTATAAACATTACCATACTATTTACTAATCTTCGTGAAAAAATGTTAATTTTTTCAAAGAAAACGTGTGCCAGCTTAAACTAGTATTGCTTACAAGACTTCTAGACACATTTATTAGCAAATTCATCCAGTTTTATTTAAAAGATTTTAATAAAGTGAATCCAACATTTACCTAGTCCATAAATTGCAATGATTTCTGTGCATAACCCTTTATATGATTTACCTAAATGTAAGATGCAATTTTGTAACATTTAATTACACAGTCATTTAGATACATTCAGTTTCATGGTGTACTGATGAAATGCTAACAAATGCATAGGTAAGTGAGCTTTCGTTCATTGAATATGTTCTATACCTCGCAACACAGATGAAAATAGTGATTATCTGATATGTTTCGAATAATTTCTAAAAGTCTAATTTGTAAACAGAAGCTCTAGTAAATAAAACATCTTTATCTTATCACTGCCACCATCTCTTAGTTCACTAACAATGTGCTTTTTAAATATCCATTGCCACACAAATTGTTGCACAAAAATCCATTGTTGCACATATTTCAATAAAGCTTTCCAGATTGCTTGAAAGAAATAATTATATATTAATAATTATAATTATATATTATAAAATACTCTTTTTGTTCGATATATTAATCTTGTTGAATCCTATTTGCTTTATAATCATCCTAAATATAAAGAATAAAATTCTTTATATTTGAGATAAGACAGTGGTCAATCTGGTGGTCAATTTTGTGTTTTTTAAAATAATGCATTTTCATTATTTATTCTCTATATTTCAGGATCCTAAAATAGGTTACCAAGTAATTTTTAGCACTCTTTTAGAATTCTCATAGGTTAAAGTCCTCTTAGGTGAGCAGACAACTAATATTGGTGTCCAATTACTCCACAAATACATATTTTGGAAAAATTCAACCTGACTTTAGTCGAAGATCTGTTTTTGATGAGCATATTTCATTAAGAAAAACAATTGTATCTTCACAATTGTAGTTGCAGGATGAGGCTGAAAATGTTTTAATTTTTAAAATTTTTTTCAAACTCGGACATTTCAACAAACATGAAACCTGCACCATTCTCTTAAGCTTCCTATATGCTATCTCAAGTCCCAATTTAATCAAAAAACATTCGGTTTTTAAGAAAAAATGGTTTAAAGAAAATAAAAAATTGCCAATGACACAAAATTTCACAAAAAATACTCCCATTTTTGAAAAATTGAACATGATCTTATTTGAAGATCTGTTTCTTATGAAAAAAAATTTCATTAAGAAAAAAAATTGTATCTTTATAATTGTAGTTATAGGAAGACTCCGAAAAAATGTTGAAATTTTTCAATTTTCGAAAAATCAGAGTTTTCAACCAACATGAGACCTACTCCATTCTCTTGGACTCTCTCCACTCTCCACTCTCTCCACTCTCTTCGGACCATGCAACAAGAAAATTGAGTCAAAATTGTTGGCACCATTTTTTGGAAAATTTTGAAAATGTCCGAGGGGCGGCATGTAAAGTACCTGCCCCCCCAAATTAAAATATCTGTTTCAAATTTAAGGGGCCATGAGATCAGTCAGATCAATCCAGGAATATCAATTTTGGAGAAAATTGGCTGAACGGTTTAGTCACTAGCTTTGTTCACAGATGGACAGACAGACGTTTTACTTTCAATTTGTTTTTCATATCAAGGACCCACAAAACAGGGATTCTGGCTGCACCACATGTTAGGTGATTTTCCCCCCTTAATTTAGCAACTGAATTTATCCACTTTTTTGTTATCAGGGTCCAGCAATGAATTTTTTTCTGATGAAAATCCGCCGTTTTTCATGCAACAGTACATAACTTTCCCTACACTACTTATATTCTCTGTACTTACGTACACATATACGAAAGTAAAATTGGAGTAATTTGGAGGGTGTCAATCCGAGAAGATGAAAATTCAAAATAATTCCTAAGGAATTCGTGATGCGAAATACCAAGGAGTGTACAAATGTACCCTAGTGCTTCTAGTTAATTAATGCATGTAAAACACCTTAAAACTATTACATTCTTTAAGATATCATTGTCAATTGGAGTATTTCGTTCAATATTATGAAATTTCAAGACCACAATATAAACAAAACCCCTTCACAAGACAACAAGAAAAAGTGAGTTTGGGGTATGTGTACCCTGCTTGATAAGCGAAAGGTTTATCTCTTGCTTATGTCCATTATGAAAACTTACTTCCACCACTTTCTTCACCCCTCTTTCTGCAATTGTAACTTATTGAATACATTCCCTTTTTAAAATGTACTCAAAACACCTCTTGAATTCATTAAAACAAGATTGATTGTTTAAGAAAATCTTTTAAAATTCATATCATATTACAAGGACTCCAAATTTTGGATCGATGAATGCAGTGTGTCAGATTTTTTAAATAGAGGTAATTAAAATGTAGATACAGATAATTAAAGTATCCAATGATGAATTCTTTAACAAATAAATAGGCATTTTTTAGGTTCTAAAGCTGAAGTAGGCATTATTAGCGATTAAAATGTAGTTTCTAAAAAATTGTAAAGTAGGGAAGAATTTCAAGAGTCTGTGTCAAAAAAATAAAATGAACATTGTCCTATAATTATTATGCCTGATGATGAATTAAAAACTTTCTCATTCTTGTAGTAGCCCTAGCTACAGCGTATTAGTTTGTGAAACATTGTGAACCTGTTGAAAATAATTTTGGCAAAGAGTGAGCAGTCCATTTCTTTGATATTGTTTGTGAGACAACACAGACTATTAAATCGACGTGTTTCCATAGGCTTCAAGAAAGTTCCGGTGCCGTTGTGGCAAGGCCTTTGCCCGCTCTGATCATCTGAAGCAACATGCTCAGACGCACGCTGGACGCAAGCAGTTTGCCTGCAACCTCTGCAACAAGGCCTTCTGCCGAAGTGACATCCTGAATGCCCATCTACGCTGGCACTGGGGCGACACTCCTTACTCCTGTGAGGTATGCCAATCATAAACATAAACTAAAGCTTTTGATCTTAGCAAGGAACTCTACTTCGAATCAATTCATGAATTTCAAAGTTCCTTGTTGCCTTCATTTCATTAAAATTCAATTAATCTGTTAATTGAGCATAGAACTTTCAACAACAACAAAAATAAAATTTAGATAATTAAAATTTGATGTTTCTTCAAAAGTTATAACGTTTAGCTATAATGTGTTCCATCTGTGGTCTACTAACAGTATTTTTTCAGTAGTCTTTAAATTTCCTGTTCCCTAATAATTGCTTTGTGACAGCTTAAAAATTTTCTTTTCTCTCTAAAAGTGCATTCATTCCCTTATCTCTTATCAATTATTTTATCTGGAGACTTAAAAAATACCCTGTTTGATTTGTGCCTCATTAACATTTTAAACTTTTCTTTTACAACCCTCTACAATTCTTGTTCTTACTTTTGACCAAGTTTGTCAGTGCCGCTTACTTGACTTGCAAGAACGGATTTTGCAGGGTGCAGGAAGATTTGTATGAAATTTTGGTGACTTGCTCTCGGTTCTCTTAAAGCTCAGTTACAAGCATTTGAGCCAGTTCTAAAAAATACATTTATTTTTTAGAACTGGCTTAAATGTCTGATCACTCAAAACAGCGGTGTTTTGTGAAAACCAGCTGCATTATCATAGGAACGTAATATATTGTTTATTGAGTATGTAACAATCTGCTGCATATGTTCATTTACATCAAGTTTCTAGACCTGCCCACTTATAAAATGATGTATTCATCGCACAGAACAATTCCAGTTTAAAGTATGCACTATGAACACAAACGTACACTGTTCAGACTATAGTAAAAAAAGCCAACAAAGAGTCAGAAGATGGTTTTGAGTTATTAACATATTGAATAACATTGTTTTACACATGATTATTTCATTGAATAATTGTACTTAACAACTAAACAAAAGTTCCACCTGTCAGGATGGCGGTTCGATAGAGGAACTAGTTCTTACTTTCAAGTCATCTAATATTAAGTAATTCGCTTTGAAAAATTGTTCCAGTCCAAACCCAAGAAAGAGCAAAAAGAAAAGGGCAATATTTTTGGAGTCATAGCAAATAAAAATGTCTAGGCTGTGGATTTTCTTCAGTAAACTTAAATCCTTGTTGACCAGTGTAATCATCAAATTTATAATTTATTTTAATTGTTTTTTAAACAAAACCTTTCTCTCTGAATAATTCATCACAATTCACTGCTTTCCATTTTAATTGTATAATTTAATAATCTACTGAATTAGTAATTTTGTGAAACTCCTCTGTTACACTTATTAGTCAGTCACATTTCAGGAAACAGGTTTTGTCTGCCAAATCAACTTTGGACATACAGGTATGAGGAATAAAATACGAAAAATAAGAGGATATACTTTTTCTTTGCGACTGTGTAAGATGGCCATTTGATATAATTTTCTATTTGTTTGTGAACAAGTTACGTTGTCAGTGGAAATTTAGAATGTGTTTATGCAGTGGTTGCTTGTGTTGCAGGTATGTGGGGCAGTGTTTGTGCAAGCAAGTCGCCTGAGCCGCCATCGTCTCATTCATCTGGTGCACAAACCATTTCCATGCGATGTCTGTGGGGCATCCTTTGCTCGTGCCGACAATTTGGCTTCACATATTCGCACTCACACTGGTGAGAAAACCGTTTCCCTGCCCAGATTGTGGGTCTGCTTTCCGACGTGCTGATGCACTCCAGCGCCATCGCAGAACTCACACTGGTGAGAGGCCATACGGCTGTAGAGTCTGCGGTCGTGGATTTGCTGCTGCAAGAGCACTGCGGAGGCACGAGCGCCAGCATGCTGGTCCAGATGGCCACACTGAGGGTGACGGTGTGAACACTGATCAAGGCACCTATACTGGCCGCACCCGTGCTGGCGTTTATGCTAATACTAGGGCCAGTGTGTACCCCAAGAATAACAGTGGGCAGAGCGCAGGCTCCAACGTTGATACAGATGGAAACACAAATCCTGGTGGGTACGCTACACGTGCTCGTAGCAGCACTCAAAACACCAAACAAGAACAGAACGTGCATTCAAACTCTCAAGACACTAGCAGTGGTAACACAGTTGCCAGTAGTAATGATGACAACACTAATTCAGTTAATAACTCTGATCCCACTGCCGTTGCTCATTCTATGGAAAATGCAAGTAATAGCGTAAACAATGTGTCAAACACTGATGCTGGTATTCCAAACAGTGACTCTTCAGTTGACATGAATACTGCTGGAACTAACAGTGTTAATGTTTCAAATACCAATCTGGTTTCTAATATGAATGCAGTTGGTGGAACCAACTCTGAGATTTCAAACTTAAGTCCAGTTGGTGGTATTAATTCTACTGCAAACACAAATATTTGTGTTTCTAATTCTAGCCCAGTTCCAAATATAAATACAGTTGTAAACCCAAATACTGTTCCCAACTCCAGTGCCATTGCTGATGTGACCACAGTGTCCACCACCAGTAGTAGTGTTTGCCACACTGTTCCCACCATGAACACACTTAGTCATGCAAATAACAGTATTATTCCCAACATGAACAACAATGGCAATATTAATTCACACAACATATCTAATCATTACTCTCAAATGAACAGCTACAGTGATCCTACCGTCAACGCCAGTCATAATATTCACTCTCAGAATAGTCCCGATCTTCACTCTGCTGCACAACAGTCTCCACATACCAATATGCTTCCTGCGACCAACCCTGGTGGTCATTCCAACTCCATTGTGGATCCTCACATGCCAATGAACACCCACCCCAGCCATCATGAGAACCAGACCTATTCTACCAGTTACCAAACCAATCCCAACCCTCATTCTGGCATCCCTTCTGGCAGTGCTGTCATTGCCAATCCTGGCGCAAGTACCCACCCCCATGCCAATCCCAACCCCCACGCTCACCATGATAATGTAGGCCACCACCACTCCAGCATTCACGCTACTTCTGACCCCCATGCTGCGAGGGGCACTCACAGCCCCCACACTTACATCACCATTTCATAATGACATCATGTCTTGTTTTTTTTAAATATATATAAGGGAGTGCGATGCCCATTCAACTGATCTTAAACTATGACGATGAAAATAATACTGACCTGGGAATGGCAAGGAATATAAAGACTGATGGATTTTTCACATTCAGGAAGTCTCCTTCAGGAAGTAAGGACAAAATATACTTCTGGTTGCAATTATACTGCCTTGCATAGGTGACAATTATGCACTGTTTTCAGTTGTACTCATGGTGAACCCTAGTGTTGATAGGAACAGATCATTAACTCACTGCTACAATGTTGTGCTATCACAGGATGGATGTAAGTAAATACAGATTGAACACTCTCTGGGCACTGAAGCCCAAGTGTGACTAGTAGTTTTGACTGTTGTCATAGGTGCAAACAAAGTTCTATTGACAATGATCTTTTGTGACACAGTTCTTCGTAACTTGTCTTGGAACTGGAAATTTCTCCAGCCACAGGCACCAATCTAACACATTTTACCACAATGATGAACTGGGAAAATCAATCTTAATTTGATCTCAATGCTTTGTTCGAAGCTGTACCTACTCTTTCCTTGGGTACGTGTGTGTACGTTTTGAATGTGGATTTTGTAGCAGAATGTAATGGATCCTATATAGTCAAGACTATAACAAAAGAGACTCAACACAGTGTTTTGCAAAAACTTTTTTTTTTAATGAAGAAAGGTAGTTTAAAATCGCAGAAATTGGGTAGATTTTTGTAAAGCTGTCAACTTTGTGGTGTGTATCCATTAACTTATTTGCTCTCCGTTTTATTTATTTATTTTTCTATTAAGAAACTTACATTCATTTTGTATATATCTATTGCTCTTTGTTCTCAGAAGAACCTTACATTTTTTCTCATGAGACCCATTTTTAAAATGTATTTTAATAGTATTCTTCATTTTTAACTTTATTGTAGTATGTTTATTTTTTATATTCATTTTACAATAATTTTAGTTTTCATTGAAAGAAGTATTTTAAGTGTAAGAGGTTGAATAACAGTTTGTTTTGCTGCATCAATGAATTAAACATACATGTAATTTTAAAGTATTCAGTACTTGTATAAGAGGTTTTGTATTGGAAGTCTCTGTTTTGCTGACTGAATATCATATATTTGAATGAACTTGAGGTATTTTCCTTTTTTGTCTTATTTGAGATTCAGACAACTTTTGGCATTCACTGTTATGAAACCATTGAAGAGTCATTTTTAATCCTTTTGCTGCTACACACTTGCGCTAAGAGGTGTAATAAATGCTCTCTACCCCTCTCCACTTGACCCCCCCCCCCCCAGTGAACGATCTTAATAGCTCTCTACCGTTGCTCGCTCTTTCAAAGCAAATAAACTGTATTTATCCAAATGCAAGGTGAGATTTTTCTGCATATCTCATTTGAAATATACAAGGTCTCTTAATTGCAGATTAAACTTGGTTGGGATCTATAAGTTTACATTACCTTTCCATGTCAAGAAACTCGAATGCTGATGTAACAATGCACTCCCTGTGAAGCGATAAAAATCTTGCACATCTGTAATATGTAATATTCGTTGATACATTTTTGCCATTTCCCACTGATTTGTTGGGCAAAAGTCAAGAGGACAACATAGTGTGGAGGAAGACTAGCAAGAAAGAAATGAAAAGAATTTGAAGATGATAGTGACAGAACCAATGACAATTATTTTTATAATGTATAAGAAAGTACTGCAATTTTCTGGTCAATATGACTATTTGTGATTTTATTTTGACAGAATACTAAGAATTTGTTTAAAATGAAAACAAATTATCTGGAGGCCTCTTCAAAATTAGTGTTTGTCTTAAGAGTCAGAGAAGTCTTTTATTTGGATAAATACAGAAATTCTAAAGCAATACTTAAGGCCCCTGCTTATGAGCATTGCGTTGATGCATGATAAGTAACATGCATCATAGAATAACCCTGTATCTTATGCAAAATGGTGCACGTGCTTTGGCCATTCCGTGTAAGATAGTGTTAATCTACGACTCATGTTATTTATCGTGCGTCAACGTAACACTTGTGTGACACAGGCATTAGGGCCATTAAAAGACACTAAAAGGATTAATGGTTCTTTTAAGGAACTGTCAATGCTTCAAGGTACCTGGTAAATTTTTGTTTAAAGCAGCAAAAGGGTTAATTGCTCAGAGGTTGCCTATGTTCAATTATCACAAACTATAAAACATTTATGAACTACGAATAAACGAACTTGACCAAGGGACTGTTCCAGAGCCTGTAAGGGAATAACTGCCACTTTTCTAGGGAAAATTCCACTGAAGAATGTTTTAAATATTATCGAGAAGAAACGTGACAGTGCCCATAGTGATGCAGATACATATTTTTCATGTTACTCATTTTGTAATAAAGTGAAGTTTGTTCAAAAGATCTATGAACACCTGCAATTTTGACATCTACATTTAGTTTCATTCTGTAGCGGACCTTACTTCGATTAGCCTGGTGCCCAGGGTAGGTTTTAAACAGTTGCTGTAGACCCGCATCACACACACACAATCATGTAGATGGAAAATTTTAATCTTCATTTGGCATTGATAAATGGAGGTAGGTTGAAGTAGCCACTGAGTGAAAGTGCATATTCAGAGACATGTTAATCTTTCAGTTTCAGTGAGAATTCCATCCAGTACTTGGAGGTAGAATTAGAGATTATGCTTTGCCACAAATATGAGGAAATAATGCATTTAATGCAAGGGAAACTAGTTTAAATTCAGAATTTGTGTATATCTTTTGTTCCATTTAAATTGTACTTGTTTTTATCAGTTGTCAGACTCCTTGATCATGGTTTTATTGAAAATACCTGTACGTGGGTGACTGATCACTTTTCTTCTGTTCACTCAAATGAAGATTTGTCAGGCAATTCTGAATATCATGCAATGGAATGATTTTATTAGAGAATGGAAATTCATTAGTCCATGAATGCTGTATTCTCTTCTGTGGCTCCATATGATGTATAAACTGTTACCTTATCTTGCTAACCATTTGGTCGTGGTTTCCTTCTGGATGACTCCGAAGATCCCTTAGAAGACCACTAGAGCAGTAACTTTCAATAATGGTAACTTTCATTGGTTAGAGCAAGGTATTCTGTAGAGAATCCATTTTACATTCTGATATATTTATTTCGGAGATGGATGGGATTTATGAGACTTTTATAAACAAAATAGGGAGTGTGCATTATTTACACAATTAGTTGAGCCAGATTATAAAAAGTAACATGTTAGACATTTATTTTTGAGATTTTTACAGTGATCACTAATAATAGTGAAAACTTCCTGGTCGTAGTTGAATGAAAACCATTGGCAAATTGGGCAAAGCCGTTATTTGGTGAGATTGGTATTATTGCTCAGTGCTCACGCTTTCTCATAATTTCCTTGTTTTGAATACTCTTTGTCTTATGGCCAACATGTCGTAAATTACTAACGCTTCTGGTAAAATGAAATAACTGATCATGTGGTTCTTAAAGAGCTGTAATATTTAGCTGCTCATTAATAAAATTATAATTACATTATTGGAGAGAAAATCTTCAAGACAGATTTCCAAGTGACTACATTTTTTGTAATTCTTTGTGTCAGAGGTAATGGTTTTACCCTCAAGGTTTAATTGTTTTGAAAATAAGGTAATTTTTCTGAAGTCCAATTTATAAATTCAAATCCAATAATTTCAAAAATGTGCTAGCAATTTGCAGGTTCTGGCACAGCCAAAGTGGTTTTCTTCTTTATTTCCTAGCTTGAATTTGTCACGTGTTTATCTGTTGGAAATGGGTGAAGGCTGCAATTATGTTAAGGTATGTGGACCCAGTGGTTATTCATTGAATTCAATGAATCTTGAGTGCATAAAGTCAAAAACACTGAATTCCTTTAGTTCAGCTGTGGACACTCAAAAGAACGGTTTTCTTGGAAGTTGAAGAAAAATTATGGGGTTGTTAAGTTTTTAGATTGATGCAATTAAAAGGCAAAAGAGTTAGAAGTACACATGGTGAATCAAGAGGTGATATATTCATTTTCCTTCTGTCTATAATTATAACATCAGTGGTGACTTGCAAAAACCAAAATAAAATTGTATTGGAAAGTGATATAAAAGGATAGGCTGCTATTAAAAACAGTCTGTTTAATTAATTAATTCTTTTATATAATTTTAAAATCTTCAATTCCATTTATATTCTAAACATTGAAAATTACTGCTCTAGTGGGGAAGTGTGTAATTTTACTTATGTGAATTGTGTAAAAGCTTTTTTGTAGTTGTTTCTAGTCTAATCTTAAACTGCCAATAATACTCTTTGAACCCAGTTTCGAAATTATTTGAGGCTTTTATGTATTTCATAAGTGAATGTGATTCATGATCATTATTAAGATACTTAAGTTAGTATTCAAAGCAAAGTTTTCCATAAATAAACTATCAAAAGAATTAAAATTATGATTTCAGTTCTTATGCTTGTAATCAAACCTGTAAATATTAGCATACAATTTTGTTTACTTTCATGTATGTAGTAAACTCTTCATAAGCATTATGCTTTTAATAGGAATGAAACTTGTACAAAAAATGACAGTGAGGTAAAGTTTGTTTTTTTAAACCAATAATTTTTCTAATCATATTAAATCCAAATTGCTTGAATGTTTATCATTGAAATTTGTACAAATTTGGCCAAAATGGAAGAAGAAACAACTTTGTTTCAAAAATTGGGTCAGCTCCCCCCCCCCCCCAAAAAAAAGATGCCTGAAAAGGTTTTCAAAAAATTCATCATCATATCAAATTCAATTGAACTGAACCTTGATGTAAGATACAGAAATAAATGGTTGAAATTTTAGATTATATATTTTTTTAGTTCTACTAAGCATTTATATTTTTATTCCAGTAAACTTTTATTCTTTCTGAAGGAAAGTTTTTGGGAAAGTAAATGTACCATACTTTGAATAGTTGTTTTTGAAATTACGATTCTGGATGATACGTCTACTAACTTCAGTATCATAAAATTATCATATATATGGACTAATATTACTGGACACATCCATCCCAACACTTTTATTTTAATGTGTTTAATTTTATTATCATCACAATTAATAAGTAAACATGACCCACTGTTTAATTAATGTGCTGTTTGAGAGAGTCAGTTGAAGTATAATTAAAATTTTAGAACTCAATTTCTATGTTGTAAGTTGAAAAATTAGTAAAGATTAGTATGAAATTGTTTAAGTTAAAAATCTTGAATACTCATTGAAAAAACGTGTATTTTTATTTTCAGAGAGACATTTTTTGTGAGTTGATGATAACCTATTTCTGTGGTAAATACATATGTCATTGTGTCAAGTAATTCACTTCTAAAACATTTTACCCTTTAAAACACCAATAAGAAATGAAGTTGGTATGGTTGGTTGGTCTTTATCATTTATAAAAATTTAAGAATGATATGAGTTGGTACTGTATGATCCCTTCAGATAGTTTCATTTGTTAAAATCGGAATTAATGTATACATACCTCGAATGTTGATCTCATGACTTGATAGAATAGTATGATGGTATTTTTTCTTTTTCTTTTTGTGAGATATTCTGTGAGGTCTATTTTCAAAGCTACATGTGATTTCTTGAAGTGTAAATTTCTATCATTGCTTCCTTAGAGTGTTTTCAACCGAAATTGACATGCTGGAGGTCCTTGTTAAGCTTTGCCTTGACTTCTGCAGGTTTCTTTTTTGTAGGGTTCAACTGTGAGATTGCTCTTCTTGGTAGGATTGTATTTCCCCATTTGAAATTGTGAAATGGAATTCATGTCTTCATCATTGTAATGTTAGTGATAGTTAAACATTTATTGTTATTTACTTGTGGAAAATGTGTTTTTGATTTGTTGAGCAGGGGGACAAAGAAATAATTTTCTTACCCATTGATGATCTCATCTGTGTGCACTCCTAAATAACTCAAGCAGAACAGTTGCGACATGGAAAAAGGTGTTGCAGTTTATGTGGACTCTCAAGAAAATGGTAGAATTAAAATTTCACATGAGAAAACATGTTGCCCATCTTGCCAGTTTGTAAAAAGTATAAGTGGATATCAGAAATGCAGGATTTTAATCTCAGTTTGAGTTTAATAATACCTACCTGCAAAGTCATAGAGTATTAAATTTAAATGAAAACTAATAAAATACAACTTCAAGTGGTTGTGTTTTTGCTGGTGTACGTATAAAATATATCAAACAAGAAAGTAGTTTTTGAGGATCAGTGCAGTAAAGTACATCAATAGTAGGCTAGACATTGTGTGAAATTCTTGTATTGGATGGTTGTGCTGAGCCATTAATTTTTTTAATGTGAAAATGAAAAAGAAATGTTATATCTGTCCTAGTATTGTAAGTGTCATGATATTATTTATTTGTTTAATTCCTTGCTTAACTTGTTAAGAGGCTAAAGTGCTTGCCTTTAATGCGATTGATTGTAAATTAGTTTTGAATAATGTTTTTAGCTGTTTAGTGAATTTTTTATGTGCAACAATATAGAACCACCGAAATTATTTTAAGCTTACATCTGATGTCAAGAGTATTCTAAAGTCTGAGTTTATAACTTTTTAATATTTTTATAAGTTTGTCTAATTTTACCTACTTTTGTTATAATGAGAAAGAAGTGTTGTGTAGAGAGTTCAAACAAATTTATTTAGAGTTATAAGGATGTACAAGTGTTTTTATTGACATATTATCTCGCTTCATAACACAAAATTGTGCTTAAATATTCAAAATGAAATTTTGAATTCATTTGAAGAATTATTTTGTGTGCTCATGAAATTAGAACTAGAATTATCACCTTCTTTACTGCAATATATAAGCCTAACAGATCAATTTCGGTTTTGCATTTCTTGTGATATTTTTCTCACATTGCATTTTCATACCAATGTTTTAATTTTATAACTCTTAGTTTGATGGCTGTAAATTTTATATTTTCTAATGACTTAAGTGTGTATCAAGGAAGCAAAATGCATCAGTTATGAATTTCAAGGAATCGAAAACACTATGATTATTTTTAACCATTTTCTGTATCAAATTATCAAATAATTTAATAACTTATATTCATCCGATGCCTTAATTTTATGGCAAAATATTATTCCATTCAAAGTTACAGTTGTTTTGCAAAAGAATTCTGTGATACAAAGGAGCACATTCACAGTAAAATTGAACGTGTTTGTTAATATACGTAAATGTTTCATATTGCAGTAGCAACTAGTGTGTGGCAGGTAGAGCAATTACCACTGTCTGACACTGGGAACAGAAATCTAAAATATTTGATGGACCAGATGGTTCTGACAAATTTGCCCAGATATCTTCAGCTCTTGTTCATTGTATCTCTCAAACATTTCCTGAAACATTTTTATACCAAGTTTTTCCATTACTGTCACACAACTGAAAACTGCCAGTGTACTGAAAGGGTTCATTTACAATTTGTAGTTAAAATATAGAAATTGCATGGTCTTCCTCTGTGTTATTGCCATTACACAAAATAGCAAAAAAATAAATAAATCATTGTTCATATTTATTAGACAATTCCATGTAAGTGTTATTACATGTATATATAATATATAATTCTAGAGCTAAAGCAGGTTGTGCATTTTAGCTTAGGCATGTGTAAGACATTCCATAAAATGTCAGATGTAACCTTAAGAGATCCTTGGTTAAGAAACCAATGCTTCATTCACATACCACTCAGATATTGCATGGTTGGCAAGTCTTGGCCTTTTATTAGTTTTAGCAACAGAGATGTTATTTATTTTTTTATTTATTCATTGTGGGAACAAGGTGAGTTCCTACAGAGGAGCATGTTGTGTCTTCTTTGAGTCATGTTGTACACACAAATAAGTCGATGAACATAGTACTGTATATATCAGTAATCCAACTTGTGCAAGTGGAGTACATTTTTTAGACATTTGTTTTATATTGATAATAAACAGAATGTGTCTGGTCTTATTTGACTTTTATTGCAAAAAGCAAACCTTTTAACTCCCTAGCCTCGTGTAAATTCTTTTAAATAAGAATTTCCATATAATTATGTAATACTGTATTGTGTATAGGGTATAATTATAAGAAACCCTTCCCAGGTTGTATCAGGGCCCTGTGCTTTTGGGTGACAATTACGACACATCCAGGTTATTGGACATGGGTTGATTCAACTCCCTATCTTACCGCTGTGTGTGCAATGCAGTTTTCCTGGATTCTCTGAATATTTGGGGAAGTGATTTTGGCAGGAAGGCGTACTGTGTGTTATGATTAAAAGAAGTGAGGTTCAAAAACATTGGTTAAATTAAATTTATGAAGGATGATTTGGGATTGCACTAAATTATCGCTGGCACATTTACGAAATGTTTTCCACTTAAACTTCAGTTCTTTGATGGAGCGGTGGCCTTTGGACTACTCCTTCTCGGCTGCGGGATCGGTGATTTCTGACGATTAACATTGTCTGTGGGCATTGGCAGTCGGGTCAACTCTCTGGTTCCCGAGAGGGAGCGTGCTGGGTTCGAATCACAGAGCAGCCACACATTTGTCCATGGTTGAATCCCCAACACCTGACACCATTGTTAAAGGGGAAGCGTCTGGCAACCATTTGTGTGTGTGGGGGGGGGGGCGTACGGGAGCGGTCCTGCGGGACGTTCCCTATTCTAATGGCCTGCAGGTGAATGAGAGGAAGCAATGAGAACAGGGATGACCCAGGTCATGGCAAATCGCAGTTGTATTGGGCCGTGTTACACGGGTATCGACACGAGTAGCCCAGCGTCGGCGAGTATCTCAGAAGAGCGTCTGCAGTTGCCATCGGACGGGTCGGTGATTTTCGGGAGAGGGCGGGAAGCTGTTAGCAGGACCCCGGAGGATCGAACTGAACTATCGGGAGTAGGAACGTTGGCGGCAGGGCCAGTTGGGGCCGCATTGAACCGCCTAGCGGTGCGGGGAGGTCGGCGAGGCCTATCTGAACCGACGAAGAAGCAGAAGGTTCGTACACACGGGGGGACGAGCAAGCGCGTAGCATTCGTCCCCGTCCATGCGGTGGTCAGGCTGTTAACACGTCAGTTTTTCTTTCTTGGCGCGTGGGGGGGGGGGGTCATCAAAATGGAATATCTCACGGTATTTCCCGTCGTCGGTTGTGCAACTAGGAGTCGCATAATCGCCAGCACTACTCGATAGAGTCGCGATCATGCGATGGATTTGTCTCAGGTCACGTCACATCCCTTTGAGCCTCGCCATACGCGTGTTGGCTCTTCGCTACGAATTTCGAGAAACTTCATAAGAAAGACTATAAAGCAAATGTACTCACGAATTCAATGCTGTATAAAAATGTGTACAATGTAAATATCAACGACCTAGGTTTATGTGTGTGCATATATATATATATATATATATATATATATATATATATATATATATATATATATATATAAACACAGGGTGTCCGGGGAGGAAACGTCCAAACTTCGAAAATAAGCTCTTAAGACAATTCTAAGTATAGTTTGGCTAATAAAATGGATATCCCGAATGGTTGAGCCGCAATAAGCACTCAAAAGTTGGTTTGAAAAATTGATTTCTAGGCAAAAATTTGCATTATAGAACCATAGAACCACCCCAGAAACATAAATTGTTTATTATTTACAAAAGAAATGAATTATTTGTTCAGAAAGAAAAATTAAGCGAGAAATAAAAAAAGCACCTAATTTACACAATTCGATTCCTGCTAGCGCCTAAACCATACGTACGATTTTTTCCAAAGTGGATATTCCCCGGTCAATCTGATTCTAGTCAAAGCTTTGAGATTCTGAAAAAGATTCTGCAAAATTTGGGGGTACTTTACATGAAGCCCCCCGGACATTTTCGAAATTTTCTCAAAAAGGCTCCAAATTTTTCCTTTAAATTTCTTGAAAGAGTAGAGTAAAATACACGTATTAAGGTGTCAGAGGTCCGATTTTCATGGATAACTCTAAATTTTCGAAAATTGTAAAAGTTTAAATTTTTCGGCGTCTTTCTGAAACTACAAAATTGAAGATAGAAAATTTTTCTTCAAATAAAATTTGTTCTGCATATTTCATAAAGGTCATGTAAATGTTTTTCAAAATTTTTGTAGTTTTCGTGCAATATTGCGAGCAATATCTGCAATTTTAAAAAATTACGAAAACAAGATTTTCTCAAAAATCGCTCCAAATTTTTTTCTTTAAACTTTTGGTAAGGAAAGTGCCTAATGTACTCTATGAGATGACATAAACGCCATATTGCTCTATTCTTTTGTTTTTTCAAAAATTACAAAAATGTAATTTTTTCACTTGTGTCTCTCACGTCGTTAATATTTATATTAGCGGCAATTTGTTCATATCATTATATTTGTGAGTATATGTGCTTTAAATAATGTCAAGTAAAGTTTGTCGAAAATTCAACTGTTTCCTATGAAAAGTAGCTCAAAATTTCACATTGAAACTCTCAAACGCCATTTTCTCAAAAACGGTTCAAATTTTTTTCTTCAAACTTTCCGAACTGAAAGCGCTAATTGCACTCTTTAATATGCGATAAGTTCAATTTGGAGTATTTTTTTGTTTTTTCAAAAATTACACAAATGTATTTTTTTGAAAAATCTCTCAGACCGTTAATATGCACATTTCCAGCAATTTGTAAACACTATTATATTTGCGAATTAATGTGTTTCAATTGACTTTTAATAAAGTTGTTCGAAATCACGAAAGTTTCCTGTGAAAAGGAAATTCAATTTTCGCATTTAAAGTAGCGCTTAAACGCCATTTTCTTAAAAACAGTTCCAAAGTTTTCAAAGAAAATTGCCACTTAGGACGAGGTTTTACTGGTCTGTAATATTCTTAAAATAATATTTCCGTTCTACTATTAGGAAACCGAAAAATTAAGCAAGTGTCAAAAAAATGTACTTTAGGCGGCGATAGATGGCAGTTGGCAAGAAAATGTGGCAATTCCGAATTGCTAGCCCAGTCACAAGGAAATAGAAAACTAATACGGGAATGTTTGCGTCGTTTTGTAGCACCACTAGTTCTTCCTCACTCGTGATTCTGTGCTTTATCATGTGCACAAACAGTAGACATATACTGCGATTTTTGTAGGAAGAGCTCTGAAGATAACTCAAATCCCATCTTCGCGATGGAATATGTCACGGCATTTCGCGTCTTTTCTCGGTCTTGCCGGTAGAAGTCGCATGATCGCAAGCACTGCTTCATACGGTCGCGATCGTGCGAAATCTAGCGGAACGACTGTGAATGATACGAAATGCCGTGACATATTCCATCGCGAAGATGGGATTTGAGTTATCTTGAGAGCTCTTCCTACAAAAATCGCAGTATAGTACTTGCCTACTGATTCTTAATTAATATCTAAGAGGTTGAATTCTTACTTAATTACACTCATCGTCAGAAAAAGCTGCACCCAGAAAGACGGGGCGAATTACGATCATTGTTAGCAGGCAGGTAAAGAGTACCACGCATACAAAATTATTATACTTTCACATTTGTAGGACCAACATTTATTGCGCTACACGCCCACAGATGGTACATGTTAGTAAGGCGTGCGGTCGCCCTGTTGGCGAACACACGCGTCCTGACGCGGCATGGAGTTGTACAGGTCTCGAATGGAGTCCTGTGTTGGTCCATCCCATGCAGCTTGCACCTGAGCCTGCAGTTCTTGCAGATTGGTGGGATCCTGATCGCACACTCCATAGCACCCCAAACATTCTCGATCGAGGAGAGGTCTGGCGATGCGGCTGGCCATGGCAGAGTATCCACGGCTGCAAGGTATGCTCGGGAGATGGTTCCGGTATGTTGTCGCGCGTTGTCCTGTTGAAATAGGACAAGGGTGTGGCAATTCACTAATGGCAGAACCATCGGTTGAAGGATCTCTTAAACGTACCGTGCAGCTGTCACTGTGTCTCCGAGGAACACTAACGGTGAACGAACACAATGCCCACACCATCACGCCAGGCTGGCGGGACTTGTGATGGGGATACCAGAAACCGCTCGTCGTGGCGCTCCCCACTGCGTCTCCAGACACGGACCCGGTGGTCGTCGCCATCAAGGCAGGAAGCGGGACTCGTCGCTGAAGATGACCCACTGCCAGTCTGCATGGCACCAGGTACATTGTTCTTGACACTAGGCGAGTCTGTAGCGACGTTGCTGGGGTGTGAGTGGCAGGCGGAGTAACGGTCGGCGTGCGGCGAGCCCTACTTAGTGTAACCAGTGGCGTAGCTTCAGTTGGTGTCACCCGGGGCAAAACTAATGGTATCCCCCCTATAAATTAAATATAAAAAACTATTAATGAATAGTTTATACATTATTTAATGAAAATATGTTTGCACATGACATTTATTTATAATATATTAAAAACGGCATTTAATTCAGAATAATTTAAATTAAATTTTTAAGCAAATAATCTAAAACGAAGTATAATTAACAAGTGGATGTTTTTATAAAAATATGATTTTTAAATAAATCATTAAAATTATATAATTCCAATTATAAAATTTTCTAATAGGTGTCACCCTTAAAATGGTGTCACCCGGGGCGGACCGCTCCCCCTGCCCCCACCTAGCTACGCCACTGAGTGCAACCGCCTACCAGTGGTAATGGCACTTACAGAATGTGACAGTGAAGGCTGCACAGCCCGCTGAAAAGCCCTTATCGTTGCCGCTGGATCTGTTCGCGAGTAGCGGACCGTCGGTCGGTCCTTGAATGAACTTAAAGGTATCTACAAGTCAATTATTTAACCAATTATTACGGCAAAGTTCATAGCAGAAGCAAAGAAATAAATGCCATAAAATGATTATTTTCTTAATTTAAACACGAAAAAACTGTTTTTCCGCTGTAAGTACTTACCATGTGGATATTTTACCCTCATATTTTGAAAATAATATTTTCTACATCCAAACATGTGGAAAAAATATGAGTCGAATTACAAACTAAGGCCGGAAACCCCCCTTATCCGGCTAGAGCCTTTGGGTTAATATTCCACCAATTGGCCTTCCCAATTTCTCTTTTCTTGCGTATTGGTGGATACTGTAGAAACCTTTTATGTCGATGTGCGTTTCCGTCGTTATGAACGTTTCTGTGAGTGTTGCTATTTCTATATCTTTGAATAGATTTCCTGTTGTGCTGTTTATTACGTTTTTTAATCCTTGTACGTTCCAGTTTAGTATTTTTATAAGTCCCGTGTTTTCGCTTTCTGTGATGTACTGGCATGATTTTTCTCTTTGTGATTTGATACTTTTTCATTCATTTGTTGTCTTATTTTGTCTGTTTCTGTCTTTGTTATTTCTCTCTCGCTTCTGTCTCTCTTTTCTTCTATTTGCCTCTTTATTCCAAATTTGCCCCTTGATACTGATTGTTAGCCTGTTTGCGTGTGAAGCGAAAATGCCTCACTATCACGTCTCAGTGGCCAAAATCCTATTTCTTTCTTCAAAATGATTCATCGGTATTCCCAATTTGAAGGCTTTGTTCTGCCCTAGTGAATTCAGTTCTTTGCACTCTACTTTATCACTTACACCCTTCTTACTCAGGTAATTCCTTATTTTCTCTTCCGTTGTTTGTGCCGATAGTCTCCCTACATATAGCCATGCTCTCCTCTCAGCATGCCATGCTTTAAAGTGTGTCATCTGCCGATGTCCCAATTATTACGTTGTGTTTCTGTTCTCTTCTCCTTCTGTATTCCACTTATTTGTATTCGTTTGGGTTGTCTATCACGTGATTATCCTCCTCTTCAGTCTTGTCCTCATCCTTGCAGTTTTTATTCTCTGATTCATTTTCATCTGTGTCAATTTCAGTAGTGTGTTCTTTCATTGGTTTCTTCCTCGAGTTGTTTTTCTCTCCTTTCTTCATCTGTATTGCTTGTGCAATCTTCATTGTAACCAGTCTGTTCCGGCGGGTGTTCGGCTTCTTTCTCAGTGGTTTTATTCTCCTCCCTTTTCTTCCGTATTTTTTAACTCTCTTCTTATCATAAAGTTCTACTATTACTGATTCCCTCTCCCATACTTTTCATTCCCTTTAACATGGTTTTCATCTCGTTCAATTCCTGCATCATTTTTATTTGGTTTTCCTTTAAGTCTTAACACGAAATCTACAATAGCCTTGAGTCTACAAGTCTACAGAAGCCTTGTATACTTCGTGGTTTTGAATTTCATCTTTCATCCTCGATTCTGCCACTCTACTTTTGCATTTCGTAGGGCAGGGTGCTACTATAGAGGGTGCTAGTGTCGTCGGGTACAGCTGCAGGTTAAGCTCCCCAACTTCCGCACAAAAAAATTGGCTAATAGCTGTTAAATGCGAAAAATGTCTTCTAAATGATCAATTATGCATAATATATACATTTAACAAACCGCTGGAGAAAGCGCGAACATCGATGCTAGCTTTTGTAACATTACCCGCCTGCTTGCGTCTCGCGAAACTACGCAGCAGCCCACGAAGTCTACTTGTAGACTTCGTGCAGCAGCCACTCACGTCTAAGTACCGTTGGCAGCAGTTCGTATTTTAGTTCCTGTAAGAAGGTGCAGCAGGAGAGGGCGCCACTGTAATGGTCTCTACCACGTTACATATGGGAGATGAAATCCCTGCATCGCATTTGCGCACAACGAGGTTTCCGTGAGCGCCGCGTGTTCTATGGAATACTGGTGGAATCGGAAATACAGGAGGAGGTGGATGCATAGACAAACAAAGTGGGTGGACGAACTGGAGGAGGTGCACGAGGGTGGAGAAACCAAGAAAACTCACTGTGTGTATTGAGTTGACAGCAGTGTTAAGTGCGTACATGCTGTTTGAGCCGCACCGTCATTCTGAAGGGTATTAGGTATTGTCTTGTGTAATTAATAATTTATTGAAAGCTACAGCCATGGCCAAAGGACTGCATGACTTACTGTCGAATCGACACAAGTTCGGCACCCAGAATGAAAATTTGCAACGGAAAATTCACGGGCGAACCGCCGTACCTTCAAAGGACCTAAAGGAAATAGAAGTCAATGTGAAAAGTGTACTTATAGCAGCAGGTAAATCGTTGCGAGTTAGTGAACTTGAAGAAGAATACAAAGTTTTTTTCAGTTCAGGGATTCCATTTCGGGATTTTGGTACCTTTAGTACCTTGGAACTACTCAAAAGAATCCCAGAATCAGTGTACAATTCTTGAAGAATCGAGTGTTGATCCTCTTGTTACTGTAAAAAGTTCGCGAAAAAGTGCTCACATTATTAATTTAGTTAAAAAGAACAAAACCAAGCCCAAAACATTGCCTGTTAAGAGTGTCCCTCAGAAGGATGTATTTGTACCATTCACTGTCCAAGATGAAATTAGACGCATACTGTACTTAAAAAGAAGAGTTGGGAAAGGAGAAATTGTGAAGTTGTTAGAGGAAAAATTTGATTTAAATTACTTAAATCTTCAAGAGCCAGTGGACGTATTGATCCGCAGTCTGCCACATTTACTGATTAATGATGGTGCATTTGTGAGAAGTGCACATCAGATAAAGAAAGATGAAGTAGAATTACCAGAAGAACTTCGTATAGAAGGGGCACATTTGTGCCCCAGTTTCAGGTTGGGTTATCGTGAATCTCAAATCTCTCAGAATATTTGTACCTTACTTGCAGACAAAAAGCAAATATACGTGATGGATATACCTCGACTTTATTTAAAAAAATTTGGGAAAGAACTTAAATGGCAGCAGTTTGGGTTTGCAGATCTTTGGAGATTTCTCCTGCTTTTGCCAGGTGATTTCTTTATGTTCCAATCTGACTCTGGATATGTTGTTGCAGAAAATGCTGTTCCTGGAACTGTGGATTGCCGACAGTTCCAGGAACAGCATTTGTGTGGTGATGTTGTGTATGAAGAAATTCTAGAAAAAATTAGAAAGTTGGTTCTTCATGTGAATACAGGATTAAATTCAAAACATCTAATGTCTGCTTATGAAACATTATATTTTGAAAAACTTTTAATTAGGACAAATTTTAATAAATTCCTACGTGAACTTCATAATAAACTTATTTTCAAAATGAAAGAAATTGGAACTTCATGTGTACTCTTTCCATGTAATATGTATGACATTTTTAAGTTGAAGGAGAAGAAACCTGAAAAAGTTGAACAAGTACATTTACCGATTGATGTTTTGAAACCTGGAGATTCCTTGAAACGTGTAAGTTTTCAAAAAGTGATCAATGCCAACAATCAGCAGTTTTGTGCAGCTTTCATTTCCTTTGTAGAAAGTCCTAATAATTTTTGTATAAGAATTGCTGGAATGAGCGAAAGTGAAATGGAACTGGATAAAGAATTTCGGGTTTTGACAACTGATATGAGCCAGTTGTATTCACTATGTTCTGAGGAATATGATATTCCTGTTGGTGAATTTAAAGTGAAAATGGTATGTGCTGCATGTGTAAAAGGTGAATGGCAAAGAGTGGTAATTTTGGATGTTTTGGATAATTCGCGGTTATTGGTTAAGTCTGTTGATTATGGCACATGTCATAAAGTCACAATGAGCAGTTTAAAGTACTTACCAAGGAGATTTTCAAAACTTCCTAGTTTGGCTTACCCAGCAACATTATTCAACATTAAGCCAATGGGAAGTGAATGGGATCGTGAAGCAATTTTGATATTCAGGAAATTAACTGTAGAAAATACCATGGACCCCAAACCGTTATCTGTGATCATCATCCACAGAAGTGAAGAGGGGGTGTTACAGGTTGTGTTATCAGATGAATCTCAGAATAAAATAATTCATATTGGTGACAAGCTTGTTGATTGGGGCTATGCCTCATTTAGGTTTGAAGATGAGATATTTGGTGCAATGTACTGTTGATATTCTTAAAGTTCTAAAAACTAAATATTTTCAAAGACTTGAAAACTACTTGTAGTTAATTTTTTGGAGAGGACTTTCTCCTCTCTGTTGTTTTGCTGTGATGTAATGAACACTGCATTGTTACACAGTATTCATTTCCTAGCACCATCCATTCGGTTCTTAATTTTGTTAATTGTGTGGTGAAAGGTGTGCCTTATTACACGATTTAGGTCGTAAGGCAATCAGAGAGATGTCTTCCTATCTTTACACTGTTTTCTGAATTTTTGTTAACTGTTTTTTTATTGATATTTCAAAAAGGTGAATACATGATTACATAGTACCCATTGCTGTGTGCAATGTTGTCAATATCTCATCTCCTATGTTGAATATTGGCTGTATTGATAGTTTTTGTGAAAACTAGAAAACCACAAACACTCGTGTGTGTGTGTGTCTCTCTCTCTCTCTCTCTCTGTCTTTGTATTGAATAATATGAAGTTGTTGAAAAAACAGTGAAAAGGTAAGCCAAAACAAGATTTAAGAATATCAATGACTAGATTGTAGTTTTCTTTATAAAACAGAATGTAATAGAAAGAAAAAATCAGGGGAGACAAGGGAGGAAAGGCGGGGTTGGATTCTCTGATCTGGAGAGCAGTAATTTCCATTAGTATTAAAGGTTTTGAATTTGACTTAACTGATATTAATTTAAATGTGCATTAAATCAGATATTAACAAGTTTGGATGTAAATTGCTCTTCCGGTACCTTATATTCTCAAGTTATTGGGAATTCTCCAGGCACAGGAAGGCATTCAGGAAAGGAGGATTTGTTTTGTGATATTGTCATTGAAATCAGAATATCCAAAATACTGTAGACCAGCTGATGAAATTGTGTTTTTCTGAATTCAGTTCTATGTATTTCCAAGAGTGTAAATGACTCCATCCAAGTGCATAAGAATCACTAGTGAAGAGAACAAAAACAAAATATGGAACTTGTGTTGGAAGAATACATCTCTGAGGTTAAAACAATTGTTCTTTAAATGACTTGTAAACTAGATATTTACATATTATCTAACACAAGCAACACCAAAGCCAAATTTGAAAGAGACAAGAAAGACAATTCTTGAAGAAAAAAAAAGGAAAATTAGCTAGGTAGTTGACTGATACTGTGAAGTTTCAAATTCCTTATATTCAAAGCAAAGCAATTATCTAATGCCTTAATGATTCTAAAATAAATTTCTTCCTACGCACTTGTATAGCTTTCTTGAAGCATCTGCAATAAGAAAAGAGGAAAAATAAGTCTCTAATTTATACAATCATTGACTACCAACTTTTGATTTGAACTTGTACAGTAAGGCCTTCATGACTTCAATAAAAATTGCTGTACCACATCTAACATAACATCTATGCAAGATACACATAGACAATGTGTTCATTCTAAGTTTACACTAGAACAAAATTTTGAATTTTTCCTGAAAATTGTGCCTTAAAAATGATATTTTGGAATGTGGGAGTATATTTTTTAGAATCAATTGTAGAATTTAGAATTAGTGTTTTGCTATACTAGGTGGCAGCATCTGCTCCTTATTCTTTTTGTCTTTGTCATGCAGTTTTTAGGCATTTAGACATGCGCTTTTTGAAATATTACACATTATATATAACTTATAAAGTTATATAATCATTGTCGCATTGGGTTTTAGAAGGGGATCTGTACAATGTTTGAAGTGCCTTTATCATCAATTGATTGCTTGCCATAATACCTAGAGATTCAAATTTATTGTGAATTAATATCATTTTAATAAATCCTATGTTCCAGCTATGAGTGCTATTAAATATCCTGGGGTAATTTGCCTTGAAAATAGTGATAACAATAGTGTCAACAAAACTCTTTATTAAATGAAAGGATATCAAACTACATTGAGTACCTGAGAAACCATTGTACAGTTGAAATACAAGTGGCAAGGTATTTTGTACTGGCAACACATTTTTATAAAGAGAGGTTAAAACTCAATGAAAGGTATTTACAGACAACAGTTACACTGCTTTCAAACTGAACAATTTCGATAACTTTCTCATCTGTACTAATTATTAGTTGATGATTTGTTCTTGGCTCTTTCAAATAAGACATTTTTAAATTTTCTAAATGAATACAAATTTTTGGACAAACTTCACTTTTGTCCAAAATTAGGTTTTTTATTTTAAGATATTTGACTAGATCTTATTTTGTGAATTGAGACACTGGTAACTAGATTGAATAAACTTGCATAAGACATACCAAAATTTTTTGGCCTTGAGTTAGGAGTGTATCTCTGTGCTGTTTTATTTTTCTGTAATTCTGAATGCAAAAGACAAAAGGAATGAAAAATTGTTATGTTTTGTCTTTGTTCAAAATGATTCACAAAGAGTTCAGAGTGATTTAATTTCAAACTATCCTTTCTGATACTCTGCTTCTCCAGTAATTAGCAAGTGTCATTAGGCTAAATCTTATTAATGGATAATCATGAGTTGTCAATCATTGCTTTGTGTAACTTGCCAAGTTGTAAATCTTGCTTTTATGTGTGAAAGGTACAAAACAATCTTGTGTTTAATTAGATGAGTACTCAAATGATTGAAGAGTTCTAATGCAACAATTTACAATGATAGTGTATTTTAAAATAATAACTTTATGAAGTTTATTTTGTATTTTAATTTTTTGTAAATGATTTATACAGTCTATTATGGGAAATAATACATTTCTATGAATGCTAAACGAAGATTTTTGTTATTTTATTTTGCCTTTTAAATTTCCTTATTCAATTGAAGTGAAATAGATCCAATTGCTTGGAAAAATTCTTCAAAAGACTGTAGAAATATTTTTTTTCCAAAAATAATTTTTTAAACTTGAAACTGGAAAAAAAAGGATTTTCAAGAAAATCTATTTTTAATCTGGATACATTTTATTGAAAATATTTTGAAACAGTCACCAAAAAATAAAAATTTAGAAAACAGATTTTGTGGGCATTCAGCAACACTCTGACCAAGCCATAAACCTATTTTTATTGGATACCGTTTGGCAAATTCCATAATATAAGATTTTATTTAGCATTTTTATGAATATTGACAAGTAAAGGTAAAGGTATCCCCTGTGAATTGCACACAGGCCGATGTGGCCCTAAGGGGAGGTGAAGGCAGGCACCGTTTCGTCGTCAGTCAGCACGAGGAGGAGGTTGTGTATATTGATAAAGTAATGGTAGTAAAACTCGCACAAACATGAGTATACCATATGGAATAATTATAGTAGCTGTAATCTCCCTACACTAAATCTCTTTTTTGGTAGAGTTCTTTCATATAGACAACTCCATGCCAACAGCTTGTGATGATAAGGCAGGTTATGGTAATTTAGAGAGAAGTTGCAATACATTTGCATGGGGAGAAAGAAAGTTCAAGTAATTCAGGTTTTGATAGAGGCTAAGGAATGTGTACTGAGCGAAGTGGCTTAGGGCGTAATGCCCTGACTTGCAATCGGGAGGCCCGGGTTTGACCCCTGAGCTGGCCATTCATCCGGTTTTCGTGGTTTCCCTCGGGTCATGCAGGCCAATGGTGGGATGGATCCAAAATGCTATGATCATCTCTCATCATCATATCACCTCATAATTCACAGGCTGACATTCAACTGCTTTGAATATCCTCTTAAGGGGATCACCCAGGATTGCACACACTCTTAAGTATTTCTACTACTAAGTAATATGTACTACACAAAAGGTGGATTTTGGAACTGTGACATAAATCTTGAGATGCGTATGTAGGGCTCAACATATATTCCTAAGCATCTTCCGTCTGAAGTTGTAAGACGAAATGTGTCACGTTCTCACGAAGATGAAATGTGTCACGAAATGTCTCCCTTCTCACAAAAGGAATTTATAGCCAACTATTGTATAAATGGTAATATGAATAACAATTTTTGCATAGGATGATTCATCTATAATTTCAATATATTTTGTAATGGAGCTTAAAATAACCTTTAATTTTTGTGTTTTATTTTTATATAATTTTAAATTTTTACTTGATTTTTATAATAACAAGAATGGTTTTTAGGAGCAATTTTTATAGGAGAAAGGCGGAAGGGTTAAAGTACTTAAATGATATACAAAACATAAGATGTAAACCAAACAAACAAAAATTATGTTAAATTCAAAAAAGAAAAAGGACACACGCAACCAAACACACCTAGGCAAAACGTTTTATAAATACCGAAAGAGTGAATCATTCTTCATAGAATGGGAATAAAATGTACCTTTACGTTGAGTATCTATAAAGTTTTGTAAGCAAGTGTTTTGACTTATGTTTTTAGTTCAGGACATAAACTAGTGGATTACATGAAATTCATCACAAACACATTGTTTCTTTACAGGTAGATCAATATGTGTCTGTAATATATAGTGTTAAATAATAGAATTATTCCCTGATGCAGGTTTGAATTACCTTCACAACAATGTTCACTATTGTGATGTAAAACAAATTACAAAGCAATGTTTTTGAAAAATATTAAACAGAAAATGTACTCTAGAAAACATTAAAGGAGCAAAGTGATTATGAATAGACTGGAAGGATGAAGATCTCAAAAAAGATTAAAAAAGGTTCTGTACAATTACTTTCACACTCCAGTTGGAGCTGTTTCTTTAGGCCCTTATAACTTTCCGACCCATTAAAAAAAAGAGAGATTTAACAATTCAATCCATCTGATTCAATAGTGATCAGATGGATTCACTCACAAGCAATGTAGGTAACTGCCCAGGATGAATTAATTTTTACAGAAACTCATTTTTAAAAATATTTTATTTAATTAATTTAAATTAAAGAAACTGAAATCTCAAAAATATGGTAAATAGATATTTGAATTTATTTATTAACAGAAACAGCTGAAGCTGATATACACGATGAGAAGTTACAATTGAATCCATATGCAAGTTGCATTGTACACTACACTCGAAGAATCCCACACATATCTTATGGAAATGAGGTTTCAGTCAAATTGTCTGAAAATTTAGCATGTTGTTCCTTAAACCATACTGATCAAAAGTCATTATGGCCATTAAGCAAAAAAAGTTGTTCATTTTGATCTAATGTACAGTTAAAAACAGAGATCAGGATGATAGAAAGGCACATATGTGCACTCACAGCATATTCAAGTGAAACAACCTGGAAATTCACGAATCAATTTGTGTTTTTTTATTTCAAAATATTTCTGTAAATGTTACGGTGGTTTATATTGCAGTGTCTCTCCTGCCAGACGAAATAGCTAGAGAATAAGCAGAGCAAAAATCCAAATATACGTAATAAAAGCACCTCAATGATTGTTGCAAAAATTACAATCTTCCAAAAAACAGAATTTTTTAAATCATTGTTTTAAAAGTGAAAATAGGTTCACATTGGAACCTGGCTTTCACCATTTCTGCCATTCTGGGCTAAGGAATGGCAGAAGCCATCAAAGAATGTAATAGAATGTCCAAAAAGGTCTCATTTGTAGATTATGGTAATAGAAAACTGCAACTTTTCTGCGGACTTGCACAGTTTTTTGCATTAAATTTCTTGGATGCACTTTGGGGTAATTCCCTATTCAGGAGTAATACACATATGGGTTTTCCTGTCAATGATACCTTATAAAATGAAAAAATCCATCACTTTTCCTTAGTAAGTAGATGGGATAACTTAAATTTTGTTTTATGAACTGTTGTTGAACAAAAAATAATAGCAGTATTAACATACAGATTAACTGGGAGAAATTTGTCTTGCCTAGGATAGCAAGCAGGCTAAATCCCATTCCTGCCAGTGATTGCTATTTATTTTCAACTGAGCAAAGCCTCCCAAGTTCTTGAAAACTTCCACAGTACATAATTGACTTAGTGTGTTGAAATGCTGTCGTGAAATTTGGAAAGTTTTTTTTTTAACCAAACCTAAATAAATGACCAGGTTTTTCAAAGATAACTTCATGAAAATCAAATTTGCTCTTGTTTATTCTTTGTGATAACAGTTATGTTAGTGACAGAAATGTTTGATTGTGTTTTCATACAAATATATCATTATAGTTGACATTAAAAAAATTAAAACCTGAATCACACTTCCCATCAAGTTGACTGCAGCAGTGAAGGTTGTATGTCTAACTTGCATGTTCTGAAAATAAATGTTAATACTTTAACAAGTCTAAGGAATTAAATCAAAATTCTGGTAGCACCAGAAATGTAACATTTCATAAATGATCAACTGTGGATAAGCAGCTCAATAGACATTGTTCAGGCACAGGTTGTCCATTCGCTGTCCTGTCCCCAGTGCTGTCCCTATCTCCCCAACTCTTCAACCAGAGGTGTATCTAGGTATTCAGGCGCCCATGGCAAGCATAGAGTTTTCGTCTCTGTCAGGATACTCCAAAATAGGTTATTTGTTTTAGTGGATGTACTCTAAATGTAGCACCCCTTGTGAGTGGCACATGCTTTGTCTGCCATACTGTAGATACACCTCTGTCTTCAACTCAATTCAATGATGCCTTATTGTAAGTGGCAAGACTCAGGTCATCAGGCCCACTTTTCCATCTGATCACAAATTTCTCTACACTTCCTTTCACCATCTAGCAGAGAAAGAAGGTATTACTCAGGCGATGAAACAGGTGATTTGAATTTAGCTCGGAGGCTTCTTTTAGGCTTGAGAATCTTTTTCATGCAGTAAATCTACAACACAGGACAGCTGGCTTTACTTCCCATCCAATGGAAGATGTACAAAGGTTTCTTTTTGCCCTTAAAAACCTGTGACTTTGATTGGATTGGAACCCGCAAACTTGGTTGTAACCGCCCACTTTTTTACCACCGAAAGCTGAGAAACTTAGTGTAAAGGCATCAGAAGTATGGGGTGGAGTGACTTGTTTTTTCTACAATTTTCCCAAAGATATCCAAACCACACAAAGGATCATTGTCATGCAGACTGATTCATACAATACAGAAAATAAAGTTTATCAGCAAGTTGAAAAAATTTTATGTGAAAGGACAGTACTTTTTTATTTCGTTAGATAAGCAGTATTGGAACAGGCCAATTCTGGTAGTGGAGATTGCTAACGTTGTGATGTAAAGATAAATGTTTAATTGTGTGATGTGACATGGTAGAGGACCGCCAATCACCATGTACCACTTCTGAACCTTCTTCCTTTCTTTTCTGGGTGGCAGTGGGCCATCAGACATTTACTTCCAAATACACATTACATTTGGGCTGTAGGTTTGAATCCCAAATAGGTTTGCCTTGTGGGGTGGTGTGCATTTCTTGCACACTTGAACCAAAATCCTCCCCGTTATTTCAATTGAAGGGGAGTAGATGTAAATGGGAATACATAGAGTACTAGAAAAGAGTTCAGATGCCTTCCAGCACCATCGCACCCTTGAATTGGAGGAATTAAAATCCTTGAATTATGTTGTACATATTTTCCTGTAAAACTATGTGCTTTTATCAGAAAACTTTTGTTTATACAAAAATGAAATATGAAAAAACGACAAAATTAATACTGCTTTTGGCCTTAAGTGCAGTTTTTAACCAATTATAAATAATGTAATCCCAATTCTTTATTATTATAAAACAAAATATTTGTGTTATTGTGATTCTACACGGCATGATTTCTATTAATACTACACAGGGCTTGATTTCTGGCGGAAAGGGACGGAACGGCGTTCCGATACCTCAGGAATAATTAAGAAGTTATATTATCAATATATAACGACAAATATTTATGAAATATTATAAATATGGCCCCGTGGCTGAGATCGCTAAATCAGTAGTGTCTTGGCGATCTCGGACCGCGGGTTCGAGTCCCGCCTCTGGCACGGGTGTGTTTGTGTATGTCTATATGTATGTGCTGTCCTTTCACCCCTCACTATCATCATCATTTCATCATCCATACCCCCAGAGCTAACAACATTGGGGGGTAAAAATCGGATCCAGCGTTTTGCTAATCCCCCCTGATGAATTGCATGCCTAGTATCAAGTCCCTCTCTATACAGAGGGACTTGCTAGTATGCTTGCGTGGTCCTATTCGAAAAAACAAAAACAAAACAAACAAAAACAAACAACTACTTCTATTAAATTAATAATTAATTTTGGGGTGCTTTCCGGGACCTAAAATTTTACAAATTAAGCTCTGCTTCTACAATTACTAATACTTCCAGGCCTATTAATTCACTAATACTTACAGGCCTTACAAGAAGTACAGATTGTGGCACCAAACCAAGTCCCCCAAGAGTTGTGGAGAAATGTTCAGCCTTGAAGATAAATTGTGGAGAAACTGTTGACAGAGTGAAGTCTCTGGAGAGAAGAGGAATAAGAAAAAAATTGTCACGCCTGACATGTGTGCTCACATTTTTCTAGTTAACAGGAAGATTTTCTGAGAAATATTTATTAACGTTTATTTACTTCAAAACACTGTTATAGTGACGGAAATTTCATGTTCAAGCTCTACTGTCACATTTACAACAATGGTTTCTAATCAGACTTATAGATTACTTTTACAAATCACAAGAAACTTGGTGTGTGTTACTTAGAGACTGAAGAACTTACTCATAAAATATCTTCCACGACAGATTGAACTTTAACATTCAGAGGCCACGATTATCAAGAGAAATGATGTTCATGCCTCAACCTGAATCTCTTATACTCACCCGAAAGGTAGTTCTAAATTTGCTTGCACATATTCCTTGACTTGTTGAATGGTAGTTCTTGCTGTAAAGCAATGAGTATGTCTTGCTCCTCCAGGTAAGCGGAATTCAATTTCTGCAAAACTGAGTGGGTCATCACACCTACAAAAACATCTTCAATTTAATGGTGTATCAGATGCTGCAATAGGTATTGGAACTTATGAGAGGTAAGCTATTGCAACCTCGCTAAAGCCATTTAGTTTGTCAAGAATTTGCTGTAATGTTAACGGGAATCAAACTTAAAATTACCTACAAAGGTAATGTGCCCTTCATCATAAACTAATTTTAATAAAAAGGATTTATGAAAACGTACAAACTTTCACATTCATCCACTTGCAAATATTTAATTCATCACATCTCCAGTACCTTCGTTAGGGGACCTTGCACACGAGCGTTACGTTGACGCAGTCGTAGATTATCACTGAATCTTACACACTTTGGAGGTTTCGAATAATGTGCAGTGTTAATCTACGACGCGCGCCAACGCAACGCTCGTGTGACAGGGGCCTAAATGTTTAGGACAGGCGCACGCACCGCACCGAAGATGGATGGGGAGGGTGGGGGGTTAGACCGAGACCCTCCATAGTTATTGAAACGAACCCCACAGCCCTTACGTAATACATTTTATTTCCCAATAATTGATTTTCCACTTTTTATTTTCCTTGCGTACTATTTAGTGTTTGCCAATGAAGAGAAAGTATGTAATGCTGCGGGAAAAACCGACGATTTCTCTGCAGAGAAACTCATAATGCCGGACCGATGTAACGAAAAAGTGGGATAAATATTATTCCTACATGTAGTAAATTTCTTGCTCTAATACTTTGTGTAGCCAGATCCATGTTTTGTGTGCCCTTGACACCTAAAAATCGATTGACAGTAAAACAGTTCGACCGTCCATCTGCCTGTCTGGTCAATGCCCGCACCTAATCAGTTTCGAACAATTTTCTCCAAAATTGATGTTCCCTAATCGATCTGAACAAACTCGAGGCCCTACGAATTTGAAACGGTTATTTTGATTTTTGGGGGTACTGTTCTTAAAGCATAAACATTTCCGCAATTTGCTGAAAAACAGCTCCAATTTTGTTTATTGAACTTTGTCCTCGGATAGCGTGAAGAATTCTTTAAAAATGACGTGGGTCTTCTTTTCAGTTAAAATCCCTAATTTTTCGAAACTTGCAAAACTTCAATTTTTTCGGTGTTTTCCTACAATATTGTAGATGGGTATTTTATCTTAATGAAACTCTTTTGTTCAAAGACAGATCTTGAAATAAGATCTGAAAAGAGGTTTGAAAATATGAGTAGTTGTTGCGTGAAATAAAAACAAGTTTTACACAACTTTTTCTCACTAGCGGCTCAAAATGTTTTCTTTAAATTTTCTCCTCGTATATGTTAAAGGTCGGTAAAAATTGTGGTGCAAAAGTGCTATAGAGTCATTTCCGGCATTACTCTCTGTATTAAAAAAAATCAAAAAATTAACTATCGGAAAACCACAACATTGATGATAGAGATTTTCGACTTACATGATATCTGTTCTAAAAAAGGAAAAAATAGCTCTATAAAAATAGTCATATTTAATTTTTTGAAAAAAAAAACACGAGTAGTTTCCGCGTAATTTCTGCTTGAAGTTAATGTATTTTATAAAAAAACTCAAAATACAATTCCAATTTTCTCCGTCCTCAAAGAGAGGTAAAGAACACTGTGGAGATACTATTATTGGCGAACTCTTTGTATTTTCGAAAACTGAAAAAGTATAATATTGATGATATTAAGGGGTCGAAAAATTGTGTGAAAGTGAAAAAATTAGAGTGGGGCAAGACTGAAATACTAGCCCAGATTAAAGAGATTAGGGAACTAGTATGAGAGAATCTGTGGCTTTCTAGTTGCATCATTCGTTAATTTGACAATTAGGGAAATTTTTGTACATATAAGGTAGAGATCTCTTCAAGTCATCTGCCAATACTATAAATAGTTAAACATATAATCAATTGTATTTATTGTATTATTCAAGTTACTTTTCCATAGTCCTTTTATACTTTTATTTATTTACTAGTAAAATAAGTAAAACACTTGAATTAATAAGAGGGGCCCCAAATGAGCCCCTCTTATTTTAGGCTGTCCACACCTGCATAGTTTAGATTCTGTTCTCATACTCACATGGCTACAAAGATGTCCTCCATCCACAATTTAGAAATTTCACATTTCTGTCTTAAATGTCTCAAAATGTATATCATTTTTGGGTGTTTTTCTGTTATTTGTAAAAATATAATTTCATTTCAAAAACTTTGATACTAACCTGTAGGGACATGATGTTCCACAGAGACCAGGATGTGAGGGCAACACTGGCATATTTTCAAGTCGATCAAATATCTGGTGCGTTATTTCCTGATAACCATGAATTGTTAAGTTATAAGCAACTGTGTAAATATAATATACAATACTATGATTTTTATCTAGCATAAAATAATTTATGCAAGATTCGAGTACTCAAATTCAATTTCTTTTTCTGTGTTGGTTGAACAACGTACTTCATTCTCATTTGTGACTTCTTTGTGATTTGTATCCATGTTAGAATTATAAGTAACTGCTACATGAAGATTGAAACTCTTTGGCAATCTTGATTTCACCTAGTTAACAAAGTCTTATGTATATTTATTACGTGTCATACATTGTTTGTCTTATTGATATTTTTTAATTGACATCAAATTACAAGAAAAGTTTTGAGTTACTTTAGAAAATTTGATTCTGGGTTAGATTTGAATGTTAGTAATGCCTGAACAATTGTCAACCATAGTTTTACGTCAGGTTAGTACATTAGCATCAGTACACTAGCTTTCTGACTTCATTTTTGGGCTTGTTGAAAATGCCTCATCAGACCTTGTTTTCTATATCTGAAAAGAATAATATTAGACACTGATTTTGAAAGGAATTTTAGTAGCGACAAGGTAAGATTTGATAAATAAAGCACTGCCAATGCAACCCAAGTGTGACAGTAGGGATAGGAAACAAGTGACTATTCATGACATACTAGTTCCATCTACAGCGAAGAGGGAAAGAGTTATGAAACTGTGTTTTATGTTGAAAGAAACAATGATCTAAAGGCGGAACTGAAGTTTTCCCTCTTCAATTGAATCTCTAATTTTTTAAGGTTAATATAAAATTTGAAATGCAAGGCTAATTGTCAAGAACATTGTCCATAAAAAATATCCACGTAATAACGAGATTAATAGAAAAAGTAAACTTGCCGTAATATACGACGAATTCAAACGAACGCCAATAACCTGCGCAGCGGAATACTTTTTGGTCCTGTGCACGACCTCACAGTCGAGAAAGTTTAAGCACTTGTCATCTGAAAATATGACGCGTGTTTGTTGTTTGCGATTTGGTCGCGTTTTGTGAAATATTGGTGATGCAGAAAATATGCATTATCAGGATTTAGATTATACAATACTAACTTCATTTTTTCACTGACACGCTAAAAAAAACTGTGTTTTGGAATTGTGTTTGTGTATACAAGTTGATGTTAGGTGAGGTTAAGGGACTAATTTTATTATATTCTGTGAACATGTTGAATTATGCAGTGGCAATTAGTGAAAACTACAATCAAGAAATTAAAGGAAGTGATGTAGCATATCAGTTTCCACAAGATCCTATTCTGAAAGGAAAATGGATTCATGTTTGTAAGCGCGTAGACTCATTTAATGTACATCATGCCGCTCCATTTTACGAAAGACGATTACTTGCGAGATTTACAATCTCAACTGCAGGGAAATTAAATTATGCCCCAAATTGACACCTGTTCATATCCATATGCTTGGGAGGGATCGTCAAAAAGTTCACCTTGCTTGCCAACTACTATCAAATCATGTTGCTCAGGCAATCTTTTACCTCATGCCCCATGAACAAGAAATGTCTAATTTTATTAAGTTAGTAAATGATGTGTTTGACGTAATGAATTCAAGAGCTCTGAAATCAGACGATCGTCCTATTGCAACGGCTTTTGGAATGAAAATACAAGTTCAAGAATAATTACTGAAAACATTTTATGCAGTTTGTGATACTCAAAAGATTAATCAAAAAGGATTAATAATTTCATTTCGTTCTCTGAATTATTATCTCAAAAAAATTTGATAGAAATCGCATCAAATACATCCTTACATCTCGATTCAATCAATGCTTGGAAAATTTGTTTTCTCAGATAAGAGCAATAGGACGAAAATACGATCACCTTCTCCTTGTTGAATTCAAAAGTCGCTTATATCTTTTTATAATGAGCAGAAATGTTACAATATAACATTAAACAGTTCTTGTCAGGTGGTTGTTGATCAAGATCCTAATGCATATCTCACATCTTATCATAAGTAATATCACGGGAATGCCGTGCATGTGATAGCCGGTAAATTCACGACTCGCTTGGCGAGGAGAGTGATATTTAGTGTGACTATTTCACGAATAAAGACATCACATGAAACGAAAGGAGAATTAAAAACACAGGAATTACGAAAAAGAGAAATATTACTCAAAATTGCTACCGAAATATGTGAAAGTTTCATTCAGCTCCGAGTTGTCACTGCCTCCTGGAATAACTTATAATCAAGTAAAATTTGAATAACAGTTTAATGCAGAAAATGATTTCAAATTTTATTGTCGATTGTCGATTTTATGGTGATGAAAAATTTCAAAAAACAATTATAACGAAGCTACTACAAGAACATTTATTAAAAACACAATTATTAAAGTTGTAGGAAGTTGTGTTTTACAAGTCTTGGTCTTCCTTGTTAGTATTTGAAATGGAAGCTGAATTAGCAGCGGAATTCGTCGATTTCAATGGATTGAATTCACATGTGTACTCATTAAAGTATTTTTCTGATTAATATTGGTTGTAACGTTCCACATAGTTTTGGTAGCATATTCTTTGTACTCTTCGCCATCTAATCTTCGCATATTAATTGCCTAAAATAAGGTAATTAATTCATTTGTAGTTTGTGTTGTCCATTTGTATTTCCTTTTTTCACTAAATTCTTGAAATTACTTCCACACACTTTCTCTGTTTCTTTCGCTGTTTTGCAGCAAAAAATCTTTAATAATAGATTCTATTTCAGAGCGTTAAACATGACCAAAACGACACATTTTAATAATATATTAATGCGCACAAGCTATAATATTATGGGCCTAAAACAATTGCTATCGTTATCTTAAAAAGGTAAACAAAGTGATTATCATAAATGGCGATAAACATCTGGGACTGGTTTAATTTGAATATACTCTTGCTTAGCATTGGTTAATGACGACACAGACAGACATGAGTAAAATAGTCAGCTGAAATCTTAATGTGGAAGAAGCATTAAAGTGGTACAGGATGACACAGAGATAGAACACAAGATTACATTAAACGTTCCCGAATCGGAATCCATTCGGAATGTGCAACTGAAGGTCTACGCTATATAGCTGGGTGCATAGCCCAGGCTTGTAAATCATATAATTATTCTCTTGGCACAAGCAACAAGTGGAGATAGTTTCTTCTCATTCAATTGGAGTTTGAGTAGAAAAATTGTCTCATAGTGATTTGACTGTCCCAGAAAATAATTGGTTAAATACAATAAAGAGTTTGAACTTGTATTTTCACTATTCTGTGGACAGCATAGTGTATGCAAAGTCCGTAATGTGATACGGAGATTCTGCAAAATTTTGTCACTGAATTTTCAATTTTTTAATCCTCAAATGGTAAAGTTACACGCCAGGACAAGGATATTTATTAGAATACGACATTTGAATATTGAAGTCAGAAGAAGATGATTGCTGAACTTCACAAGCAAAAGGCAAAACAGTTGCAGGCTTCATTTTCTACTATTTCAAAACAAAGATGAAATATACTATGTTTTTTTCTTTTGTTTTCGTATTTTGCAACTTTTTTTTCGGAATAACTAGGGGGTGATTGAATGCCACAAAAGTAATGTGATATCGTACTTTCCAAGTAACGGGTTAGAAACATTAATGTCTGGGTTAATACTGCCTTAAAAAGCTCCTTTCAAAAAGCTAGATAATTGATTTCAGATATTATTTGTCACTCTTTATTCTGCAGTAAATATTAATAAATATCCTTCTTTATTTTAGAATATTTAGCATTATTTGACATTTCTTCAAGCAGTTGCATGGGCACGACGGCGAGTTGTTCTTGATAGTGATGTCATGCGCAGAAGCAAATGCGCACTCCAGCCATTACGCACTACCTTTGATTCGTTTCGCTCTACCGCGTACCTTGCTCCCCGCCATTTAAAGTCCGGGAAAGACAATATTGTAACACGATGTTGCCAGATTAAAAATATGATACTAATATGATCGTTCAGCGAATTCGGGAGCGTGACAATGCGTAACTTATTTGTTATTAATAAAAATTTTACCGATTTAATTTCTCATATACATATAGACAGTGGCGGCTCTACCATAAGGTCACATGGTCACGTGCCCTCCCACTTGTAAAGGAAAATATTAATAGTGGACTGAAATGCGTGTCATATTATCGAGTAATAATTTTAGAGAATTTACGTTAAGATTTTCACTGGCGATATCGATACTATTTCACAGCGCAGATAACGAGGTAGTTGTGGCAACAGGGCGAAGTCCGCAAGCTTCGTGTGACCAGCTCCCTCCCGTTCAGCAAAGCTTTTCCTCATAGTGCGAGGAAAAAAGGGAGGGGGTAATGCTCCCTTAAGGCCCTTCACGGTCACAAGTTTTTTGTGACTGCCACTGCAAGCGCCACTTTACAGATGTACAAACAACGCTCATAGTGTCTGAGAAATGAAATGCTGATTAGCTCAGGACCCGCGTAATCTTCATAATATCAGCAGCTGTGATTCTGTGAGTTTTTTTTTCTTGATCGTGAGCGTTTTTTGTTTCAATTGAATTGTTCTCTCTTATCACTCAGCCTAGTTAATATGTGAGAAACCAATGAGGAATTTCAAGTGTTTTTCAGTTTACAGCGCTTAAACTTCAAAATAAAATTTTTATTAGTTATTTTCTAGCTTTTTGTTTTGTGCCCTACCTGGCCTGAAGTTTAGGAGCCGCCACTGCATATAGACATACGAAACATGACGTTTTGCACCTTCGAGCGTTAAAGCGATCAACACTATCGGTCTTCTGCGCATGCGCAGTTCATGTTTACTAGCGAGTTGAAAATACTTAATTTTTGCCTATTATTTGTATTGCGTTCATAAACATGTCACAGTCTAATAAGACTGTGTACATGTGTCCTTAAACGATTACTCCACAGTTCCATTCGACGCCAGTATAGGGCTATAGAACGTTGTTGCAAAAAAGTAACAGAATGTTTTAAAAAATAATTGTTTTTGCATAACTTTCAGTAAATTATGAGCAGGATTATGAGCAAGGTTTCCTCAAAAACGGATCCAAATGTTTTTCTTAATTTTGCGTGTGCTGATAGTGCTAATCACACTGTGTAATATGACATAAAGCCATTTTGCTATTTCCCTTATTTTTTCCAAAAATTTCAAAATGTACTTTGTATCTCTCTCACGTAGTTAATATTTACATATCCGACGTTTGTGTATATTACATTTGCCAGTACAAGTGTTTCAAATGATGTCTAAAAAAAGTTTCTCCATCTCAAAACGTTTCTGTGAAAAAAAGGGCTCAAAATTCCGCTTTTTCAGAAACGCTCGAACGAAATTTTCCCAAAAAACAACTCAATCTTTTTTCTTCAAACCTTTTGAACGGATAGTGCCAAATGCACTGAATAACAGGACATTAACGCCATTTCGATTTATTCTTTTGATGTCCTCAAAATTTCACAAATATATTGTTTTGAAATATATCTCACGCCATTAATATTACGTACGTTAATTATATATTGTTGCATTTGTGAGCAGAAGTACTTCAAATGATTTCCAATGAAGTGTTTCAAAACTTAAAAGTTTCGTTTGAACATGAGCTCAAAATTGTGTATTTTCAGAAATCTCAAACACCATTTTCTCAAAAAGTCTCGACATTCTTGTATAGGACCAAGTTTTATTCTTCTATCATATTACTTAAATCTTATCCAGGCAACCGGGGTCCAGTGGACCCAGAAGCAAAATTTTCAATATTTTTCGTAAAAACTATCCAAGGTAGTAGGAAGTTCTTTTATCACTATTTGCTACGGTGTTATTTAATTGATCCCGCAATCATTTAGGAAAAGGTTACTGAATAATAAATTTAACAAATATTTATCTTTTTTCAGTCGCAACCGGTCAAGCAGGGTCCATTGGACCCAGGTTTCTTCATCTGCGTATAATATTGCATTTTTCTGGTTTTGTTTGGTCGATTACTTGACTACTTCGTGCCCAAGGGCGAATGGATGTCAGGTTGTGCAACATCCCAACACATCCGGGGGGCTTCATGTAAAGTATCCTCAAATTTTGAAGAATGTTTTTCAAAATCTCAAAGCTTAGACTCGAGTCAGATGAACAGCGGTTTCTTCAATTTGGAAAAAATTACTACGCATGGTTTAGGCGCTAGTGGTGTTCACAGACGGACAGAGAGATGGACAAATGGACGTTTTGCCGTCAATTGGTTTTTCAGTATCAAGGACACACAAAACTGGGATTCTGGCTACACCACGTGTTAGAGGATTTTTTCTTAATTTAGCAACTTGATTTATCCACTATTTGTTATCAGGACCTGGCAATTTTTTTCTGCCGAAAATCCGCAGTTTGTTTTGCGCAACACTACATAACTTTCCCTATACCACGTATATTACTCCTTATATACGTATGTATACGGGAAAGTAAAAATCGTTTTAAAATGCAATGACCCCAATCTATCGATGATTTTAGTCATTATTGTTTGTAAAACTATTTTAGTTAAATCTAACATCAGTGCAAGGGAGCGTTTTCATGTCACATCGTTCGTGCTTATTAATTTACAATTGAGACTCAGGGGACAAAAGCAACGTCAAACATTTCTCAGAACAAATAATACAACGTTTATTATCTAATTTACACTCTTGGTGACTTTTGTCTGAAGATTATTCAAATTATAGATATATTAAAAATTACGTTTTTTCATTCAAAAAGAAAACATGAACTCGGTAAAAACATCGAGCTCAAAATATCGATGTTAAAAATGGTTATCAATAAATCGATGTTAAAGACATCGATGTTTGTACAATAAATATCGATGTTTTGATCAGAGGCGTAGGTAGGTATTCAGGCGCCCATGGCAAGCATAGAATTTGCGCCCCCTTTCAGGATACTTCAAATTAGGGTTGTTGTTATGTGCTTTAGCGGGTACTCTCAAAATAGCGCCCCTTGTGAGGGGCGCTCATGGCACGTGCCATGTCCGCCATACCGTAGATACGCCTCTGGTTTTGATATATCGACATCCATCAACTGCCTCCGGCATGCGCCTGGCGGACGCAACCCGCAACACCGACAGGCGCTGCGGGTTCTGCAGGGGCAATCAGGAGAAATTCAATTCGCAATTCATTTCAACGATGCATTATTTTATGAGGCGATACTCGGGCAATAAGTCCTGCTCTTCCGTCTGACCGGAGGAAGAAGATATCACTAGAGCGATGAAACATGCGATTTGAATTTTGCTCAGAGGCTTCTTTTAGGCTTGAGGATCTTTTACATGCAGACAATCTACATGGAACAGCCGGATTTACTTTTCCTTCAAAGGAAAACACACGAAGGATTTTAAAGGCCTTTGTCAAGTCGTGCCATGGCCCTTAAAATCCACTGCTTTGATTGGGTTTGAACCCGCAAACTTGGGTATAACAACCCGATACGGTAAAAGCCGCTCCACAATAGCCCGTGAATGGGATCTCTTTTCCCAATTTGTCCCTTTTTTCCGCTTTTCCAATTTTGTCCCCATTATCCCATTTGCTCCCTTTCCCCTCTTCGTCCTTCTTTCCTCTTTTTTTCCACTTGCCTCATTTTTTCCCAATTTGTCCTTTTGGTCCTTCCGAGCACTACGATTACTATTTAAAGGCGGTATCAAGACCCTACACCAACAACAATTGATACAAAATATCGAGAGTAATGATAATTATTAACTCATTAGAGTGCTAAATGTTAACTTTGAATGACTAGAATAACTGGAAATAACAAAAAACATTGTATGTAACACTTTCTCTATAAGTTTTCAAGGAGTTGTTACATAAATAACTATTATTTCGCTTTTTCCATTGCAGAGCTACATTTTCTGAGAGCTTGCCTTCCTGGTAATCTTTTCTCTATCTTTCTACTTTTATTTCTGTCATTGGCAAAGGAAAAATTCTCAGACCGTAGGTCTCAGACGGAAAAGTTCTCAATAGGAAGATCCTGAAATTTCATTATATTACGTCATAGCTTTTAAGGCCGTATTAATAATTATTTAAATAACTACTTATTTTTTAACATTACGTGTTAACTTTTATTTAAATTACTAAGATATGAAGTAATTAAGATTAGTACGCAATTTTTATGTGTGTTTTTCAAGAGCGTATTGCATAGGACCTCAGAGACCCTGCAGAATGCATTCGACTAGGTTCCCAGGTCCGACTACTTTTTTTAAGGGAGTCCAGGAGATTTTTTTAAAAAAAATATCAAAAACGAGAGTAGTTCTGAGCATTTAAAAACATCCCCGTTGCTTCAGAAAGCTAGACCCGAAAAACTAATCAAATCTAGCGCTGACCACGCAAAAAGCCCAGACCGCGCCGACAAATCTATTAATAGACTGTGATGACGTTGTTCCTCGTTTATAATAGACTGCGGTGGCGTGGCGAAAGAAAAAAAGAGAATAGGTTCCGGATTCGCATCGGTAGAGTCGGAACGTGCCTAGTCAAGGCTAGTCAAGCGTTGCGCTCAAGGGCTCGCGATGTGGCAGGATGTCGTGGTCGGCGGGCCTTACCCCGGAGCTCTTAAGCGATGCGGGCACGCGTCGGCTGCGGCGGGCCCGCTCGTCTTCACGTTCGGAGGCTACACTCCCCCACGCGCCGCGCGCCAGACGAACGCGGTGGCTGCGGTGCCGCCCATGGAGGTCTTCGTTTACGACACCAGGTGCGTGTGATGCTTAGCGGCGGGAGAATTTAGAACTTCCGGTGGTGCTACAACAGCACGTACTCTCTCGCCATTTCACGCAAAATTACGCGAAAAGCAGGGAGAGCGGGGCAAGTTGAGAGACCTTGTTTGCTGACCGATCCAATAGAGCTCAGCTCGGGATAGTTTACATGCACGTTTCAAACCTTTGCGTTTGCTCTTTGAGTTGCTGCGGGAACCGTTGATTGATTTTCTTGTTTACACACATTGTGATTTATACGTACTGAAGTAAAAATATATCGGATTGTTCCTGTCAACCTTAGCAACGATAACCGGAGGTATATTCAACTGCTTAGTATCATTGAAAAACTTACTTTTTACTTTTCCCGTATACGTACGTATATACGGAGTAATATGTAGTATAGGGAAAATTATGTAATGCTGCGGAAAATTGATTTCGATATTTCAACGGAAATACACGTTTTGGGACCCCTGATACCGAAAAAGTTGTTCTTTTCAAATGTCCGCCCGTCCGTCCGTCAGCCTGTGAAGAACCGCAGTGCCGAAAACATAAGTACGATTTCTTCCTAAATGGATATTTCCCGGCCGATCTGCTTCCACTCGAGGCGCCGCGATTTTGAAAACCTATTAATAACTTTACGTTATATTAAAGAGGTCCAATTAGCATTATCCATTTGAAATTTTGAAGAAAAAATATGGAGCGGGTTTTTGAAAAATGGGGTTTGAGCGTTTCTAAAAATGCGGAATTTTCGGAAACTCGAGAAATTTGAACTTGACATTATTTAAAGCTCATGTACTCGTTAATATAATAATGTCAACAAATCGACGCTAATGTAAATAATAACGACGTGAATATAATAGAGCAATATGGAGTTCATGTAATCTAATAGAGTACATTTAGCACTATCCCTACCAAAAGTTTAAAGAAAAAATTTGGAGCCGTTTTTTGCCGAAAATCTTGTTTTTGTAATTTTTACTTTCCCGTATACGTACGTGGGAGATGGTTAGGGGAAAACCCGTCTAGCCGACGGTAGGTCGGCGCCAGATCTCGACATCCAGCAGAGAAAAGATCATCGCCACCTCCCGAGAAAAACACGCACTACACTTACGGGACCAATGACCAAGTCGTTGACGCGCCCGGGAACACGAATCAACCAATCAAACCCAGCCTAGTGCGCGCGGCCCCACACGAGACTGCCGTCCGTCCCAGTGCGCGGTTAATTAAACTGAGGAAAACCACAGCACGTTGATGTACCAGTCTATTTTTACACCTTGATGTTTCTGCAGGAGCGGTGAATCGGTGGCGTTGCCAACGCCGGCGGAGGATAGCGAGCAGTTCCGGGAGGCGCCACGGCGGCGCTCTGGACACTCGGCAGTCGCCTTCGAAGACGGCATCTTTGTGTGGGGAGGCGAGATTGAAGTAGGTTTTCCCAACTGAGTATATTTGTAATAATAATAATATTTACAATAATTATTCCGATAATTCACGACTAAAGACGATAGAATATAAAATCTTCTCCGAGTTGCAACCAGCTTCGTAAAAAGCAGATCTAGGGTCACTCGGTGCCTCTACAATACTGTGCGTAAAATGTGGGTTGTTCCCAATAAAGCAGGGTACTACACTTCCCAGTCTTTTCAATGACCTGGGAGTTTAATCAAGTTCTTGAATTGATGCTATCATCCAACGACTACCAAAATAAAATATTAAAATTCTGTAAAGACAGCAACATTCTTAAAAAATTAATTGTAATAGGTGTATTGGTATGGATACTGGAAACTAATTCTGTAACATCCAAAATACATATAATGTCTGTCTCTACGTATTCATATATATTGTAATATCTGTAAATTTGCATATCTATAGTAAAGTTGCTATGTAATACTGTAAAGTTGTACTTAAAATACAGAGCGTTCAAATAGTCTCTCCGCAGTGGCCGTCTCCCCACCCCACCAGCCTTTACAGGGAAACGGCAACATCGCGGGCTCACTGAGGGCAACGGCGTTCGAATGTTAGTATATTCCCAGAGGCGCGCTCGCTGCAAGCAAGCAGCAGCTGAAATAAAAATACGTGATCGTATTCTTTGTAAGTGACATTGTTTGACTAAGTACAAGTTGTTGTTGTGAGTGAGGACTTAGATTATAACTGTTAGAATGCTGACACTGGAAGAACGTGCATTTTTGGTAGAACATGTGTTTCGTGCAAAAGATAAGTACACGGATGATGTGAAACAAATGTTTGTGGCAAAATTCCCAAAATCTGTAGTGCCACATCGTGATACTGTAAGCGATGTAATTGCGAAATTTCGCCAAACAGGTTCTGTAGCAGATGCGCCGAGAAGTGGGCGACCTCGTGTTTTATCAGAGGATAAGCTTCTTGCAATCTCTGATAAAATGTTACAGAGCCCCACGAAACCAATGAGGAGGTTATCTCAAGAATCTGCCGTCTCATTAGGTACTGCACACACTGCTGTAAGAAAAGAATTGAAAATGTTTCCTTACAAGTAATGGCAGTGCAAGAAATTGAAAATTACAGATCACCAGAAGAGAGTTCGTTATTGTGAGTGGTTTCAGAACTTTGTAAGCAGAGGCATCGATGTTCTGGACTACATGTTTTTACAGATGAGGCTTGGTTTCATCTTTCGGGATACATAAACTCTCAGAACAGTAGAAATATGGACGTCAGAGAATCCTCACATCATTCATGAAGCGCCACTGCATGACCAAAAAATAGGAGTATGGATTGCCATATCTAGAGCACGTATTGTTGGCCCCATTTTCTTCAATGATACAGTAAACGCAGAGAGATATTGTAATAACATCCTGTATCCCTTCATTGAACAGCTGACAGAGAATGAAATAATGAATGCGTATTTCCAGCAAGATGGTGCCACAGCATATACTGCCAAAATTTCTTTGGATCTATTGGAAGAAGTGTTCGGGGAGCGCATAATTTCGAAAGGGCTGTGGCCGCCAAGATCACCAGATCTCACACCTTTTTTCTGGGGAGCAGCTAAAGGAAATGTGTACAAAACTCGTCCCAAGACCATTAAAGAATTAAAAAACTCAATATCGTTGTATGTAATGTCCATATCTACAGAAACATTAGAAAGAGTTTTTGATAATAAATGTAAAAGGGTAACGCTTTGCCTTCAAATTCTGGAAAGCATTTTCAACACATGATGTAAGAAGATAATTATGAAAAGTAAAAAGTAAACTGCTTATTTCAAATGCTTTTTATTTTAGTGTCGATTTATTATTTCACTGAATTTCTTGTTTCACATCCCTCTCCTTTTTTTTTTTGTTATTTAAGGTTGCATCAACAGCTAAGTCATTAGCGACCACTATTACATTTAACGTTATGAAATTATGGAGATGACGCGATATGATGGTAACAATTACAACCATGCCCGAGGCGGGACTCTAACCCGCGACCCTTCGGTCCGAGATCGCTACGACACTACTGCCTTAGCGATCTCGGCCACCGGGGATCGGCATCCCTCTCCTTCGTTGCTGTTGCGTAACGGACCAGGGCGAAGGGGCCAGGCAGCGAGCGGGGGGGGGGCGAAGGGGCGAGCCGTCGCAGCGCGATTCAGCCAGCGATGTTGCCGTTGCCGCATAAAGAGTGGTGGAGTGGGGAGGAAGCCACTGCGGAGAGGACTTTTTGAACGGTCTGTAGTCGCTAATGACCTCAGTTGTCGATGCGACTTTAATAATAAATTTTAAAAAAATGAGTCGAATTGTGGACATTGGGTGCTTTTTTATTTCTCGAGCCATCGAGCAGGGGAATTTCACCGCCATCTCCCGCGATAAGACATGCACTACACGTATGGGACTAATAACCTTAGTAGCTGACGCACTCGGAATAACTAATCAAACAATCTATCGATCGATCAAGTCGCGTAGGGCGCAAAGAGCACTGTTGGACGCGGGTTCTGTCACCTGCGGATGGCTTCTCCTGCTCCCGGATGTGTCGATTCCTCTTCGTGCTCTCTCCTGAGGCGTTGCTCCTCTGAGGACCTTTGCTCATCTTGGCTGCCTCTCTACCACTGATTTGACTTTTTATTTATTTATTTGTTTACGTCAAAAACAGTTATTACTCGTTCACTTTACATTTGCAGACGGAGCGCTGCGATCTGTTTACATGAGGTCACCGCCGACTGAATGAGAATCGTGCGTCTGCAGTATATACTGACCGTTTAATATGATATAGATGGCGGTGAGCAGCATATAGAACACGGGCGGGGCAAGAACATAACCATTAAGTAGTGGATAAGTGCAAAGAAGAAATAAAAATATTGTACGTGAATGTTGTGAATAGCGTGTGGTGTGTTCTATTTTATTGTATATTATCTTAATCATTTAAGAGCACGACTCCAGCTCACTGTCAGAAAACCATAATTCATCAGCTGTGTCCGTAGCGCTTGTGCTGCCTTCGGAGACAGCTGATTGGTCAGACGCTGATTGACATCGGGGCCATTCGTGTAATCTCGGTTGTGTGTTCGGGCCTTCACTTTCAAAACAATATTAGTTTCTAATTCTGCCGTCTGCAAATGTAAAGTGAACGAGTAATACCCATCTAAAACACAAACAAAAATTTTCACACTTTGCAGACCTACTAATCCCCCATGTCTCAAAATAAATAATATAAATATACTACGGATAGAAAATGATATTCTGATTAAATATTACTACATTTCGACCGTCGTTTAACCTGGAAATCCCACATTCAAAATATTACGAATAAAACGTACCAAAAAATATCAAAATTATACCCGTTAACTAATAAATTTTCAAAAATACAAATTGAGTGTGGTATTTCAATATTTAAAACAATAATAAGACTTTCACTTACATACGCATGCCCAATTTGGTGTAATGCATCTGCGTCAAACATGAAGAAAATACAAACCATTCAAAACAAAGTTTTAAAGTTATAAAAGCTGAATGGTTGATCTCCAACAAGCAGATACATAAAGAATTACAAATAAAATCAATTAAGACATTAATAATTACTCAATCTTCAAACTTCAACTCTTTAGCAAATTTTACTGCTTATCAACATTTCGATTTAGGACAAAATTATAACTTAAAACGTTTTCGTTCCCGCTTTCCCAAAGATATATTTCGCCCTCCGTAAATAAATTTCTAAATATTTTCTAAATAATTCTTTCTCTTAAAACTCAAAATTTATTAGAATAAATATTATTAAATTCTAATTAAAAATCGAGTTTTTTTCTATGTTTTATAGAAACATAATCATAATTAGCAGTAATTATGATTGAAATTTATGGCATCTCCAAAAAATCTTATGTTATTATAATGTCTTCAATCATCTTGAAAAATTTGTATGAAATTGAACAGGAAATAAATAATATTAAAAACCAGTTAAAAACTGCGTGTGACGAACTGTGGGTAAAAGTGAATTCTGTGCACTTTTTCATAATTCTGTGATCTCTATCCTAAGCCATATTCTAGTCGAATTTCGAATACAGAAAAAAAGAGCGGTTGTTTTCAAGTTTTGTTGACAAAATATTAGCTCCTGTGTAATACAATCTATTTTCAAAGGTAAATTGGCTATAAATTTGTGCCCTTAACCCTAATCATGTTCTTCATGAAAGAATAATAGTTTTTGCTGCGACAATATGGAGAACGATAATTTGAATAAATATATTTCTCACAGAAATTTAGAAGACATGCACAAATAATGAAGTTACATTTATGTTCGGAAGCAAAACAAGGGGCACTCCTGCAAATCGCCCACTTCCATGAGTTCTCTCTCTCTCTGTCCCTCCCCTGGGTGAACTCCTTGTCTGTTTACTGTGCCTTTGATGTATCTCAGAAGTTTTGTTCATTCATAAATCTCTTGTTGCAGGGGATGCAGGCAGCAGTAAAGAGGCATAGGTAAGAGTCGGTGGCACCCGGGCATTGCCTATATCCTCCTTCCTCCTCCCTAACGGTCGCTAGAAGATTTAATACATATGAGAATTGGACCATATTGGGATAATTTTGAACCCAAGGTTGCTCTCATCGATCGGCCAGTGGAAGTTGAATCTCTTTGTAAATGGTTTAGTTTTACTTTCCCTTATACATACATATATACGGAGTAATATACGTAATACAGGGAAAGTTATGTAATGCTGCGCGAAAAAAAACGGCGAATTTTCGACAGAAAAAATTCATTGCCGGGTCCTGGTAATGAAATGTAGACAAAACCAGTTGCTAAATTAAGGAAAAAATTCCCTAACACGTGTTATAACCAGAATCCCTGTATTGTGGGTCCTCGATACCGAAAAACCTATTGAAAGCAAAACTTTCGCAGTCCGTCCGTCCGTCCCTCTGTCCGTCTGTGAACACCACTAGCGCCTAACCCACATGTAAGATTTTTTCCAAATTGAAGAACTCTTATCCTTCTGGTTCTAGTCAAAGCTTTGAGTTTTTCAAAAACTTTCTTCAAAATTTGTGGGTATTTACATAAAGCCCCCCAGGACATTTTCGAAATTTTTTCAAAAACAGCTCCAAATTTTTTTAAAATTTGTTGTAAGAATAGAGTAAAATACACTTATTAAGGTGGCATAGGTCCGATTTTAACGGTTAACTCTGAATTTTCGCTAATTGCAAAAGGTTGCATTTTTCGGCGTCTTCCTCCAACTACAAAATTGCAGATAGAAATTTTTTCTTCAAATAAAATTTGTTCTTCATTGTGAGTTCTTTATTTAAGAGCATGTGCATTTTTTGAAGCTTTTGTGTAGTTTTCGCGCAATATTGCCTACAATATGTGCAACTTTAAAAGAAATACAAAAACAAGATTTTCTCAAAATCGGCTTCAAATTTTTTCTTTAAACTTTTTGTAGGGATAGTGATAAATGTACTCTATTAGATGTCATAAAGGTCATATTACTCTATTCTTTTGTTTTTTGAAAAATTGCAAAAATATAATTTTGCCTCTCACGTCGTTAATATTTGCATTAGCGGCGATTTGTTGACATTATTGAGTTTATTAATTGTTTTGTTGAATTAATGAGTACATGTGCTTTAAATAATGTCAAGTAAAGTTTCTCGAAAACTCAACTGTTTTCTGTGAAAACTCAAGTCCCACTACTCCTATAGTGAGAGGTAAGCACTAGCGTAACAAATTGAACATTGCACCCTCCGCCATATTGTAGGCAAATGATGGCGCGGGTCTTATAATACTGTGTATCTTAACACTATTTTCACGCAATATTACGGACTCAAAACTTCGATTAACACATTGTAAATGTTCGTATCAACTTTGATTAATTAATTACCAAAAATAAACGTATTTTAAGAAAAAATGTAGATTGAAATATCTCGCGTTGTTGGCTTGAAATTAGTGCTCTTTCAACCCATGACGAATAAATGTTATATTATTATTTTTATGTTGGTGTAATTATAATTCCCAATATTTCTGTAGATAAAGGGAACAGACAAAATAGCTTCAAAATTAACGAACTAACAATAGAAAATCTCTTGGTTACAATTGTGTGTTATTTAAGTTACATTCACCTACTGACCATAAAATGCTTTTACGAAGCTACTGTAAGTTCTGTGCAAACACACACAAAAATCATACCAGTAATTAAACATTTAAAACAATTACTACACTTTCCAGTTAATTTTTATTGATTAATTAGTGATTCCGGGCGCGGCAACTACGAAGGTCATTTGTTCCGTGAATGTAGTTAGTGTGTAATGTAGGGTTTGCTCGGGATGTGACGGCGATCTTCTCCCTTTAGATGGTGAGATCCAGCGCCGACCTACTGTCGACTACCGGTTTTCCCCAACCAGGTATCTCCTACCAGCAGGGCACCACCCCAAACGGAAAAATCTCTAAGTTCCTGATTGGTCTGCTGCCAAGTGTGGTAGTGTAATGCATGTATGTGTGAGAGTAAGGGGTGAAGATAGGTACAAGGAAAGGAAAGAAAAGATCGCGCGCGGTCGGTGGCCCGTTTGTTAGGGTTCTGCTCCTGCATTCGCCTGTTAATAGGAGATACCACAGAAAACTACGATCAGAGTAGCCGGCCGCTACATTTCTCCTCCCAGACAATGACAGAATTTGACCTAGCTAGTATCGAAAATCCTGCCACGGTCGGAGCTCGAACCTAGTACCTCGCGGTCAGAGGCACTGAAATGACATTAGCTGATGCCCCGAGCCACCTTTCCTGGTCCATTTCCACTCAACAGGCCAATTGTAGAAATCAAACATGATCTCGAAAGAAATTCAAACAACATTTTCATAATTCTTTCATCCTTTTGTTGCCCTCCTTAGCTAATGCAGTTTCTCTTTCTGAAGGAGAGATTCAAATTATTCTTTAAAGTGAAAATGAGTTAAGTAAAGCTTGTGACACAAACAAATTCGTTCTCAATAATGCTGTGAAATGACCAAAACTCTTGCAATCTATCTTCCAAGTTTAATAATGCAAACAAGTTTTCAAATGAATAAAATACTTTTGAGTAAGAAAATGTGGACATAGTTTATATACACAGTGTGTAGGTATGTTAGGATCAAATGAAAAAATGTTTCAATTAGATGAAAAATACGCATATGTTACTAAATAAAACATGCCTTGCCTTTCATTTGGATTTTGAAAGTTTTCTTCTGATAACCCTAATGTTGCTTCATTTTGGCCTTCAGGTCATAGAAACATTAAGCTCTCATTATATATTTTATTGATGCATAAATAATAATCTTTGTATAGCAAGAAAAAGTACTGCAAAGTAATAATTTACATGGGAAATACCCACAACTCTCCTAATCTACGTACACACAACACGCCTGTCAGCACCTCCCAGGGAACTAGTTGCCTACAATATGGCGGCCTTCAATTTGTAACGCTACACTAGCGCTACAATGTGTATCTAGGTAGTACTATCCAATATCTTTGTGAAAACTAGCTCAAATTTCCGCATTTTCAGAAAAGGCTCAAACGGTTATCTCATAAATGGCTCCAAATTGTTTCTTCGCACTTTCGAACGGATAGTGCTAATTGCACTCTTTAATATGCCCTAAAGTTCGTTTTGGAGTATTTTTTTTGTTTTTTCAAAAATAACACAAATATAATTTTTTTGAAAGATCTCTCACATCTTATAATGTACATTACCAGCAATGTGTGAATATTATTATATTTGTGAGTGTATGTGCTTCAAATAACTTCAAATGAAATGCTTTGAAAACTCAAAAAATTTCTGTGAAAAAGAGCTTCAAATTTCGCATTTTTAGTAGCGCTTAAACGCCATTTTCTTAAAAACGGCTACAAATATCTCAAAGCAAATAGACATTTAGGACGAGGTTTTTATGTTCTGCAATATTCTAAAATTAATATTTCCGTTCTACCATCAGGAAACTGAAAAATTAAGAAAATGTCAAAAAATGTACTTTGGGCGGCTATAGATGGCAGCTGGCTAGAGTATGTGGCTATTCCGAATAGCTAGTCCGGACACAAGGAAATAGAAAGTTAATACGGGAAAGTCTCTGCCATTCTGTAGCACCACTAGTTAATCCTTCGACTATGCTTCTCCATTATTCACCTGGACTCTGCTTGGGGTCAAATTTACAAGTATTTCATGCATGGATGGTATCTGGAATTATTAATTAAGATAATGGTGCTATTTTCTTCTTTACTATATCATCCTGAAAAATCAAAGAATAATATTCCCAAGAAAAACATACTAGCATATCCACATAACTATACATAGGTGGCTGCATATCAAATTGAGAATGTCTGATACAAAGCTATTAAATCCTAAGGGACAATTACTCGACATTTTCACTCAGAAATAATGTTTCAAGTCTCGCAAAAAACGCAACAACCAATTGTGCAACGTAAATATTAGGTTGTGCATCAAGTTAGTTCTGTAGTGAATCTCAAGTAGATTACACGTAAGTGTTTCGTGCCCATCGAACTCCGTGTAAAATCATTGCACGTAAATGTTTCAAGTCTCGCAAAAGAGCAACAATCAATTGTGAAATGTTGTAAATGTTAGGTTGTACATCATGTTAGTTCTGTAGTGGATCTCAAGCGGATCGCACGTACGTGATTCGTGTCCTTCGAACTCCGTGTAAAATCATTGCATGCAAAGTTTCAAGTTTCGCAAAAGAACAGTAATTAACTGTGTAACGTAAATGTTAGTTTGTGCATCGCAAGGCCGAGTTTGGTACGGCAATGCTATAATTACAGCCACCTCAGTGTTGTATAAGTCTTTAACTTTACGTAAATCTAACGTGTCGTAACGATCATTGCGCCATTAAGTGCACCCAAACTCTTATTTGTGTACAAAGTGTAATTAATCCGTATCCACGCCAGTGAAGTGTGATTGATCAAGAATAAATCTGTTTGTGCAATAACTAATTTCTGTGAAGTCACAAACATCCTGTGTCATCCACCCTGCACGAGCTATCAAAGGGTTTCGAGACTGCTGTGCTTGACGAATCAGTCCAATAATACAGTCCACTAAACTTCAAAACAAGTGCAGCAGCCCCGAACAATAATATTATAAAACGGAAATAGACACTTTTTTTGAATGTTTCTTATATTTTAAACGTGTAATATGGAATGCATTTGGGAGCATTTCTGACCCACTTGCATAAAAGTCAAAATACCTCAAACCAAGAAATCTGAAAACACTGGAACGAAAACAAAACATGTAAAACTAGACATAAATAGCTTATCTAAAAGGGGGAAGATCATGTTAATTTTGAAAATGTTGCAAAACATTATTTGCGCCTGGGGTAAGGAAAGACCCCAAACAGAATCTAACGGTTAAAGGAAGAGCAATAAATTTTGTCTCTTACCTTGTATTTAGATTCTGCACCCGTAGGCGTCAGATGCACGCATTCCTTCAGCGGGTTTGGTTGTCTGTCGCGCAAGATCCTAGCCGGACTGAGCCCGACTCCGCTCGGCAGGGTGCGGTAAGTAGCAGTCGCTTTCAGCCAGTGGCGTAGCCTGAGTTTGGCTTAGTGTATGTAACTCGAGAAATTAGAAAATGATTTAAAACTCCTAAATATTCCTCATTCTTCAATACCATTTCTGTCACTTTGGTCAATTAGAGCACCACAAATAATTTGTATATTTAAAATAGAAACTGATCCAGTAAAAGTAATAATTGCTTACGTACTTCATGTAGTATACTGGTTGAAAGTTAGAAAAAGTTGACTGAAGTTCACGACCTAGCAAAATATAAATGTGTCCTCATACTTTAATTATAAGAGTACTATCAAACCAATGATTTTCAAAATTGTTCAACTCATTCATTTCGATGCCATTAGAATTGGCATCATTTATAAAATGGAAAGCAATGATTTATAATAAAAATATAATAGGAAAGAGAAAATCAATCAATTACAGACACGTAATGAAAAACAGTTGACAATTGTCCTTTGCTGCTTACATCAAGGGTTTCATCCAGTATCGAGGAGACAAAAAAGGCTTTAGAAATTTCATTTTTAATTTCATGGGACATTACCATGCTCACACTTGAAATCCAATCAATCTGAATTTCTGGCGAGATTCCACGAAACACTGGAATTTTCCATATCATCTTTGTCAGTTTTATCATATTTCATTATTTCACTTATAAATTCCATGCAATTTTCTCTATTTGAATGATCCCCTATTTTCACTATGGTTAGAAAATACAAGCCCTTGTCTCCCAAAAAAGCGTACAACTCGAATGAAGTATGACAGAAATTTCCTAGTTTCCCTTATATCACTGTTGTATTGCTCAACATAGCCTGTTTAAATAAAATTCTATCCTCACATATTTTTTTCAAATATTTTTAAGTGTTTCTCCCGTGCTATAATTTGTCCACGACAAAAAATACGACTCCATAATTATGTAGGCACTTTGGATCGCGTTGTGCTCTTCATTCCAGGGCACAGATGTGGATTGCACAGTCACATACCCTTGTGCATTCAACCAGCACAACTCTTACCTAAATTGGCTGCAAATGTATAGTTGCTAAATGCATTAAAATAAGGTAATATAACTCAGTGGCGTAGCCTGAGTTTTGGCTTAGGGTATGTAACTCGAGAAATGAGAAAATAATTTAAAACTTTAATTATAATTTAAATATTTCTCATTCACCAATACCATTTCTGTCACTTTGATCAATTAGAGCACACAAATAATTTGTATATTTAAAATAAAACTGATCCAGTAAAAGTAATAATGGCTCACGTACTTAATGTAGTTTACTGGTTGAAAGTTAGAAAAATTTGACTTATGTTCACAACCTAGCAAAATATAAATGTGTGTCCTCATACTTTAATAAAAAGAGCACTATCAAACCCAATGATTTTGAAAATTGTCCAATTCATAACATTTCGAACCCAATAGAATTGGTATAATTTATACAATGGAAAACAATGATCTATAATAAAAATATAATAGGAAAGAGAAAATCAATCAATTTACAGCCACATTACTGAATTACATTAATGAAAGCAGTTGACAGTTGTCCTGTTTGCTGCTTACATCAAGAGTTTCATCCAGTATGGCGGAGACAAACGAGGATTTAGAAATTTTATTTTAATTTTCATGGGACTTTACCGTGCTTAAACTTGAAATTCAATGAATCTGAATTTCTGGTGAAATTGCACGAAACCACTGGAATTTTCATATCATCCTTGTCAGTTTTATCATATTTCATTATTTCACTTTTATATCACATGAAATTTTCTCTGTTTGATGATCCCCTATTTTTCATTATGGCTAGAAAAATACAAACCCTTGTCTTACAAAAAAGTATACAACTCGAATGAAGTGTGACAAAATTTCCCTATTTTCCCTTATACCACCGTTTGCATTGCTCAACATAGCCTGTGTTTGCTGTTTAAATAAATTCTATCCTCTCATATTTTTTACAAATATTTTTAACTGTTTCTCACGTGCTATAATTTGGGCACAAAAATACGACTCCATAATTATGTAGGCACTTTGCATCGCGTGGTGCTCGCCATTCCAGGGCACAGATGTGTATTGCACAGTCACATACCCTTGTGCATTCAACCAGCACAATCCCTAACCTAAATTGGCTACAAATATATAGTTGCTAAATGCATTAAAATAAGGTAATAAAACTTAAATAAAGGGACAATGTTCATTAATTAACTTTGTTCTCTTACAAACACGAAGAGAACAATGAATTTTCGTAAAGTTTCGCTTTTTCGTAGGCACCACGGTAGGCACCTTGGATGTAACGGGTCACGGTGCATCTGATTCACAGCCGCATTTCAGAATGATTCGTTCATCCTTGTGAAGAATCGAGTTCTCAATGGCGCAATGTTTGAAATATAATGAAATATTTTGTAGTAGAAAAAGAAAATAACAAATTGACAATTTACAATAATTTTAAAATAAAATAGCTTATATTGTCAGGGTATGTAACACATCACCCACATCCATGGACGCTACGCCCCTGATATAACTTAATAAAACGACAATGTTCATTAATTAATCTCGTTCTCTTCCAGACACCGAAGAGAACAATGAAGTTTCGTAAAACGAGTTCTTTTGTAGGCACTCTGGATGTACTGGGTCAATGTGCTTTTGATTCAGAGTGCAGGCTAGGCGGCTTACACCGTGGCGGCATTTCAGACTGATTCGTTCATCCTTCTGAAGCAATCGAATGCAATGCGCAACAGCGCAATGTTTGAAATATAATGAAATATTTTGTGATAGAAAAAGAAATGGACAATTTACCATCATTTTTAAATAAAAATAGCTGATATTGTCAGGGTATGTAACACATTATCCACATCCATAGGACGCTACGCCCCTGCTTTCAGCAACGCCCTGGTGCATGGCGTCCCGCGCCAGTGGAGTAGCTTCAGTTGGTGTCACTGGGGCAAGGCTAATGGTGTCACCCCCATAAATTAAGTATTAAAATAGCTATTGCTGCATAGATTCTACATTATTTTATTAAAAATAGATTTGCACAAAAACATTTGCACATGATAGTTATTTATAATATATTAATAAAATCTATGAATTAAGAATAATTGCAATATGCAATTGAACTACAAACACTACATTCTATTACACAATACAGGTTGAAACTGATACACCACGAACGCAATGTGTGAGAAAACTAAGACGGGTTGTGTAAGTTTTCACAAAGACAAGACAAAAATGTGTCAGTCACCAAGGAGTGTTCTATAGAATAATGATTATCTATGTAGAATATATGTAGAGCACCATCTATGTAATGGCAAGGATGGACGTTAACTCGCTCTAGCTTCCTGATGCGCTCGCACCCTGTATCAGATAAGAAACTCTGGTGCCTCGGTATTTAGCATAAAACATTAAAAGCATTCTAAATACATTTGGTTTTCAAATCTGATATTATAAAACTACACATGGTAAAGTATTACAGTTCATATAATTACAATTTATGCGTACGGAAATTACACACTATCAAGAAAAGAAAAGAAAATTTTAAAAAAATTAAATGGTACGTGATAGGAACTTCCTGACTTTAAATTTGGTTTCAGCATGCTAAAAATATCCCAAAAACATTCAAACTTCGGAGGCAGCAATTTCATCGCAGACTAGTGTTATTGGTTGGGGGAATCGTTTTTGTGGTTTCTACATGCAGCTGTGTGGGAGTCATATCCGACCACTGCTGCTTGAAAAATTCACACTTATCCCAATTAATTCTTAACCCACTCTCGCTGAGCACTTACGATAGTTCCCTGAAAATCTCTACAAGTTCTTCCAGATCCTTTCCTTTAACAATGATATCATATAAATAGTTATATTACCCGTACACTACATTTGCAGACGGACGCTACGATCTGTTACATGAGGTCACCGCCGACTGAATGAGAAACGTGCGTCTGCAGTATAGATACTGACCGTTTAATATGATATAGATGGCGGTGAGTAGCACACAGAACCCCGGCGGAGCAAGAACATAATAAAGCAGTAGATAAGTGCAAAGTTGAAATAAAAACATTGTACGTGAATGTTGTGAATAGCGTGTGGTGTGATATATTTTATTGTATATTACCTTAATCCTTTAAGCGCGCGACTCCAGGTCGCTGTCAGAAAGACATAATTCGTCAGCTGTGTCCGTAGCACTTGTTCTGCCTTCGGAGACAACTGATTGGTCAAATGCTGATTGACATCGGGACCATTCGTGTATTCTCGGTTGGTTGTTCGGGGCTTCGCTTTCAAAAACAACATTAGTTCCTAATTCTGCCGTCTGCAATGTAAAGTGAACGAGTAATACACCTATTCAACCAAAACACGTCCACCATGCTAAAATTTGTCATCACTACAGCAACGGCAGCGTACAAGCGACTCTGACAGTTCGATGCGCTGTTGCCACACATCACTACGCTCATGGCACCACCTTCATGACAAATGAAATCTCAAAACATTAACACTTATTGACAGGCGAAGACACGTCTTGATAACCATGTTTATAACCTTCACCACAGCCCAACCTTACCGCCTCTGCGACTTCGTGAGAGTCAAATAAGCGGCAACATTGAACCCTGGCTGTGAGAAAGGTAAACATATCCTCCTAACCCGACTGCTTCAGAAACAAGTCACATTACGTAGCGCAGCACATGGCGAGGGAACTGTCAGAGTCGCTTAGGGCTTTCCTGGGTCTTTCTCACACGTGGACACCTATACTGCGATTTTTGTAGGAAGAGCTCGCAAGCCCACTCACATTCCCATCTTCGCGATGGAAATGTCACGTGGCATTTGCGTCTTTTCTCGGTCTTGCGGTAGAAGTCGCATGATCGCAAGCGCTGCTTCATACGGTCGCGATCGGCGAAATCTAGCGGAAACGACTGTGAATGACACGAAATGCCGTGACATATTCCATCGCGAAGATGGGATTTGAGTGGCCTGAGAGCTCTTCCTACAAAAATCGCAGTATATAGCGTGCTACCGAAAAGCAGCAGGGCACTTCCCACGCGGCCAACGCCCGCACCAACGCGTGCGGTTGGAGGGGGAGGGTCGGCGGGGATAGGAACCGGCGCCCACGACCAACAAAGGGACCGCAACAGAATCTTATCTCTCACTTCCGAGAAACCTACCGCGACGGGTGTCCCCAGTGTGAAGACCTGGGGCCTTCAACTCCCAGACCATTACAGTGGCGCCCTCTCCAGCAGCACCTTCTTACCGGAACTAAAAAACGAACTACTGCCAACGATACTTCAAACGTGTGTGGCTGCTACGTAGGTTCACATTACGTTCAAGCAGGCGCGTAATGATACAAAAGATCGCGTCGATGTTTGCGCTTTCTTCAGCGGTTTCTTATATGTATATATTTTGAATAATTGAACATGTAGAAGAAACTTTTCGTACATCCCACAATTTGTAGGTGCCGATGTTGGCGAGCCTGTACCCGGCGACACTAGCGCTTTCCTACAGTAGCACCCTCGAGCTTTGTCCTCGGTTTCGATGGGACTTGCAGGGCCATGGTGAAGACCACCATTTAAACCAATGCTTTGCTGGCGGTGGTGCGTTTTTGGGTGTCCCATCCGGGCTACTCGTAGCGACGGTCCGCCACCGAGGGCCACTGCATCGCGACTCGGGTACTCGTGTGAAGACCTCCATTTAAACCAATGCTTTGCTCTCAGTCGCGCCTCTCGCTAGCGTTGCGGAGTGTCTACGTGTGAAGGGGCCGCCCTTAATCGCTGCCGGAGTCATGTGTACTGACAACTCCAGAATCAATTGAGAATAATATAAAATAATCTCCATCTCCTGTAATGAAATCGTTCAAATTCTAGGAGTGTAAAATTAAATGTATCGCCGCCAGCTTGGCGCCAGAAAACTTTCCTTTTACTCGAAAGTTTCCATCCAAAGATATCTTGAGCAAAGTATGCTCGTCCCCCATTCAAATTCTAGGAGTGTAAAATTAAATGTATCGCCGCCAGTTTGGTGCCAGGAAACTTTCCTTGTACTCGAAAGTTTCCATCCAAAGATATCTTGAGCAAAGTATGCCCGTCACCCGGAAACCTTCCAGTGCGGCGGCAGCAATTGGTAAACACCTCATCACACTTCCGACCTCTTAAATGTAATTGTGGATGTATGTGAAAGTGCCTCAGAGTGACAATCACTTCGTGTAAAACTCATAAATACTGGCTGCAGCAGCCCATGCGCCAGTTCACATGTAGCATGTAGTAAGAACCAGACCTGTCTGTACATTTCGTCTTTAATAAACTTCTGTTGGAAAAGAACTTCGTATCTTCATTTCTACAGCAGTACAGCGTAAGCAATTTGAACCTGAGTCGGAGGAAAGCAACTGACTTTCGACTTCTTTAACTCCGGTACTGTAAAGGGCCCGTCGTTGAGACTGAACCTCGAGGAGGAGGCGGAGGCAGCGGAGGCGATGGAGGCGGCGGTGGCGGAGGTGTCGGCCGTGTTCCGCTTCGACGTGCCGTCGCGCACGTGGTGTCGCGTGCCCGTGTCGGGCCGTGCGCCGGCCGCGCGCACGGGCCACGCTGCGTGCGTGTCCCGCGGCCGCATGCTGGTGCTGGGCGGGTGCTGCGAGTACGGCGAGCGACCCGTAGCGTGGCCGGCACGAAGTCTACAACGAGGAGACTCAACTCCGGTGGTGGGGGTATGTACGAAAAACGTCGGCAGCTACTTGAAAAATAATACAAAAAAAACCGAGTCCCTTCGCCTTCAGCGACCTCACGTGGCAATTGAAAGAACTACGAAGGCTTTCAAAACAGCCAATGGCAGCAAAGCATCGTATACAAAATTTAATTCAAACATTTTTTCTACAAAATTATTTACTACTTACTACTTCCTTTTGAACTTATTGTCTTCTGTTAAGCACATCCGCACACCGCCTGGTTGTAGACTTCGTGGGCGCCACTTGGACCAAACGAATTTTGACGATTGGTGGCCGAGAAAAGCCGAGATAAGTTCCTTCTTTCGCCGCGTGATGTCGCTGAAGGCGAAGGGACTCGGTTTTTTTTTTGTATTATTTTTCAAATAGCTGCCGACGTTTTTCTTACATACCCCCACCATGCCTCAAACAACGGAGTTGAGTCTCCTCATTGTAGACTTCGTGGTGGCCGGCCTTCTCGGGGCAAGTGCCGGCCTTGGACCTGGCGCGCATGCGCTGGAGCCTGCTCGAGCCCGCCATGCTCGAGCCGTCCCTGCCGCTCGAGTGGCGCGACCACGTGGCCGGCCCCGTCGCCGCCGCCGTCGTGGACGGGCGAGGGCGCGTCTTCGTCGTCTCCACCAGCGTAAGTGGTTTTTTTACGAGCAGCGTTCAATAATGAATTGATCTGAAGAAATAAATGACGGCGGCAATGGTGTAGCGGTTAGCGTAACGAACTGCTCTACCCAAGTTCGCGAGTTCAAACCCGATCAAAGCCGTGGATTTTTAGGGGCGACAAAATCCTTCGTACGCCTTCTTTCGGAGGGGAAGTAAAGCCGGCTGTCCCATGTTAGTAGATTTACTTGCATGTAAAAGATCCTCAAGCCTAAATGAAGCCTCTGAGCTAAATTCAAAATCGCCTGTTTCGTCGCCTCAGTAATACCTTCTTTCCGCTCTATCCGTGGAAAGGAGTGTAGCGAAATTTGCGTGGTCAGACGGAAGAGCAGGCCTCATGGCCTGAGTCACGCCACGTCAAACTCAATTCAATAAATACGTTTTTATTGATTGTCTATTCTTCATTGCATAAAGAAATTCCATTGATTCCATTAATTACAGACAATCAGATCAGGTGATAATAAAATATATTTCATACAGAATTGAAGAAAAACGAAGTTGGAGTTTTACAGATTGGAGTTTCACAATTAGTTTGATTTACTTACTATTCACAAACGTAAAACTTATATTTAATACAAGCCAAAATGTACCTGATGATGGAGACAAATGATCTCTGAGACGTTGTGAAACTCGAATCTGTAAAACTCCAACTTTGTTTTTCTTCAATTCTGTATGAAATATATTTTATTATCACCTGATCTGATGGTCTATAATTAATGGAACCTTTCTTTATGCACTGACGAAATAAAGTTTAGTTTTACAAAACAAGACTTTTCCCGCTTTTCAATATAATCCTCATCAACATTTATGCACTTTCCTCAATGGGTTACCAGCTTTTTTGTAATGGCTGCAAAGAACTCTTTACCATGGTGTTTGAACCAATTTCCCACAAATTTTTTTGATATCCTCGTTATCCTCGTCATTCTTCTCGCGTAATGTTCAGGGGACCAAACAAATAGAAATCAGATGGTGCCAAATCGGGGCTGTAAGGGGGATGAGGCAGTACCTCCCAACCCATTTGGTCGATGGTTTCACGGCTTTGTTGAGCAGTGTGAGGACGTGCGTTGTCTTGCTGGAGAATCACACCTCTCCTCTGACACGCAACACTCACCGTGCTGGATACTCGGATTGCCATGAAATTTCACCAGCTGATAGAACACCATGCAAAACCTATCTACGCAAATTTTGAAGTGCTATGGAATATTATAAATAGCGTTTTTATAGGCATTTTGTATCAGGACCTTTTGTGACCCTCGCGCTTCCCGCAGCGGGCGAGCCGTTGCTTCGGCAGCGCTAGGAACGTTAGGCGGCGTCTATCAGCCGGTGTCATATTTCCAAGCGCGTTTGTTCCATCTGAACCTGCAAAGTAAAAACCCGTTTTTGTCACCCCGCCTGCCCTCCAAGTAACTGAGACCTTGCCAACAGGCTGATAGTGCAGGCGTGATGTATGAGTAACGTCCGCAGAACCAGCAGCAAGCAGCGTTTCCGCCCTTCTACGGTCGGTAAGGTCAAGAAAGGTCCCAATTCTAATTATCGCAAAAACACTACTTGCAATGCTTCATAGCACGTAAAAATTTGTATGTAGGGGTTTTGAAAGGTGCTGAACAAGCTGGTAAAATCTCAAGTCAATCCGAGTATCCAGCACGGTGAGTGTTGCGTGTGAGATCCACGACGTTTCTCTGTCATGGATGGCTTCACCTTCTTCAAAACCATATCTAAGCAGTATTAGCTGTTTATTGTACGCTGTTCATTCTACGCTGTTCTTCGTGATAGTAAAAAACGCACCTACAGCGTCCCCAAACACAGTCAAAGTGACGTTTCCTGCTGATGCGATCAGAACGGTGTTTCTCGGTCACTGAGTCTCAACCACTTTTGAGCTGTTCCACCCACTTATACAAATTCTCAACGGTTCTTGCAACTTTGGTCATATACTTTAGTCATTCTAAAGAATATATTAGCTGATATTTCATCTTCAACAAGTACAAAACTTATCATAGAACGTTGTTGAATTGAATTTAACTGATGTCTTATTTTACTTGGCAAGACTCAGGACATGAGGCCTACTCTTCCGTCTGACCAGGCAAATTTCGCTATGCTGCCTTTCTCCAACTAGCGGAGGAAGAAGGTATGCCTTGGGCGATGAAACAGGCGATTTGAATTTAGCTCAGAGGCTTCATTTAGGCTTGAGGATCTTTTACATGCAGTAAATCTACTAACAACTCCGTCTCTCTCTTTCTCCCCTTCTCTCTCTTTCTCCGTCTCCCTCTCTCCATCTCCCCGTTTTATCCTCTGTCTCCGTCTCTCCCTCTCCCTCCCTCTCTCTCATCTCTCCCTCTCTCTTCTTCCCTCCCACTCTCTTCTTCTCTCCCGCTCTCTTCGTCTCTCCCTCTCTCTTCTTCTCTCCTTCTCTCTCATTAATGTTTAGTTGCAGATTCTGCACGTTTCTGTGCTGGTGGGATACCATTGCCGCACATTGCCTAACAATAACACTTGACATGTAAACGTAAATACCCTTCACTGACACAATAGAAAATTAAATTGACACAAACATTTCTGTTAACAGTTTTCTGTGAAAACTTGCTCAAAATTCCGCATTTTCAGAAACGCTCAAACGCCATTTCCTCAAAAATGGCTTAATTTTTTTCCCGAATGGTTAGTGCGTATTGCACTCTTTAATAGGCTAGCTAGTACTCTAACTCTCCAAAACCTCCTCTGTTCCTCATAACAAATCAAGGAAAGTTCAATAATATTGCAAAGAGTAGGGTTGTACTTGCCCAATCCTGTATTTTCGCACTACTTTACTTGGCTTTATCGCACTACTTTACTTGGCTTTATTAAGAGTACGAAGCCTCTTCTGTTATTTTTGTGACTTTCAAGGAAAGGAAAAGCTAACTCTGAAAGAAGATTGAATAATTTCTTCAAATGTTTTTAAAGAAGTATGAATAGTTCCAAGAACATCTCTCTATAATGCTGAATAAACTTTTATTAAAAATTTGTTGCCAACATCAATTGCATTGTTATTTTTGTTTGATATTGTGTAAGAACTTTAGAAGTTCCTTTCCTTCTTAATGGAAAGAATAGACAAATGGATAGGGAGAGGGTGGGGTTTAACATGCGAGAGTTCTCGCACGGGTATGCTAGTATATTATATTACGGACCCGGCGGACGTTGTTCCGCCCTTTATCTCTCCCTTTCTCCCTCCCTTTCCCTTTCTCTCACCGTCTCTCTCCCCCCCCCTCTCTCTCTCTCTCTCGGCAGTCGTACGGCGGCGTTCAAGGCGCCTCGCCGTGCAAACTGTCCTGTTTTTTACACGGTCTTGTTTTAATTGTCCGTGTTGTTTGTCGCAGGACCATGCAGAAATCCTGCACCTGTGGCAGCTGAGCGAGGACGGCGTGTCGCCGGGGGCGGCGGCGCCGCGCCGTTGCCGGTGGGACTTCGTGGTCATGCGCGCCCCGACGGACTTCAATGGCCGATTGCTCTGCGCATGCGCGCACGGGCGCTCGCTGTTTCTGCTGCGCATGCGCTGCTGCGTGCGATCTGACGTACGTGCAGTGTTGCCATTAAGTGACTCTTGCATTGTTGCTGCTGTGGTGGGGAAACATTGGGAAAACGTAATGAAAGGGATACTTTTGGGGATATTTTTAAGTCATTAATTTTGTAAAACTGTATCAACTAAATATAAAGGAAAGTGCGTCTGTCACGTATAGACGTAAAAACTACTCCACAGATTTCCCTGAAATTTCACACTTTGTTCTTATCAGTATTAGGGATGTTTAAAGGGCGGTTTGAATTAAATAGGATATGTGGTGACATTGCTTTTGCGAGGTTAATACACGAGGTGGTCTCTACGCAGTTCTCAGAAGATCATGCTTGAAGTGCGATCCATGGTGCGATCCATGGTGGATCCATGGTGTTATTTCCACCTTGGTGCGATCTATGGATGTCTTTTTGAACTTCACGCCTCTCTTCTACTCATATCAAATAATGTTGAAGTTGCGATCTAGAACGCAGAAAGCAAATAAATTCGGACATTTTCAATTTTTTTTAAAACGTGTCCAAATTTTTTCTTTAAATTTCTTGTAAGAATAGAGTAAAATACACTTATTAAGGTGGCATAGGTCTGATTTTCACGGATAACTCTGAATTTTCGAAAATTGCAAAAGTTTAAAATTTTTTCGGCGTCTTTCTGGAACTACAAAATTGAAGATAGAGATATTCTTTTAAATAAAATTTGTTGTTCAAAGTGAGTTCTTTCATAAAGGCCATGAACATTTTTTTGAAAAGTTTAGTATTTTTCGCGCAATATTGCGTACAATATGTGCAATTTAAAAAAAATACAAAAACTAGATTTTCTCAAAAACGGTTCCAAAGTTTTTCTTTAAACTTTTGGTAGGGATAGTGCTAAATGTACCCTATGAGATGACATAAACACCATAATGCTGTATCGTTTTGTTTTTTTCAAAAATTGCAAAAATGTAATTATTTTGACTTGTCTCTCAGGTTAATATTTAGCCTTGATTTGTTGGCATTACTATATTAAGGAATACATGAGCTTTAAATAATGTCAAGTAAAGGTTCTCGAAAACAACCGTTTTCTGTGTAAAGTAGCTCAAAATCCGCATTTTCAGAAACGCCCAAACGCCATTTTCTCATATATGGCTGCAATTTTTTTTCTTGAAACTTTTGTAACGGATAGTGTTAATTACACTCTTTAATAGGACGTAAAGTTTATTTTGAGTTATTTTTTTGTTTTTTCAAAAAATATATAAATGTAATTTTTTTGAAAGGTCTCTCGCATCTTTAATATGCAAATTACCAGCAATTTGTAAAAATTAGTATACTTGTGAGTGTAAGTGCTTCAAATAACTTGAAATGAAGTATTTTGAAAACTCAAAAATTATCTGTGAAAATGAGCTTCAAATTTCGCAATTTTAGGAGCGCTAGAACACAATTTTCTTCAAAACGGCACATGATTTTTAAAAGAAAATTGCCATTTAGGACTAGGTTTTTGTGTTCTTTAATATTCTAAAATTAATATTTCCGCTCTACCAATAGGAAACCGAAAAATTAAGAAAATAACAAAAAAAAGTAGTTTGTGCGGTGATAGATGGCAGCTGGGAAGAAAGAGAATGTGACAATTCCGAATAGTTAGCGAAGACCCAAGGAAATAGAAAACTAATACGGGAAAGTCTGTGCCATTCTGTAGCACTAGTTTGAAATGTCGACATCACGCTCTACCTGGTGGTAAGACGGGTAGTATCGGGGCCAGGCAAGGCAGCACAGGGCGAGGAGCAGGGTGGATTTGGACAGTTCGGTGTAAGGCGGGGCAAATCAGGGAAATTAAAATTGAATTCGACTTTTAAACTTGTATGGCTATGTAAATGTCATTTATGGAATATAAATGGCACGAGTTTGTTTCCAGCTTAGAACTTTCTGACTTCATCTAATCAGAATGTTAGCGTTCTGTGACTGTTTAAATTCGAATGCCCCAAAATGTATTACTGATGTTGCGTTGGAAAATGTTAGCGAAAAAAATGAAGGGAATAAAGATGGATTTTCTTTTAATTCATTAAAAAATAAACATTTAATTTTATATATCATATTTATAAATAAATAAGATACGATATTATGTTTCTTGCTGAAAATTTAATCAGAATTATTGCGCATTGTCTTTGTTCTATCTTATGTACTCTTGTTACGTTAGGTGATATATTGTTCTTGTTGCAGGACAGCTACTACTAGTAGTTACTTTAGGGGAACATTTAAATCTGAATGTTTCTTTTTCTCTTCTCTTTTCTTGTCACTTTACCTTTCTCTTTTCTTTTCCTTTTGTTCTCTTACCCCCTCCTCTTCTGCTTTCTCTTCTCCCTCCCCTCCTGTCTCCCCTTCCGTCCCTTCGTCTCTCCCTTCCCTTCTCTCTCTCTTCTCTTCTCCTCTCCATTTCCTCATCCTCTCTTCTCTTCTCCCCATTCTTTTCTCTTCTTCCTTCCCTTCTCCCCTTCCTGTTTCTTCTCCCATCCTTTCTCCGCTCCCTTTCCTTTTCATCATTTTCCCCTCCTTTCTTCTTCTCGACTCCACTTTTACGATCTCAACTCTTACTACGCAGAGAGATAAAGTACCGAATTTCCGACAAAAAATTACGTTTCTTTCGTCCCTGAGACCGATAAAGTAACTGTTTTTTCCTGTATTATTGTTCCGTTTGAAGAGAAACTGCTTTTGACAAATTAGTATTTTTAAGGAACTGAAAAAAAACTTTTTTAGTTTATTATTGTTAAAAATTCTTTGTTATATAGTTTATTATTATTGTTGTATTTAACATTTATTATTGTAATTTTTTACCCCAGATGCCACTCATAATCAAGAGATCATTAATCTATATCAAATGGGGAAGCCCGACTGGTGTTCATGTAATTTCAAACACAAAACTTAGTCCAAAGCCAGTCCCGGCCGGGGCGGTGCCCTGCTACTGGGAGAAGCGAATGGGGAAACGCCTCTACTAAAAGTATAGGTGGACGCTGGAGCTCGCCATCCCAGTGAGAATAGACACCACCCCCTCCCGTGATAAAAAAGTACACTACACTTGCGCGACTAATGTATTAGTTGTGAAGCCCGGAACACGTTACAATCAACCTGTCAATCTTTCTACTCTTCATTTATCTCATCCATTTTGCCCTTCTTTTCTTCTCTATTTTCTTCCCTTCCGTTTCTTTCCGTTTGCTTCGTTTTGCAATTCAAGTGAGCGCGTGGTGTGCAGGGTTACTTCATGCGCTGCTGGCGCGTGCCCCTGCCACTGCCTGACGCTGGACGCTGGGCGGAGGTAGAGGCGATAGGCGGCGACTACGTCCCATTGGGGCCGTATCGCGCGCCCTCCGTCGCGGTCGTCGGCGACGCCATCTTCTTCATGGGCGCTCAGATACGTTCGACGCCGCAGGTACTACGCCGTTGGATCCTACAGTCGACTGTCAATTCTCACATTCTTGCTTGAGGCAGGATTGGGTGAAGGAGCTTCTGACTAGTGCTTGGGCTCTGGAATCCACATGTAGAAGTCCGGCGGGCACTTACCCCCCCCGTCAGTTTGCCTTGGTTACGGTCCCACCCAGGTCGGAAGCCTAACGTGTAGACAGTGGGAAGACGGGAAGAGGGCCGGGAGCCCCCCGGATTTGTCCGGGTCGTCCTCTGACGGGCTTTGGGATTCGTTGTGGCAGTGACCCGCTAGCCCAACGGGAAATTTGGGTGGGGTTCGCCCCGGTGCAAATGAGGCACTATAAAGAATTCGCACTCACCTACGGCCAGTAGGTATGTCAGCTGGAGCATCGCGGCTCGACCCAAGCATTGTATGGGCAGGCTATTTGGCTGCGTGCCGACGTGATTCGGTCGCCCCGCTCGCGGGGGGTTGTGGTTGCAGCGACCCTCCCGCCTGCGGGGAGAGCCGCAAGCGGAGATGTTTGTCCGTGACGCGGGGGTGAGGTTAGATCCAAGAGACAAGATACCCACCCGGAGCTTACTCCCTCAAAGATACAACATGACAATTGTTGTCAATTCGCACGATTTGCTTTGTAACGCATTGAACATTATTTTATTACTACGCCATTTGATCCTGCAGTAGTCTCTCAATTCTCACGAATTTGATTGATTGTGTGGCGTATCAAATGAACTATCGTCCCGCAACAGTGTATGCTTCCGAAGAGGCCCGCGATCTCGGGTATCTCCAATATAATTCAGCTGCCAGCTGCATTCCACTTACCCCACGTCACTGAACTTTCTCCTTAATCTTGAGGTAATTTCAAAAAATAACACTTAATGTTCCAACCAAATGAAAAAATCTAAAGTGCTGGATTTGCTAATCATTCACAAACTGTTACCTGCTTCGTTTCTGCGAATATTTTGTTCCGTGTTCTTGAACCATCGATTAATACCTTCCCCAAGGTGTCGCCAATCTTTTAAACGCTAATAATTGGATGTTAAAAAAGTATTTCAATTTAAATATCACGAGTTCATCGTCAGGCGTTAATTTCTTACGAAATCTAGCTAGCCTCTCTCAAGCAAAACTCGCATCCATTTCATCCCACTACATACTTCAATTGTTCTATCTTTTACGGGTTCATACGCTCGTACTAAGTTCTGTATTTACATTTCTTATCAAATTGATTGATTGATAAGTGATTCTGGCAGTCAATTGCTAATGTAATTAGTTCGGTAAATGAAGTGGATGTTTGTATCGTAGCAGATACCGGTAATCTTCCCCGCTGGATGGCAAGATTTTCCCCAACCAGATACTTCCCATCAGCATGGCACCACACCAGGTGGGACGGGCTGTAAGTTTTATTTATTTATTTATTTATTTATTTGTCAAAAAAACAGTAAAAACTGTATATGACGTGTGGGGAAAGAAATTTATCTGCGCACATTTTCTTGAGGGCCAGAAATTTTATTAAAAAAAAATGAATTTAGAAAATAATTATTTTAGAAAAATAAAGATATTTGAAAAATGTTTTTTCCCGAGTTATAGAAAATCAATTTCAACTGTAAATGAACTACAAGCAAAAGGAGTGCTCAACAAAACGTGCGCACAGTGAAGCTACATTTACGTCCAGAAGCAAAACAAGGGGCCATCTCAGCATTTGCTCAATGGATCAGGGAAACTGGACAAAAACCTGATCTTGACTGGTCACCCGTCATGTGTCCTAATGTGGCGCTGGTGCATGTAAGTGTGTGTCTGTAAGTAAGGTGTGAGGATAGGACCAGGAAGAGGAAGGAAAGATCGCGCGCGGTCCGTGGCTCCTTTGTTACAAACAGCAGAAAACCGCCGAAAATCAACCACGCAATCTGGAAATTCAGTCTTCGACCTATCGAAATATCGTCTACCTATAGACTTCGATCCTATTTCGATACTCGATTTTGAGTTAACGTACCGTGATTGCTTCGTGTCTTATTTCCTACATCAGCATAAGCACAGAAGCTTGAAGCTATAAAGTTAACGTCTTACGTGTTATGCTTATGCTTATAGACCTATCTTTTATGTTAACGTCATGCTCATGTTTATTTTTGCGTTGTGAATTAACCTTAAAACATTTACTGTGCGTGTGCTGCCGCAAGACAGTGTTGCCAGATGGTCTTAAGCAATTTTCCCTTGATAGCGCTGTGAAAACCCCAAAACGTAAAAAACAAATTAAAAAATATTATTTCATGTTTAAATTTATGGGGAGGTATGGCAAGGAAAGAAATAGACAAATATTATTAATTGTATATGATGATATTTATTGTAAGGTGATGCATTGTTGAGTGAACTGTGTGGTAGTTAATTACATCTCACTTACATTTCCTTGGTAGCTGAGGACCACTGGTGTTAGATACTTACAGACAAGCCACCAGTCTTGTGAATTCTGTAAGGAAAGTTCAGGTGCTGCCATTGTCACAAATAAACTTATTGAGGTGCAATTAAAATCTATATTATGAAAATAAATATAAGATTACAGTATACCTTGCAAGGGTTAGCAATTGAATTGACATTGGTCATAAAAAATGTGAATCAAGCTTGATCATGAGAAAGAACATAAATGTTATCTGCGTAAGTTAAAAGGTGTGTGATGAGTCCCGCTGCGATGACGTCAGGGCTGCAGACGTGACGTAGTCAGGCCTATGGTGGGGGAAGTCCATGTAGCCAAGGTCCATATTGAAATGTACCAACAACGTCTCGTCAAAGACTCTTACGAGATCGTTGGCATCATTCATCTAAGATGGTTATAATCGTGAACCGTTCCGAATTTATATTAAAATTTTGGGCGCCAGGAACAGGTTACGTTAATTAAAAAAAATCAATGCTTCCACAGCTAATTTCAACAAATGTATGAATGTCCGGCTAGCTGGGTCAATGGGTCCCATTATGGATAATCGCTATTGCCTAGATAGCCGATTACTCGATCTGCCAACTGTACAGTATGGCGAGGAATCTGAAAGGGAACAATTATCTATTTCTAACTATTTAACAATTTTGATTGACTAAATGAAAATCTTTTCATTTCCAAAAGAAAAAAATTCAACAATTTATTTAACAATATTAACAATTGTCTTGTCCATAGGTCATGACCTCGTTTTAAAATATATATCTTTTGTACTGCAGTCTTATTTACCGTCTTGGTCGCCGACGCCCCGCAGTCTCTTCTCACTTGAATGTAGGCGATCCCAAGTTCCGGTTCTCTCTTCTAATCTTGCGACGTTGCCGACGCATCCAGACCTCACTGACTAGAATATCTACCGGTTCTTAATTGGTATTCAGAGTTCCTAGTCTTCCCCAACTAGTGGTAAAATATTAAAGTCCAAAACCGCAATATAAGAAAAAACTTTCAAAGTCCTAATCGAACTTCCCGATTCCGAAAAACTATTGAGTCTCACTCGAAACTTACAAGTCCTACTTCACTAACGTTGATCTCGCGAGCGATCTTTTCTACTCGACGACCACTATCAGAATGTCCAGTTCTCCCTGTTCTTTCGCCCTCAACGCTTCGGTATCCGTCCTTCGTTCCTCTTTTTTAAAACAAAACTACAAAATTTGACAGTCTATTCTCCCTTAGCCAATCCATTCATCTCTTATCAAACCAAGTAGCCACGCCCCCGACAGTCATTCCTTTTCAGACCAATCACACATTATTTTATCTGTCTATCTAGCCAGCGCCCCCACCTCTTCAAGGTCTGAATGCAGTTTGTTGACCTTGCCAACCACTGCGCCGGCGTTGCTAAGGCTGTATATCGCCATTTGCATACCCTTTTGTCCTACCCATTTACAGCCAATATTATTAACAAAATATTATATATTTTGGTATATCACTATATATATATATATATTGTGACCGTACTTACCCTTGTTGGTTTTATGAGTACACATATCATAAATTTTGTGATGTTTATTTTGGGCACAGGGGTTCTTGGAGGGGGTACCTTAATCATCATTATCTGAGTTCAAAGAATCTACCGTCACAGAAACAGAATTTATTAAGAAAAAAATAACAAAACATCTTCACATTACTAACATAATTTACATCCTTGACCTGATCGCAAGTTCTTACTGAATACAGACTAAATGGTTTATACTATACGTCTCCAAATGTTCCTATCATTACATTTATCATTTCCATTTACACAACCTCCATTTCTCTGGAAACTGCATGCCATTCGTGAACCACTACAGACACCATTGCTCTCCTTACTACTCAGTGAGCACCCTGAACTGGCATTTTACTCGATTACCCCTCTATTTTGTTCATAATTATTGTTACTTATCTGCCCTCCACAACCGTCGTCTTCTACGCGACGCGATGCCGCGTGCTCCGCCCGTTGCCGAGAGGTGACCTTGGCGCCAGCGATGTTCTGCCTGCCCACGTGTCGCCGGCGCCCCGCTCTCGTACACCGGCGTCGCCTCACCACAGTTTCCTTCTTCACACGACGAATTTACTGTCTCATCTCACACGGCTCCACCATACAATCCCGCATCCGCACAGCTATATCGACTACCACTGAACAGCATCGCCCACGTGTCCGTGCACTGTCCTCTTCTCTCATCAAATTTCGTGATTATTCCTTCCAACTGAGTTTACCACAATCCTTACTCTCAATCATCATTAAGTCCATCACAATTATCCTTCCTTTAACACCAGCCGTCCCGATTGTTCTCGATTTATCTGTTCATGCCACCTCGCTATCTTGTCACCATCACACCTCTGTCCTCACACCTCGCTGCTCAACTCCCTACCGCCCTTTCGCGCGGTCTGACCGACCAATTCCCACCTTCCGGGCGCTCGTTCACGGCTCAGCCCGATTCGTTCCGCAACGATTCATCAACCTGCGCGCCACTTTTGAACGTTGTGGTGCGCCTATTATTTACGTTTTGACCAATACGGTCAATATATATATATATATATATATATATATATATATATATATATATATATATACCTTGTGTATATGGACCTTGCGTGTAGCCAGACAAAGCGATGCACCAGGAGGAGCGTCCATGGCAGGCGATTGACATGTCATGAACCAATTACTGGCGTAATACTTGATGCCATTAATTCTGGCACGATAGCCCTGCTGTTCTCATGACGCAGCGCGGAGTGAGAGAGCAATTATCGTACATTATGTTAAGTTGTAGAGTTTCACTCATGAGTTCAATTACATGTGAATTGTAGCAGAGTTAAGGATATGTTCCAGTGTTCGTATTGCGTATAAATTAGTAATGGAACAAATAAGAAAGTCACTGAAGATAACACAGTTGTATGTACTGGCTCGTGCAACACAGTTCGCAGTAGCCGAAGCAATGCACAGTCATGAAACATTCATGCGAATTTAACACGTTGCGAGATTGCATAACGTGAAGAAATTACTCACTGTCACATATGAAGACGTGGAGTAGTAGTAGCATCGCACTTACAACTGTTGTGGCACGACGAACAATATTTAAACGTGCATTTGCAATGTTACGTCATACACAGAGCTGAGAGCGTCACGGCGACCGCGACATGTAATAGCTTACTCGAGTGAAGTTTGTGTGAAATGCTACCGGCTGCGCTGCGGCGTTTCGCACGCAAACCGACAAGAGCCAATCGGAAGTTGCGTCGTATTGTAGCAAATGTACCTCAAGTTGTTAATTGAAGTACATTACATCAAAATGCATGTTATTAAATATTAAGAATTTACCTGCATGTTGCATGATTAAGTTCGTAAAGGATATGATAGTGCGTTTGAATGACTGCTGTTATTCTCGGATGGGACACTATGGGCGGCGAGTTCTGAGAACGGCCGGGCAGAGCGCAGCTGTGTTGAAGTTCTTGGACGTGGACGCTGAGAACGTGCATTTGTATGAATGCGTTGAATTAAAATACATACAGAATAAAAATGTACAATAACATATATACAATGTGCATTTTGTATAGTTAAACTTGCTTGTTCGAACATTTATATTTTTCAGTTAACTTGTCAGTTACTGTCAAATTGAAACAATTGTAATAGGTAATCGGTCCGCATTTTACTTACCCCCACCCGACCAGTGTACCTACTTACTTCCCAAAATTTTAAAACCAAGTTGATTGTTGATAAAAAACAAAAAAAAACAAAAAAAAAAAGAAGGCTGTCTCGTGGCTCAGAGCAAAGTCGCTCGCCTTTCACCAATGAGGTCCGGGTTCTATTCCCGTCGATTCTCATGTGAAATTTGTTTAGACAAAACGAGTTCGGCTGCTTCACAAGGGCTATATAGTCTCGCGGGCCTACAACTTCCGCTGGCCATGTTCTACCTGGGGACGAATACCGGGGTGGGTATCTTGTGCTCTGTGGCGTCTAACCTCACCCCCCTTCCACGTACATGGACGCTTCGGGGCAGGAAACCGGATCCGGCCGGTACCCAGTTTGCCCTCAGGGCAACCTACCCATTCGATGCCTGGGTGGGGCCGCCCCGCCAGCCCGGAGCTACCAGTTATCCAGACTGGTACCGGAGTCTATATCGCCTGTATGGCAACGCGCCACTCACATGCGCACGGGATCACCGCGTCCCTCCTCTTTGCCCAGAGTATCGGGCCATTGCCACGACGAAGCCAAGTGCCCATCTGGGGACCGCCCGGGATTTCTCCCGGGGAGCCAGGGACCCCCAACCCGCCTCCCCACTGCCGACACTTAAGGCTCTCGACCTGGGTGAGGCCGTTACCAGTGACAACCTGGCTGAATGTAAAGCAACAGCCGGACTTCTGAAATGTGAGTTCCAGATCACCCCCTGTACGGAGGGTCCTTCGTCCAATCCTGTCATGAGGTCGGACGGACTCTAGGTCAACTCGCTAGGGACCCAACTGAGGGACCGCCGGGTTGAACCGACGGCCCGGAGTTTAGCTTTCCTACTCAATGCATACACCTTTAGGCTAACGACCTGAGATTGGGCCGCGTGCTCGGGGTACGGGTGGTCGCCGCGCTCTCCACCAGAGGTCGTGTAAACACGCCTCCCCCGTGCGGGGGAGGCACAAGGGCTAATCCAACCTTTGTGAAGTGTCCTAAACCTTACCCCCTTCCTTATTCCTTCCCGATTGTGTCCGCTGGGTAGTGACGCAGGGGCGCGCGGTGTGAGGCGCGTACGTGGAGACACTACCTGGCGGTCCTCTTGACAACTGACAGACGAGACGACAAATGCAGAGAGCGCTGATGTAAAATATAGACAGCGCTGTTGCTAATGGAGGACTTACTCCGTCTTGCGTTCAACGCTCAAGGGTTTAAGAGAGAGAGATAGACAGAGTCTTTAGCGTATCTCGCAACCCATGACTGGTAGCGCCTGTTCTTCTTTTGGCAATTTGGCAACCGCGTGTCTGCCTCCTTTCAATACTGCCGTGGTTGGCACGTCGAGACAGCAGAGGAAGTGAGCTGCGCGTCACAATCTGCAACTTTCCTCTTTCTGTGTTTTCCCATTCAAGGGCTTCGGCGGGCAGGTACTCGGCTCACACACCAGAATCTTTTCGCCCTGCGCAAGGTGGGTGGGGTGGAGTGGACTGGGCTGGGCTGAGGCATGAGCCAGCAAACAAAACGTCTCATTCAGGCGATTCTGTCTAGCATGCTTAAGAAACAGAACAGTAACATTGAAGATGGGGAGGGAAGTTTTGACTGATTTATCGATATATTAACAGCAACGTAACAATAATTATTATTTAATCAACGCCGGATCACAGAAATTTCAAAGATATCTCGTGAAACATCACCGCTGTTCGTTATTTATAACAATAATTATTTATTACTTGGAAATTATTTACTTATATTTTTATTTATTTATTTTATGTCGCATCAACTACAAAGGTTATTAGCAAGCTGGAAATTAAACAAATAGGGAAATCTTAATGAAATTAATAAATATTAATATAATAAACCTGAATTTCTAGATTACTAATAATTTCTCCTCCTTTCCTTTCTCCTTTTGTTCGGAACTGGCATTTCCGGAACTTTTTATTGAAACATTTCCTGACTAAGGAAGATTTAGTGCCGAAGTAAACTTCCACCAAAATTACACGTTGATCCTTCGTCAACATTTTCGAAGCGATTATTCTTTCCTAAACGTGAGTTGCAACGATTATGAATGAAACGTGAATGAATGGCTGCCCAAGCAAGAATAGGTGCTTGCTCTTTCTTTCAACTAAAATAGCTCCGTTCTCCTACCCCGAAATCTGCGACGGGAGTTGGGTCGTTAAAAGTGAAAGGGAAGCCAAAGGTATTTCACGCGTTGCCAAATTGCCAAAACAAGAGGTTGTGCTCTGAGATATGGGTTGCGAGTTAAAGACCCGGTATAACATTTTTCCACAATATAACACAAAAATAACATTTTAAGAACTAAATGAAATCCCCCCCAAGAAAACCCCCAAATAAATTAGCCCCCTAAAACACCCCCTAAACACCAAAAATCCCTAAATTTAGGGGGGGAAACCCCTAATCTGGCAACACTGCCGCAGGAGTCGGGCGAAGCCGCTGGCGGCGGCGCGGAGGAGCACTACGGGAGCGTGGGGGCGCTGCTGCTGCTTCCGCCGCTGCGAGCGCTGTGTCTGCGCGCCGCCGCCGCCGCCGCCGCCGCCGCCGCCGCCGCCGCCGCCGCCGAGCTGCCCGGCGAGCCGCGTCCGTCATCACCCCGCTTCGCACCCCGTCCTATTCTCACGACGAGGTCCACCGCGTGAGAAAAACCGGAGATTCGCTCCTGCTCGTCCAGCGGCCCGAGAAGCTAGCGGAGTTGCTGCGGGCGTGGGAGGAGTCGGCTCGGACGACTGGGTCCGGCGTTCACCCGCTCGCTTTTAAGACAAACAAAAACCCAAAAACACACTGAGAGAAATGTTGTAGTAGAATGTACTAAATATTTTTAGTAAACGATCGTATAGTAAATACAAGTATTCTTGAAGTAAGACTCACTAAACATGATTTTGTTTCGTTTAGTAAATCAAACAATTCATAATCGTGAGTGAATGAACTAAGAGAATTATCAGTGGTACTATTCTTGTTTCGTAGATAAAATCATTTGGTGAGATCTACGTTTCATGTCGTCACACTTACGAAACATTGTTTAGTAAGCACTGTTTACTAAATACTGTTTAGTAAGCGCGCGTTCTCAGCAACCTGACCAATTGAAATGGTTATAGAACCCATCTGAAGTGTAAGAATTCAACCCGGTATATAGTATTATACGCTATATAAATGGCGTGTTTAGTATTTTATTGGTTTTCAATAATTATGTTATATTCTCTAAACTAACGGTAGAAATACCGTCGACAGTCTAAAACCAGCAGCCTTGCGTCCGTAACTGCTCTACTAGGCTAGGGTCTGTCAGGTAATCGTGGTTAAGGCAGCTCAAGTCCACGCGGCCTTAGGATGGGTGACCGCTGCGGAACCGCAGTTGCTACCTGCTTGGAGGGACAGAAAGAAAGTATTTCCTTTCAAATTTCCTTCAGTTATTTTCACTGCACTGTTTAGTAAATATTACTTAATGTATTAGCCAACGCAAAGATTCGTTTAGTTTTCTCCACTAGTTGCCATTCGTCCCGGATACGACCTGTTTAGTGATCATTTCTATACGTGCATTAGTGTGTTTAACTAAACAGCAGTTTCGTGAACTTGACTAAACATTTTGTTCTACGAAAATCTACTATACCGTTTAGTTGAATCTATTACGTGATTAATTTATGAACTAAACATTTCTCTCCGTGCATGAAGTCTGTAAGAAGCAAGATGGAAAGATATGGATGGACGCCGATTTGTTTGTTCTGCTCAACACCAGTTTGCGTCATGAAGCACGTGACCACAGCACAGGCACTTTGTTTGAAAAGTCAGACCAGACGCTGGTCGCCATGGAAGCAAGTAGTGTTGAGAACACGAAGTCTACAAGACTTCGTGGTTGAGAATCATTTTGAAAGCGGCATAAAGGGAGAATTTCCAACGGTGGAAATACAAAAATAACACGATGAAGATGTATAATAGGAAGTATTTAAAATAAATGCTTCATATACTGATTCAATTACTTGTAACTATGTGATAATTTTGAGGTCTGGGCCCCGTTTCACAGAAGTTATAAGTCCACAAGTTACAAGTGAATTCACTGTTAACTTGTGAGGACCGAGGCAATCGCTTTCACAATCATATTTGTATTCACTAATAGTTACAAGTGAATGCCCCGTAGTTCACAAGTGAAATTCTACAAGAAACAAGTTTGCTGTTTCTCAGAACTTACTAGTAATCTAATACAATTGTAAATGAGCAGTATTATGTTACAAGACTACAGATACGTTAGGGTTAAATGATTTACGATTACATATTTGTTCGTCCATAGGTATTTAGAATTAGGAAATACAAGTTTTATCCTACTAGTGATACCAGTGAATTTATATTAGGTAATGTTAAGTGACTTATGCTCTCGAATTTTCTCCAAAACGTACATTTGGTTGCCTCTGGATGCCAATGCGAAGAAATGTAAGCATATAATAGAAAAGTAATTCAAGAGAAATCGCTGGAAAGTGGAGTAATTTTAAAATGAATGAAGGAAATATATTATATGTAAAAAGAAGTTTGAAACTGAAGGAAAAAGAAAGGGCGGAAAGTAAAAGGCAATAGAATCGATAGTAAAAATAAAGGCTAAAACACAGAACACCAGAGACAACAAAACATACGCACGCAAAACCAAAAGACCAAGACGCGAGACGGACACGAAAATACAAGGCAGACAATCTACTCAATTCCAAGGAACGCGAAAACGCGCATTTTATTTCAAATAATAATACTTTATTGAGTTACATACAATTACATTCGTGTATGACGAGTCAAATATGATGCATGAGGAGAGAGTACATTGGCGCACATTTTCTTGAGTGTAGAGAGATAAGTTAGATTTACTGTCCAGAAGCAAAACAAGGGACCATCTCAGCATTTTCTCAAAGGAGCAGGGAATAGAATTGTATTGTGGGTAATTCACTTGTGGGCATTCCACAGGGCATTCACTAGTATCCACAACTCGTTGCAAAATCTTTGTGAAACAGAACTTACGAGTACTTGTGATCACTAGTACTAGTAACTTGCAACGTGTAACTTGTAATTTTTTAACCTTTGTGAACGGACCCCTGGCTGCATCGAAAATTCCCGCTAATATTGTGACGCAAACTGGTGCCTGAAGCTCATTGGCTGAAGTCGGAGGCGATGCGCAAGAGCCCACTTATCTTTTTCCACCATGAGTTTCTCCGCGCGACGTGTCCCGCCACTTCCCGTCGCCCGAGATGCTTTATTTAAGAGTATTATATATATATATATATATATATATATATATATATATATATATATATATATATATTAATTTTGACCCTTACGCTTCTATACGTAGCCTCAATGTTACAAGTTTCATTAAGCAACAATCAGAACGAAACATTTATCATTAATTTGATCAATCTACCAAGAAATGTGGTAATTATAAACTTATCTTGTCTACTTGAATTGAAAATCCAATTGCCGATGCGCAAATTTCTCCATCACTAATTCATTGAAGTTACTGGTTTCACGGATAAGTTGTTTCTCTATTGACAGCATTGTTAGGGCGCACAATCGCTCGGTTGTCATTATATTCCTAAGAAATGTTTTTATCCGCTTCATTGTTGAAAATGATCGCTCAGCTTATATGTCAAATAAATATTAGGGCTGAATCGTCGACGAAACTCTCGTTTTGCTGATTTCACAGTTATTTCAATTTTCAGAACAGGCTGATCCGGACCAAGTGATCATTTCATTCGTGATTTCAAGAATATCATCGTAGCTAACCTTTTTTCCAATAAGATTAACAACTTTGTTCATTTTAGAGAAATAATTGAATACCAGAATGCACAGACACGATAACTTAAATACTATTTGAACCCGAGATGTAAAACATTTTTTACACTGATTTTAAGACGTCCTTCACCATCCACATCAGAAGCAAAACTTGTGTTTCGGAGTAACGTATCGAGGACACTGTTGTACTGACAGTGTGCCGGAGACTTCGTCTCGAGTAGGATGGCGTGATGCCCGAGTGCTGCGTCCAAGCGGAGTTCACGGCGTAAGTGTGAACATGATACAATGAAAGCGCCCTATGATAACACAGAAGCGAAGTCACATGGTACCCAATGATCATTATGAAACGAAGTCTGAGCAAGGTGTTGTTTCGAGAACGTGAACAGCCATGTAGACACATCGGTTCGTCAATGCTGGTATGAAATTATACAAAGAAGCAGAAAAAAGTTATACTATTAATGATATTGTAATAACGAAGTGTATATTCTATTTTCTCTCAATTTTTGGGAGTTGCGTGAACCTGTGAACCTTATAAAGAACCGCCCCTGATTGTAGTGAAGTAGTTGAATTGTGCGATGCAAAGTTCTTAAAGTAGAGATTTCGAGCTTTAATCTTATATAAATTAAAAGTATTTGGGATAAAAATTCACGGAGCTATGGTCCATTGAAAACTGTCTATTTCTATGGTTTTAACGTAAAATTGGCAATATTCGAGCTAATGTGGCACACTGTCTGAGTCAAATAAGTATTGGTCGGTGATCATAAAATTGTTGCGGGGTAACGTGGACACCACCTCAGCACAAAATCCGTTGATAAAAATCACATTAAATAATATTTATTCTTTATTTTCTAAAGCGTAGCGAAAAAAATGCCGAAAAATGGGGCATTTATGGGGTTTGTGACACCCCTAAACCCATTTTAAAAAAGGGTTTTATTGGTGCCGATGTTGTTCTTGCATCGAAAACTAATTTTTTCACTAAGCCATTGAATTCTATTTTTTTCTTCGATACAGCCCAATATATATATATATATATATATATATATATATATATATATATATATATATATTATATATATATATATATATATATAACACAAAAATTACTAATAATTTTGAAAAATTGTTTGCCTTGTTTGAAGATTTATTTTTGATGAACAGATTTCATTAAGTAAACACTTTCCTTTAATATTGTAGTTGTAGTAGCACGCAGAAAATATTTGCAATTTTTTTGCAGTTTTTGCAATTTTTGAAAATTCAGGCTGTTAAATGAAACTGAGCCCTACACCATTTCTTTTAATGTCTTTTGCTCTGTCAGAGCACTGTACAGTTTAGCTGAATTTTTAAAGTTTCATTCTAATAATTTATAAGAATTTTCTTATATTGTCAACAGATTCATAAGGGCCGTAACTAAAATTGCGCAAGACTATCAATCACTTTGGTGACCACTGTGATGACATGGTTGTGTGCCGTCATATGCTGTGTTTGTTAGTTATGTTTTTACATTTTATATGGTGTATAATATGTGTATCGTTTCGCAGTATTATATTGAAAGTTATAGTAATAAAAAGTAATCTGAAGATGGAGACAACCAATTATTCCTCCAAAACGTCATTACATGGATTTAAAGTGTTTTAAATTAGTATTGTAATATGTGAGTTTGAAATTCAGAAAATAAAAGATTTGGTGATTGTTAAACCATATATATGGATCTATCAAAAACCCTGTTATAAATATCAACTTAATGGTACTAAATGGCGAAGGGTCACTCCTTCCTTTTGCCTCTTGAGCCTCCACTAGACTCTTTGTATTGCTAGTATAATCTTACTTTCATAATTTCAAAACTATGTCAAAATTTAAATTGCTACATTTGAAAGGACATACGTAACAGAAGCTCCCTCTTATAGGTCCAAAAATTTGATTCACTCTGTATTCATCATACAGAGTGAATGTTTAATATTTGTTTAATATTTTTAATCCTGAAGAAGGGTAATATCAAAAGCGTTGACATAATTTAAGAGTATTTTATTTTTTCCATTTATGTATTGTCAAGAAATTGCAAACAATAAAATGTTTTCAAAATATTATGTTTATTGGTTCATAAAGAAATAACACTATTTCAATATTTAATTTAACAATTTTTATATTTTCGTGATGTTAAATGTATTTTTATTTTTGTATTGGAAAGTAAAACTTTTTTTTTTCAGTTGAACAATATTCTTGCAATTTACAACAGGACAGATTCTTGATTTTGTGTGGATCATTCAGGAGTACAAAAATCCAACTATTATTTCATATATACGATAGACTATTATCATTATAATAAAAATAATAGAAAGAATGAAGCTTCCCAACAGTTCAATTGCATTAGTAAAATGATTGGGTTCAATTTGCATGTTCTGAAATCATACACAAATATTTTAAAATTGAACTAATGTAAAGTTAGTAGCTGAAAAGTAGAAAAAATTTACGATAAAATGACTTAATGAGATGCTATCAACAATACTGTTCTGTACTTTCTACTTCTTAAAAATTTACATTCATCAGTGCAATCCAGTTTTTCTCTACTTATTTAGTTTTACTACATTATATTTGGAATACTGAAAACACCTATTTTATGCAAACATCCCTTTAAACTGTCAGTTTCTTTAAAAATATTTAATGAATGTAACACATGTTTTCAGCTTACATTAAGCACTTGTTCCAACCATCATAGGGATGATTAATATTGTCAAACTCCTTTTAAGTGACTAAATTTTAATAAGTGAGTTACAGTACCTACAAAAAGTTGCGAAAATAAATTTTGGACACTCTGTGGACAGTCTCATCATGGAGTTTTTGACAATTCAATTAGCTTTTCAGAAATCAACAATTAGTTATTTTTCAATAGCGTCTGCTTCTCATCCAGGACGAGTTGCACCTACCTCTATTTGTAATAATTCTATTAATGGAAACTTACTGGCCTCACAGTTAATACTGTGAATGGCACTAAGCCAAAACCACCAAGAGAAGTAGCAAAGTGTTCAGTTCTGAAGTCAAACTGTGGAGAAGTGGTTGACAAAGTGAAATCTCTGGAAAACAAGAAGTACAGAGCATTATGTCTATTTGTTCAATGCACATTACTCATGCACATGTTTGTAAGATGTTTTTTGGGAAGATTAATTGTTTGGTAGGCCTATATTACATCATTATTTGTAATGGACACAATGTCATAATTCTCAGTCACATTCTTGCCTGTACAATGCTCCATTTCAATGAGTTTTAACATGCCATTTCTCACACACTTGTTCCAATTCATTGACTCTTTCTAGAGGTATGATTATGTCCAACACATTAACAACAAAGTAAGGAGGAATCAGTCAACATCGTGTCAATATAAAGATCCACTTACATTGAGAGAACAGAATCATTTTTGAACTGTTCTCACAGAAAATTATGTAAATATAATGATATTAATATACCCACTAACTATGAATTATCTCCATAACTTTTAAACGGTTTACAATATCAAAATGCAGTTTTTGCTCAACAATGTGGTATCATGGGGTAAGCAATGTGCAGGAGAGATATTGTTTGTAATATATTTAGTTTCCAAGAAATTAATCATCTTCGATTTTTTAATAGGCCTATGTATTTTTCTCAATAGCAATGGTTAAATTATGAATGGAGGAATACAAATGTGTATCATTTGTTAATGTTTTGTTAGTAATTTGAATAAAATTATACTTTCTGACATATGATTTGAAATTAAATGAGTAATATTTCCTTCAGCAGCTTTTGCATTTGGCACCATTGAGTAAGGTGGCCTTTGTGGCGACAAGACTTATCTAAATCTATGTTGTTGAGCAGAAAATGCACTTCAATGTCGTGAACCATTTAGAAGTTATGGGAATGGCCCATAGTTGGAGGGACACCTGGTATATAAAAATGAAGAATATATAAATATCCTACATCTCCAAAGTACACAATTGTAGCTCAAAACTTAAAGTTTTGAGTTGGGTTCTTTTTCAAAGATTGGATAGCTGTCGCAATTCAATGAAACCACATAACATTTCTTGACTATTCAATGAAAAAGAAAGGTATGCCACCCCTTCAAAAATTTAATTAATTTCTCTCTCTCTCTCCCCCACTCCATCTCTATGAATTGCTCTTCTCTTTTTCTCCTATTCCTCCCTCTCTTATACTTCTTCAAAATGAGAGAAAAAAATTACTTTCAAGTAAAAATTTTGTGAAAATTATTACTTCTACCTATCCTAGCCCTTAAAATTTAAGTGTTCATTCTGTTTTTTGAGTGAATATTTCCAAAATAATGTGGAAAGTCACTAAAATGATTTGAATTTTTTGAAAGCCTATAAAATTTCCTACAAAATACATTTTATTCATTTCAAAATCTCAATTCGATTTTGGATAATTGAAAGTCAAAATTATTACTAGAAGATAGGCCCATTGTTTTGCTTCTAGACAAATGTAGCTTCATTACATGCATATTTTGTTGGACTCTCCTTTTGCTAGTTGTGGTTGTGCTAGGAATAGAACTAGGGATATTGGTTTCTATTGTTTTTGTTCTATCAAATCAAATCTGTAGTTCATTATAAATGCTAATAAGGTTTCTAATACTCAGGAGTGAAAATATCTAGTTTTCAAATCACTAACCACATTTTCTTGGTTCTTTTTTTCATCATTTAGCTATGTACAGTAAAAAGGTGGGGTAGGAATTCTGAAGCTCAAGAAAATGTGCACAAATTATATTTCTTCCCCATACATCATATGAAGTTCTGCTTTTTTAAGGGGGGGATGAAAATTAATCAGTAAATCAAGATGATCAAATAATGAAATTGACTAGATTACCAGAACTTCAAGTAATGATCCCCACAGATGAATAATTTGAAAGAAAAGAATCAAAGAAAAATATAGAATTTTGAATAACGGAAAAGTTTTGTGGGTCCTACAATGGTGTCACACGTAGTAGCTCTTTCTACAAAAGCTGCAGATACCAATATCAGAGTTCATTCAATTAAAGTAAAAAATAAGAGAACAAGATTTTGGGACTAGGGTATTCTCATTTCATGGTAAACTTAGTGGTGAATACTTGCAACTCCCCTTGAAAAAAATGTGTTGAGAAGGAGATCCTCAATATGTACAATAGCTTGTGGTTGTTTCTACTATTGAAGAGAAAAAATTTAAAAAACAGTTTCAGTACTTACCCAAATGGTAATTGTAAATTTTCCCTAACATATTCTTTGACTTCCTGAATAGTAGTTTTTGCTGTAAAAAGTTGGTTGTGTTTCTCTCCATTGGGTAACTGAAATTGTATCTCAGTAAAACTGAGTGGGTCATCACACCTACGAAAGTTTTTGTATGGATGTGAAGGAGTTAAAAACCTTGTGTAGAATATTTGTAATTTTATTTTTGATTCAGAACATGAAGAGAGCATAAAAACATATAAAAATCATTGCAGCCATATGTAGGACATTTCACCAAGAAGATTTCAATTATCTAAATTGCTCACCTAAATTGGTGCCGATGTTGTTCTTGCATCGAAAACTAATTTTTTTCACTAAGCCATTGAATTCTATTTTTTTCTTCGATACAGCCCAATATATATATATATATATATATATATATATATATATATATATATATATATATATATATATAACACAAAAATTACTAATAATTTTGAAAAATTGTTTGCCTTGTTTGAAGATTTATTTTTGATGAACAGATTTCATTAAGTAAACACTTTCCTTTAATATTGTAGTTGTAGTAGCACGCAGAAAATATTTGCAATTTTTTTGCAGTTTTTGCAATTTTTGAAAATTCAGGCTGTTGTAAATTTTCCCTAACATATTCTTTGACTTCCTGAATAGTAGTTTTTGCTGTAAAAAGTTGGTTGTGTTTCTCTCCATTGGGTAACTGAAATTGTATCTCAGTAAAACTGAGTGGGTCATCACACCTACGAAAGTTTTTGTATGGATGTGAAGGAGTTAAAAACCTTGTGTATGCCATATGTAGGACATTTCACCAAGAAGATTTCAATTATCTAAATTGCTCACCTAAATTAACAATGAGATGTTTTTACTTTTTTTCTTTATTTTTATTTTTAATTTTAATTTTTATAATGGCGTGCAGTGATGAAGATTTCTAGATATCAATAGTCAATTGGTTGACAGTTAATTAGCTTATTGAATATCTGAATATTTTGTATATATATTACAATGAGGTGTTGGCTGTTTTTTTAAAATTATTTTTATTTTCAATCATTTAGCAGCAAGAAGGTCTGCAAATTTCTTAGATACAATGTCTTTTACATATCTAAATGTTGTTTTGACTTGCTGAATTGAAAATGAAATTACAAATATTATTTATGCAAGCAGAGTCTAGGCAGGCACCCATGGCATGCATTGAATTTGTGCCCCTGTCAGGATACTTCAAATGAGAATTGTTGCTACTTGTTGTAACGGGTATACTTTAAATAGCACCCCTTATGAGTGGCGCCCATGGCACATGCCATGTTTGCCATACCATAGATACACCTATGCATGCAAGTGCGTCTCACATTACTACATTATTGACTCAGAATATTATGTATGTTTGAATCAAATGTTGACTTAAAACGAAGAACTTAGCTAAACTTTATTTTATGACTAATTAATAAAAACATATTGTAATGATCAAAATTAATAATTCTACATCAAAAACCAATGTTGAATATAAATAATTCCAAAGTCTTTGAAGTATGAAATCAATTCAAATAATGCACTGGTTTTGGTTTTGGTTAATAAAATATTTTGGATTTTGATAACCAAATGTTTTGGTTTCAGATCAGATTTTGAAATGATTCAAAGGGATTTTATTATTATTTTTTTTTCATATATATAATTTATTTCATAATATTCTGAAAAACAGAATAGCAAATTGTAAATTTCTAAAATTCTTGTAAATGAATATTGTTCCAACAATACATTTTTTGGGAGGATATATATCATCACATTACTTTCTAAACAATGACACATTATATTTTGATTATTCTTTGATAATATTTGCTCATCAATGATGTGTTATAATATACAGTTTCATAATCTTTATTTTAATTATACGCATCAATCATTTTTTTGCTCAATAAGATTATTGTAAATTAATTATAGCTTTATAATTCAGTGTATGAATTATTACTTATTTGAACAAAGTCGATTGGTAAAAATAAATAAATAATTTCTAAATTGATGAAACTTTCAATTTTAAATAAATGGAATGTTTTGTCGATTCTTTTCCTGTCTAGGACAACTTCTCAATAATTTCAATCAAAGAAATTATTATATAAGAAAATGTTAGTTCTAAAAGTAAACTTTATAATTGCAGGGTACATAATTTGTGCTTTATTTTAAATTATCAATCTTGTATGCTGATGACCAAACTATCGTAATGGATTCTGAAGATAATCTACAAAGAGCATGTTTTTGAATTGACAAAAGTGTCCCAAGAATATTCCATGAAGATAGTAGTTCAGAAAACAAAAGTTATGACAGTACATGGCAAGCAACAAAGGAGAGCCGAAATAGTAATAAATGGAAAATTAATGGAATAAGTAAATAAATTTTCATCCCTCAGAAATATCATAACCAAACTCAGGAAGACATACAAAACAAACTTAATAACTGCAACAGAATATGTGGAACAATTAAGAGACACTTTGTCAGAGACATGGACCTGGAAACGAAACTGAAATTCCACAATATAGCTTCTAAACTTAGAATCATGCGTAGCAGCCATGCCTGAAACATGGGCAATGAAAGAATGAGACAAACAAAAACTACAGGTGGCACGTATGAGATTTCTAAAACACGTCATGGGAATCACAAGAAGAGGTAGACAGAGAAATAAAGCCATCAGAAAGAAATCGAAAACCAAAGGTTTAGTAGAAGAGATAGAAGAGTCTCAAAGGAGATTAAGGAAAGATCTTACAAGATCTTCTTAAGGAAAGATCATTTACAGAGAATGGACAACAACAGATTGCCAAAATTAATCTGGAAGTGCAAACCAAGAGGGATCAGAGATAGAGGCAAACCACTAAAGAGGTGGCAACAGCAGGAGCATTTGGAAGACTAATAATTTACCAAGAATACTCTAATAAATCAATGGAAACAGGAGGTAAAGCTTAATTTCTGGTCTGTTCATGATGATGACAATAATGATAATTTTCAATCAGGAGTAGCCTACTGGTATTATTATCAATGTAATTATTATTAATGTAACTTACAAATTTACCATTGAAATCTTCCTTCAGATTTTTGAAAAATAACAATAGGAAATATTAAAGGACACATCCAAAATATGTCTGAAAACTCAATTTTTTTTTCTCCCCCCCCCCAATTTTACTTTGTTTCAACTAAGTATTACCAAAGTGCATGACTATGATTTGTTCAGTTTCTATAGGAATTCTTAAGAATAATTTTGAAAAGGCATTGAGAAATAGTCTCTTTTCTGACTGGGGCATCTGGTAAAATGAAAGAGAATATTTCATCTCATAGAAATACTTGGCAAATAACCCAAAACTCAGATATTTGTGGCGGTCTATTAGGACATGTCCCAGAACGTAAATAAATTAACTGAAATGTTAGGGAGCCAATATAATATAGAAACCAAAACAAACAGTCGAAGATAATAAGGTAAAATAGAAAGTGCTATTTATTTCAGAATCCAAGGAACTGTGTCGTTAACAGACCAGTGGGGAATAAATAAACAAATAGTGATCTTTTAGTCAACAAGTAAACAGTCGCACAAGCTATTTTATTTCGAAATAGTAAACATTTTAATTAGAAAAGACATTCCCATATTTGGAAAAGGACAATTGAATGTATTGCCATGTGATGTGTGATCACATAATTATTAATAGTTATAAGAAGATTCAAGTTTCAAAAAAGCAAGAAAATTATATATATTATTATTTTTTGGACCTTTTATTTTTGACATTGAAGTTGTTGTGACATTGTTGAAACGAAGAAAGAAGCAAAAACATAATTGCATATTGTATAGTGTAAAAGGTATTACGATTGTAACAATGCTAGGTGCAGATGACTTTGTGTTCTTGAATGGATGGATCATGGTGCAATGAGTTTGCTGGATTAGTTAAAAAAATTTTGAGATTTTTTTGTGTGATGTTAGTACGAAACAGTAAACCGGGAGTGTGGAAATCAGATGCAGATAAAATGGTATGGTAAATGGAGCTGCATATGGATGCAGATGTAGGCGTTTGGCAACTGTCTCTGCCGGGGAAGTGACAAATTTTATTAAAATAAAAATTTTTGACAAGGCCAAGAATGTATTAAATTATAAGGATAATCAGACATTACGTTTGGCAGCCATTGTTGAAATTTTGCTGTTTTGTTTAGTAGGTCGCAGAAGCAACGTGATAGGGATTAATATTAGAAGTCAGTTTCCCAATTAAACCATAATATAATATAATAATAAATATAATAATCGCTTCCCTGTATATGGGCGACTTCATGAACCCAAGTATAAAAATAAAATTTTACACTGAGGAGAACGTAAAGTGAATCAACATTGGAGTCATGGTGGCTCTGTGGCTGGGTATTACAATTTAAACATAGGCTTGTTTCCACATAGTATGGGGTGGAATAAATCAAAATAGTTGTAATTGCTGATATTGATTCATGAGGGTTTATGTTTCACCTACACTACACTATTACACTCTTCTCAAAAAGTGAACCCAGCCCAATGAAATGATGAAATTGTTTGAAAACCTGAAACCTGAAACCTAAAACCAAAATAAAAAACTATTTTGTTTGGTTTTGGTTTCAGGAAAATTATCTTTTGAGAAAATGATAGTTTTAGTTTCACTCAAACTGAAATAAGTTTGAATTGTTTTGTTTAAAGTTTCGATTTGATTCTTTCTGGTTTTTGATTAAATGTGAATCAAAATCAAATTGTGATTGAACAAAAATATATAATTAGGAACATTATTTAATTACAAAACAAAGATTTGTAAATTGATTATTATTCTCTACAAATAAAAAAAATTATCTCGTTCTTGAAATCAACATGTTACTTAAATTTATACATACGAACCTGAATGGACAGTCTGACTCACACAGATCTGGATATGAAAGTAATACTGGCATACGTCGTACTTCAAGTTGGTTTGGTTCCTGATCTGTATTCTCCTAACAACAAATCATGAAGATAAAAACCTACTCATGATACTTGACACTTATTCATTTCTTCAAGAAGTAAAGTAATTTTGGAGTAGATAAACAATAGACAAAATTCTTTAAATGCTTCTGTAATTCAGATTCTATTTCTAATTATTTACAATCTTTTAGATTTTAAGGAATGATTGAAGAAAGTTTTGGAGAATAGAAGTTGGTGTGTTCACTTGCAAAGTATAAGACAATAATTGTTTTTGGAGTGCTTTCATTCAGGATTAAAATGTTAATGTTTTCCATTAATTAATTTAAATTAATTTCAAACTTGAAGATGATTTGCTAATAATGCTGTAAGGGGTAAGTAAATGTTTGGGGTAAGTAAGTTATTAATGAGAATGTTTAGTAAATATAATTAAAGTATTTTTTTTAGTTCTTTTGGCCAATATAAGTACTAGGCTGAATCTAACATTTAGGGGGACTAAAGGCTACACTTAACCCAGGAGAGATTGCATTGGAGGAATTGATTCTCAGGCTGTATTATTTTAGTTAGAATGGTTTGAAATTTTTGGTTTTCTTTTCCTGTATCCTTTATCTACAAAATTGTTCTTTAAATAATCCCTGGCTAACTGTCAATTCTTAGAACTTTTTAATCTCTCCCTTACTACTAAATGTCCCAGCTGAAGAGCAGGTTTCTAATAAGATCCAATAAAAAAAAACTAAACATTATAGCAATGTATTGGAAGGATAAAACTGGAATGCAGTGTATGTTGAAAGTATTGATGTTTTAATGTTCTTCCATAGTGACTTGAGAAGTTAAATCTATATTTTTTTTTTGTAAGACATGTAAATTCACTCTGTAAGATGTAAGAAACAACTCATGTCTCATTTACAACACTCAAAATGGGTTTTAAGGGTCTAGGGTGCATGGTTTCCAAGTTATCTAAAATGGCTGTGTGGGTTGGAAAGTAATTTTGCAGGTTGTGTTGCATATGCACCTAATTTTTATAATTTTTTATTTTTGGTATCTTTACATGCTTTTTCCCTACATTGTTATAATGTATAAATTGTGATATAAAAATTATAATATATATTTGAAGCATCCTCTGAGGATTGATGCCCTATCCAGCAGTAACATATTTTCAGTTTTGTGATGATGGTGTCTTATAAATTGCACAAAATCATCATCTTTCCTTAGCATATTTTTTACTGCAGAGATGTACTATTATATTGAAATAACAGTACAGATGTAAGGAAAAATGATATATTGCTGCCATCCATAGATAACTGTCTAGCATTACAATGACACTGTTTGTTCCATTACAGTTTGTAACACAAAGTCAGGAAGGCACGAAAACAAAAATTTTTTGTATTATAGCTGTGCAATAAAGTAATTCACAATTTACTTGAAATTTATGAAGAATTGCATATACTTTTGTTACAGTTTGAATAAATAATTTTTCATTATTTTATGGTGTTTATGGAGATAGACATTTACATCAATTAAAGTTGGTCTTGCTAATACTTTCTTTTGAAAGGATTTTGATTGCTTACTCACTTTCATCTTGTAAATACTTCATTGTACCAATAATTAAAAGTGCATTGTGAGAAATATGAAATGTGTGAAAGCTCTATAGGCTATACTATGAACCCTAAGCCTTTAAATACCTTCCACTTTCTCAGTTTGAAGATGTCAAGTACCAAACAATCCAGGAATTATCCAATCCAATCCCTTATTAACTTGTCTCATTTATAGGAATTCTCCCTATTGTCACTTCTAAAGCAATGCTAGGAACATTCTTTATTGACCTTTCTATTTCCTTTTCAGGAATTAATATTTTATTAACAGATTTCAAGCATTACTCACTAAATTTTATTTGTTGACTCTTTAAATATTGCCACAAAAAATTGGCATTGTTGCAGTTTCTCATATCATTAACATGGGAGAATATTTTTTAACTAACGGTCATTGATGTACAGGGATAGTATTACTGTTAGGGGAGAGGACTTATAACAAAGATTGTCTGAAGGGTTATATACTTATAACAAAGATTGTCTGATGCAAAACACAATCAAATGTATTGAAAAAGAATATGGCTATGCTTACAAATACACACGTTTGAAAGATATTTTCAGTAGAAAGTTTTAGATTTACATATACAATCCAGAACTATGTTTATTGAGAAAATCAAATAAATTCCTAAAATCTGTCAGAAAAATAATAAGTATTAATAGATTTTCTTTCTGAAGATGACTCACACTTTCAACTATTTTTGATGTTAAATAAATAAACAAATAATTCATCTACATTGTAGGCAAGGAATTTCTTCAGTTTTACCTACTTTGTTATCCATCATGCCGAATGTAGAACTGAGGCAATTTTTTAATAAATCACAAACATTTTAAGAAATTACATTAATGAAGTAGTGTGACATTATTCATCTTCTCAGTCTCTTGGATAATCATTGATCCTGCTGTTATTGTTCAAGCTGACGTTGAATGTTAGTTAAAGGCAATGAAGAATGAAGTTGGATTAGATGCCATTTTATAACAATTTTAACATAAAATTTGAAAGATTTTGGATGTAAGCTGATTAAATGTAGCAATCTATTTACGTTTTTGAGTTTTGATGATCATATTTGTGTTAATTTCTTGTAATGTATCATTAAAATCAGCAAAAGAAGGAAAAAAGATTCGAGAATTTTAACCTAGAAAAAATCACAGGTCATTTCGGCTGGATAAATCTCGTTGCAAACAATGAACATTAAACAGGTGTCTGAAAATTAATTTTCTCGACTTGAGAGAGGCTAAAGATTCAGAACGCATTTATAAGCACGAAATTATCGATTTCGTTATAATACAAGGAGAATTAATTGTAGTAAAATTCGAGGCAAGAGGGGTGATCATTATCTTCTCGACCAGACATTGATGGACTAGCCGTAGCCGTTTCGTTTAAATTTGCAATTTAAACGTTTCGCGCCCCAAATCGACGTACCCACTCGATCGTACCCTTAGGATCGATATAAATTGAATGGGAAGTCGACTGTAATGGATGCACATATGATACATATCGATTCATCCCGTCCTGTACAAGCGCGTTTCTCTGCTTCCCGCTAAACGCCTGCTAAACGCTTCTGTCTCCGATAGTGTATTGCACAGGTCCAGCACAGGTCCAAGCGTCAGCGCACTAATAATGATTGTTTGTTGATGTGTACTATCGTTAGTTAAAAGGTTTTCGAATTTTTTGTTAGTCAATTGATGTTGTGGTGTTCGACAAGTGCAAAATGGATTGCACTCAGGTTCTTGAGAGCGACGAACTCAATGACTCTCTGGCATATAAATATAAAGTGAAGGTTTGTATTGTGCCTTGTATGGGTATATAGGATTTTATTTTTACAATTTCTGTTTTGTAATGCTAATTCATGAGTTAATTACTTTCACACCTTGCCTAATAGACAAAGCTTGTGTTATGAAGCTAATTGTGGTCATCTACTTGTCTCTGCAGGTTGCAGAACTCAAAGTGAATGATAATCTCTACCCAATATTCAGTGGCAGCAATCGTATTGGTCGAGATCCAGAATTCTGTTCTGTTGTTTTCAATAACATGGTAAAGTCCACAAAGATTTTAATTAAATATATTTTTGGAAATAGGGACATAGACCCACTAGTGTAAACTTTTCTGTAGTTATTCAATGAGCATTTGATTCACTTGAAAAAGATTTTTGACATTGAATCATTCTATCATATCATATTATTGGACATTTGATTTAATTGTTAGCAGTGGAGAAGTGCAAGGAAAACAGATTTTTAATTTTGCCTTTTGATGTCAATATTTGGATTGTTTACATGCTTGCCCTATAATCAGTAATTGTTCTGTTAATTTAATGCATTAAATTTAGAAGATAATTCAGTTGGTACACATCTTGTAGTGAGGTAAATAATGAATTGTTCTTCATGGCATACATTTTATTAGGAGGAGCTATGAATGTTACACTAAATCAGATAATTTAAATTTCAGAAAGTTAGTGTTCTTATTACACATCTCATTGTTATTGATAATGAATTTATTATTGTATTATAATAGTAATTTTCAGTAGGACAATTATTTATTGTTTATGGCAAGACTTTGAAAATGACCACTCCAATGTTTATTTGATATTCATAAACATTAAGGCAGGGAATTTTTCAAAGCAAAATGTGAATAAAATCTTTGATTGGGAGTATCAGAGATATAGTTCATTAATTTTTTGTCCCCCAACAAAAAAATTGTTGGTTTTATGATACATAGTTGAATTTTAAAATTAATGGAAACGTTTTGTTGTATTTTCAGACTCTATCAAAGGAACATGCAGTAATAGAAGTAGAGGACCGGTTTTCACATCTTATTTACGACCTTGGCAGTAAAAATAAAACCAGGGTTGGTAAGGTGAGTGGATAGTAACTGATAGAAAAAGAAGAAAACTATATCTTTTGAAAGAGGTTGATATTTATTAAAATAGAATATGTATACATTGCAGTTGAGGTATCTGTTACTCCTATGCCCAGTACTGCAACCTTTCTTTCACGTTCGACTTTATTTTTAATAAAACTATACATTTATATACATAATTATTTACATATAATTCTGTTACTTGCATTACAGCATCCCCAAGCTCTTATGGCATTGGACACGAGGAGTCATTTTCCTTGAAAATATGCTTAGTTAGTCTTACATCTAATGGAGTCAGTGTCATTACCTTTTATTCCTATGGGCCAGAGACTCGGTACCGTTAATATTGGGGGTTCCCAGAAGGTCATTCAATCAGGTACTGTCAGTGACTCGAACCACTTAATTTTCATGACTTCACGGTATCTTGGTTAAGAAGTTTGGTGACCGGTGCAAGCAGTCCCTTTACTTTCATACTAGTCATCATTCACCTATGTTTCTTTGATCATATAAGACCATTAAACAGTTACATGAAAATTGTAATAAATTTTTTTAGGTTATTGAAATATCAATCTAGCTAACTATAATATATATATATATATATATATATATATATATATATATATATATATATATAAAATGCTTTTAACAAAATTAAATATTAAGTTTATTATTAATAAATACTTTATGGTTTTAATTTAAAAATAGTAATAATTTGTCATTAAAATTGTTGAATTCAAAGCTGCAAAATGATGAAGGATTGGGGTATTATATTTTTCATTCTTTGGTACAGATGTGAACAGATAGAATTTAAGTAAAAACCCATGATATTGATTTACAAATTACACATGTGCTTACATACAAACATTACTGTCCAGGACTGAAGAAAGTCGACAGGATTTCACAAAATATGTCTGAAGACTCTTCTACTTTTTCTTTTTATTATATTTTTTCTCTTCTTCTTTTTAGATATTTTCATTCTCTTCTTGAGTACTTATTATCATGCCTTCTCTAGGCACGTGTAAGTGATCCATGCCCTATTCTTTTGTTTCGGGCACACTGTAAATGCACAGAATGTCAGAGCAGCCGACGGTTTCTCACTCGGCACCTAGAGAGACTTTACTCTGTCAACACAGTTTCTAGTTGTGTTGGTCACATTCCAATTTGTGGAAGTCTCCTTAGCACTGCTTGTCAAGCAAAGTAAGAAAGAGATATGAGCTGTCATGCCTGTGAGAACAGTTGAAGACATTTTCCATAAGCAGTGCTGGGCTAAAATACATCCGAGAATCAAGATTCCCATTTGAAACTGAAAGGCCTAAGGACAGAATGCACTGTTATGTTATCCATACATTTTAGATGTTTCTACAATTTTTTCTTGAGTTTCTGCTGGTTTCTGAAGGTTAGGAGACAATTTTATTTATTTATATATAACAGATGGTAAAAATTGCAACACAGTTATACCAAAATAATTATACTCATATTAGGCATTTGGTTGGGTTTGTGAACTCAAACAAAATATCTAAATTACAAAACGTAAATTTAATTTTAAAAATGTGTGAATTTTCTAAAAGTAGAGAAATGGTCTAAAGTAAAGCATTAATGTTCTGAATGATTTAGCACATATATGATTAGACTTGGTAAAAACATGGTCCAGTTTATAAGATGTTTACTGTCCTGGTGAATTTAAAAAGTTTTAAACTGGTGGCTAATGTGTTTAAAATGTTGACATTTGTGGCTTCTCCTGGCTTCTTTTTTTCTGGAGGCTCGAGTAGTGCAGTTCTAGTTACCAGTTTTTGGAAATTGGTGCTGTGAAATGAGAGGGGAAAATTTCTGCAGTGTTGTAGTATCTTTACTAGAAAAAATCATTCTCTGGCAGAGACTAAATGTTACTAAATGTTCTGAGGGTTAATACAGAGTTTGGAGAAGCATTACAATTAAAATTTTTGTATGAAATTTATTAAATGGTTCTAAAATTGACAACAACAACGACAAAAAGGTTTTGGAATATGGATTTAAGGACTATTAAAAGTTTTGGAGCTCAGATTTCAGTGAATGTAAAATTCTGTGATCAGGGGCTTGTGAGAATGTTATAACTACAGAATAAGGCAGATGGCTCGGGAAACTTAAATAAGACTCTGGAAAAAAGTATTTGTTGGATTGTTTTTATTTTGTTTTATTTTGTATATTGGTTTGCAAAGAATGATTTTTCAATTCAGATAATTTTGTTTCAGACAATCCTGAAACCTCACATTCGCTATCAACTCCTTGACAAATCACAAATCCTCTTGGGTGATCTGTCAGCAGAGTATTTTATTATCCCAGAGGAACAAGAAAATAAACCATTTGCAGTGATTCAGGAATCTGATGGTAAGTGATTCTAGATGTTTGAGATTTTCCTCTGGGCAGCAGAATGCTGATGGCTGGTCATCGTAGTGCACTTATCTGTCCCCTACTAGGCTAAACCACACAGCCCCTTTCCCTTATCTGATGTTCACAGCCCATTACGTTTGTTGGAATGCTGCCATGCCCAGCCTGGGCTCTGCATTGAAGGGTTGGTTAATTGCTAACATCAAATGTGCTCCAATCAATGAACCGTTATATTTGTTATACAATCTGTCTGAAAGTAATTCAAGGGTTTGATTCTAGATAGTCCTATTCCAGATTGAATTCGTTCGGAGAAAGAAGGAGGTAAAGATTTTAGCTCAAAATCCTTTGTCATTAAGCAAAGAACAAATTTCACCAAACTTCAACATTTGGCCAGCAACATAGTTCTTACATAAAATGTAATAATTGATATTGTTGTTTGCAGGATTATCTTAATGGAATGAAAATGTAGCATAGTAGCCAAGCTCTTCAGAACAAATAGTGCTTCCTCCACATGTTTTGCAAATGCTGTTTTGTGCTCTTCTAATCATAGAACTGCAATATGTTAAGCATTTTTATCTGTTATCTTTTTATTTGATGAACTTCCCTGCTGGTATATAAGTGATATTTATTTTGTCTTTCTTTTCCTTGTAATTTGAAAACTATCTATTTTTAAATTTGTTTTTACGTTGTTTTTTTTGTAGCAAACTTGAAAATTTTGAAAGTCATCTTTGGCTCTTTAAGTAAAATGTTCACTATTCTTGAACAATATTTTTATCTGAATATAAAATTCTTTTTATATTTTGGAACTTACTTTTCTCTACCTACTGTTGTTGTTTTTCATTAGTGTTGTATAACAATCAATTTTTTTTGTGGTTTCGTAAATTTTATTGTTTATTATTTTTAGTTGAATGTTTACTGCCATTCTATCTCCTTATTTTGTTAAATCCTATATTTGGCTCATCAATCAAGCTTGTTGTACCAACCTAATTCAGTTTTGTGTCTGTAAGGAGGTGTATTTTCTCTTTCTTCCTCTTAGTTTAGGCTTGTGCCTCATATTTGCACCATAATTTGATGTTGACATTTAATATAATTAGTGTGAACTGCATCTTCAGGAATCAAATCAAATAAATTATACATTTTTTTATTGCAGATGAAGTAATCCCAGACACACCTGTGCAGATGAAGTCAAGACAGTCCAAGGAGTCTTCTAGTAGTAGAGAGGAGTCTCCAACAATTTTCGAAATGGAGACACAATGTCAGCTTGGATATATTGAACCAAGTGTGAAGACAGTGCAAGACCCAGGAGTGCCAGAAGGTAACCTTGCTGAGGGCTCGCACCCTGGAGGGAATGAAAACAAAGAGTCTTCCACTGCAGGTGCATCAAATACATCCAATGCAGCTGCAACAGGCAGCTCTGAAGTGAATATTTGTGAAAGCGATGAAAAGGAGTCTACAGCAGAGGTAAACCACTCTAGCGATGGTGATGAAACCGATCCAGAGGATGTCTTTTTTGCCATGACCCAAAAGAGAGACGAGAGTTTGCTCGAGTCAAGTGATACGGAGAGAATTAGTGAACTTAAAGAAACTGTGGAAAACGGGCAGCCAGAAGAAACAGGTCAAGTAGTGGATAACAGCAGTGTTGTTAATAAGATAACAGAAGACTCTGTGGATAACACCAGACAGCAAAGCACCGAGAAAGTGACAGAGTTACCATGTTCATCAGTAGACATTGACGGTGAAGTTTCGAGAGCAGCTAATCAGATTGTGGTTCCAGAGGAGAAAAAGATTCAGGAAGAAGGCACGGAAAACGATGAAGAGGAGAGTTCTTTAGAGAAAGAGGTCCATCCAGAGGAAACCCATATCTCGGATTCTGTAGAAACAAGTGACGAAGGCGGTATTACATCTAAAATGGCGATGAAGGAGCTTAGTGAAGAAAATGGAAATGAGCATTCATTCAAGCAGCCCTTGGCAGTAGATAAAGGCCAGGAAAAGACTGAAAAGACTGTGCAAGTTATCCTTCCAGTCGACGAGGAGATGCCAGGAGAGAGAATAGAGACTGTGAATTTGAATGTGGATCTAGGGAGCGAAGACGACGATTCCTTTTTTAATGCAGCTACGCAAGTTCTTCAACCTGAAAATCAGACCTCAGAAGTGTTTAAAACTCCTTTGGTTGATACAGCTACAAGACAAGAAACTAACTTGTCTCCAGAAAGGAATGAGCCTTGTAAAGTTTTAGAAACAAATGAGGAAACTAGAGACCAAGAGTGTAACCGTGAAAGTATTCATGAAGCCCCAGTTCAAATTATTCAGTCGGAAGACGGAGAAAATTCCTCTGGAGTTGAACCGGAAGTCAAAGAGCAAGTTCCATGTGTACTTGAAGGAAAATTGAATACCAGCGAAAAAGATGATGTGGGAGACTCAGATTCCACTACTGATGATGAGAGTTCATTTTTTAATGCATCTACACAAATTGTTCATGCTGAAAATGAACACACAGATTCTAAACCATCACCAGGAGCTGAACCAGGAAAACCAACATGCAGTAGTGTCTCTCCAGATATGTTGAAAATGAGTGGGAAAGATGAGCAAGAGAAAGAAGAAACATTGAAAGCAGATGACAAAGTGAAAGAAGCAGATGATTTTATTTTCACTGCCCCTACTCAAGTTCTTCATGTAAAAAGGAAAGAAAGTAATGTATCATCAGAGAAGGACGTTGAACCCCATGCTGAACGGAATAGATCAACTGGATCTAGTGTTGAAGGGGATAGTGAGAACGATTCCATTTTTGAAGCCCCAACTCAAATAGTAATTAATTCTGAAAATTTGCATGAGGGCTCTTTAAAATCATCAGGAACTGAGAAGCAACCTGAAAAGAAGGAAGCTGACCAGAAACAAACAGCCGGTGTCCCTGATTCAGAAACAAATGAAAATGATTCAATCTATGATGCAGAAACACAGGTGTTTCATTCGGGAAGTGAAGTCCCAGTGACTTTTACGACATCAACACCTGCAAAGAAGAAGACTGTAATGTTTGTAGATGACTGTGACAGACACCAAAGCATTGAGAAAAAAAATTATACAAAGGATCATCCCAAACAAGAAGGTACCACTTCAAAAAGCGAGAATGAAGATACTTTTGATGGCGCAACTGAAGTTGTGGAACCTGGAAGTGTAGAAAGTTCATCTTCAAAGGAACCAAGTGGAGAACCAAAATCATCAAATGACGCTCCAGCTGAAGAAAATGAAAAGCATATGTCTGAACATGGAAATAATAATCAAGAGGGTAGTTCTTCTGAAACAAAGCTTCCAAATAGCCCTCAAATTCATCCATTGGATGACAGTGATGATTCAATTTTCTCTGCACCAACCCAAATTATTTCTAGGCCAAGTCATATGCTTGATGAGACATCTCCAAGAGCAAGCACATCAGAAAAGTTTAATTCTTCTAGCTTGGGTACTGAAGTGGTCCCAGAACCAGCGCTACAAATTGCTAAGAATAAAGAGGGAAAAAAAAGCTCTGAAGAAAGTTCTTGTGATGCCAGCAGAAAGGAGGATGAAGACACACTTAATGACTCTTTCTTTGAAGCTGCCACTCAGCTGTACACGTCTACTGCATTGGCTGATGTGGAAGATTCTGATGTGGCTGATGATAAAGCAAACAAATCTTTAAGTAGATCTTCAAGCTACAGCTCAATTCACGAAGCTCCTACCCAGTGCATGGATGATCTTGTGGCAGCACTTAATACTGAAAATGCCAAAGAAAGTGCAGAGAAAAATGGAAAAACAGAGGAAATTGAGGAGAAGAAAAGGGAAGTTGTGGAAGGGGCCACAGCTGAAGAACCATTGCAGGTACATGGAGCTGCCACTGCTGGTGCTGTTGCTTCACTTACGAGTGAAAGTTTAGATCTAATCCTTCCTTCCTCCCAGGAGTTGAGGGAAGTAGGTCAAGAATTCTATGGCTATGCTTCTGATGACGAGAAGCCATCGACATCCAAAGATGTGTCGAGTCCCGTTATTCAGAAACGAACACGCAGCATTCCGGTTAAAAAGGGCATTCTACTGGCAAAAGGTTTGGAATCGATAAAATCAGCTGTTGCATCTGGTTCTGGGGAAACCAGTTCTGATGGCAAAGGACAACCAGATATTGAATCAACAAAACGGGATAAATTGCCAAAAGACAAAAATGGCCTAAAGAAAACTGCTGGTAAAAAGAAAACTACGGCAGCTAAAGGGAGTGATAAATGTAAAAAAATTACAGAATATTTGGAGTCAAATAACTCCAGAGATAAAAGTGCCGAAAAGGAGGACAAAAATGAAGAGAACAAAGCAAGTGATGAAAATGAGACAGGGAGACCATCAAGGCAACGCAAGCCAACTTGGAAAGCAAGAGAAAGTTCACAGGATGGGCTCCTTGCTCCAATTCAGAAAGGAAAGAAAGGTGATATAAAGGAGCAATCAAAAGTTTCCCCTGGCTCAAGTAAACAAACTAAGAAGCATGTTTCGTCTCCGCCTAAGGAAGAGAGCATTGCGAAAGGAGGATCAAAATAGAAAAGAAAACTCGAAACTGCCCACAAAAATGAATACTGAAACTGGTGTGAATTCAGAATCTAAATTAGAAAATAATGTGAAACAAAAAAAGAGTGAAAATTTGGGTATAAGTTTAGGCAGACAGAGCAACATTCATGTACATTCACTGTCATCTCCTCAAAGTGAAGATGAAAAAACAGCTATGAAAAAGGGTGTGAAATCTAAGCGATTCATAGAGGTAAATAAATCGAAAACAATAGGGCTTAATACTTCATCGAGCCCAGAAAGTTGTTCTTCTGAGAGAAAAGGAGAAACACCAGTTGGTCCTAGTTCTTCCAAACGGCGGAGAACAGTCATGCCCTTGTCTGATAGTGACCGAGAGGTTAAAAATTCAAGTGACGAATCTAGAAAGGGGACTAATGAGCCATCTTTAAATGTGGAACCAAAACCAGAGAAAGGTACAACTCGCAGCAGAAGGAAACCTAGTAATGTTCCTGACAAGTCAAATGATGTGAAGGAGGGAGTTAGTCCTTTGCGTGGATGTCTTCAAAATGAAGAAGTCAGTCAAAATAAAAGAGGTAGACCTAAACGAACAACAGCCATTGATATGATTGCCTCTGGGGCTAGGCCACTTTCAAAAGCTGCACTTGGTAAGATCCATCATGAAAGCAATGCTAATGTTGACAGGCAGGAAAATAAAGATGTTTCTTCATCCAGTATTGAAGACAAAAGTGTGAATGTTGGCAAAAGAGGTAGACCTAGGCGCGCGACTACATCAAACAGTGCATCCAGTTCAGATGCGGAGGTAAAGCCTGGGAAAAGAGAATTATCTTCAGGGGACAAACAAAATGAAAGCAGAATTCAGTGCAAAGATGACAAAAATAGAACCATTCCTTTTAACAGGTCAAACCGATCCGCAACAAATAGCACATCGAGTTCTGAAGTTGAGATAATATCTGCAAAAACTAAAGAGTATTCTGTAGAGCAACAAAAAGAAAACAGTGCATCCCCTTGTGATAAACTTGATATCAGAAAGAGGGGAAGACCCAAACGAAGTGTAGCATCTAGGGCATCAAGTGTTGAGATAGAGTTGAAGCCTGTGGTACACAACAAACGAACGCAAGATGCTGACATATGTGATACTCCTACAAAAGAGAGGAAAATTAGTGTTAGAGTTTCAAGTAGTGAACAGGATGAAAATGTAGATACAGGCAAGAAAGGTAGAGCAAAAAGATCTGCAAAGAAAGCTTTTGGTATTGAGAAAGAATTGAATGCTGCAGTTGATACAGCTCAAGCTCAGAGGTTACAAGGGTCTGATATTTGTGATACTCCAAGAAAGCAGAGAAGAAACCATGTCCCTTCTTCGGAAAGTGGTAATGTTGAAATTGTGGAGACAAACAGGAGAGGCCGCTCAAAAAGATCTGCCACACCAAGTGTTTCGTCAGAGAGAGAAACTCGTGCATCATCTTTGGAAAGCAGTGAAGTTGAAATTGTGGAAGTGGATAAAAGAGGTCGCTTAAAGAGAATAGTGAAAAAGGGCGTTCCCTTGGAGAAGGAAACAGGTGCATCTTCTTTGCAAAGTGATACTGTTGAAATTTTAGAAACAAACAAAAGAAGCCAATCAAAAAAATCTGTGTCACCAAGAGTTCCTTTGAAGAGAAAGAGTGATGCATCTTTGGAAAGTGGGGAAGTTGAAATTATAGGAACTAATGAAAGGAGCCGTTCAAAAAAATCTGTAGTACCAAATGTGCCTTTGGTTTCTAAGGAGGAACTGACACCCACTACCAAGGTGAAATCTGGTAAAAATACAAATACAACTCCTACGACTCCACACTTAGCTAGACAGAGAAGAACCATCCTACAGTCTGGAAACAGGACTCCCAACAAAGCAAGTGATGGATCAGAACAAAAACAGTCTAGGAGTAGGAAGAAGGGTGTGAATGTGGTTGCATCTGATGAAGATCAGTCTGCGTGTGGTTCACCTTCATACGGATCAGCTGGAAGGAGACGAAAAGTACTGTCACAAACAAGCAGCACAGAGGTTAGTACTAAGCTAAAATTAATCATGAATGGTAACAAGATTATTATCTGTTTAAGAAACACTTGACTGCCCTTAGAGATATTAATTTGCGATGCTGCCCTACATATTGATTGGATCCTATTATTAATTAATTTTTCTGCTTGCTTTAATAGGTTCTTTCTTTTTCTGTACACTGGAATGTCCCAACTATGGCACGGTCAAGTATAGTTCTTTTTTGGATTTTACAGCTGGTTGCTGTGTTGTTAAGTTGATATTTTGTTGTTTTACTGCTTTCTATATTTCTTTAACCTACTTAATAATATCTAACATTTATAAAATTCAAATTTTGAATAAAATATATTAATGTTTTTAGGGATTATAATATCGAAAGGAAAGTATGTGCTTGATATTGTATGTATGATGGGTGTTAAAGAACTTATCTACTAGAGGACATTACTGCCTATGTCACATCAGACAGATGTTGCCAACTGTAACATTATTAATAATATTTGCGCATCTTTTGCTCTTCATACACCAAGATATTACACAGATGATAAAATAGAACAAATAATAAAGTAATTAATAGCAACCACAAGTGAAAATAATTAGATAATGACAATATTGCTTATTAATGAGATATGATATTAGTGAATGTACTTAATTTTCGTCTTCTGAGTAATTTGAAACATCGCTTGAATTCGAAAGCAGGGGAAGGCTGCCCTGATAATTTTGCTGTGCTGTTCCATGTGAGACCAAGGTTTTAACCAGACCATGCTGAGTTGTGCTGGGTTGAGCACTAGGGTGCTCAGATGTCAAGAAAAGTCGCATGACAAGTACACAGTCAACTGAATTGTTCACATGCATACCAAAAAAAAATTTGCTATAAATAGTATCCATGTCTATTAAGGTGACTCTACATTCACTACATTTGACATTCACCAAATAAAGAGCTATTGCTCACCCAATCCTCAGCAGCTTATGTGCTTGGTGAATGTTCACTTCCTTTGATGTGTGTAAAAGACTGGCACATGGTTAACAGGCATGCACCCAACATTTGTTGCTCTGCAAACAGCAAGCAACCCGCCCACACTTCATAGGATTGGGTGAGCAGTCACTTGCTACTCACTACACACTGAATGTGTGGGGCTGCCTTTAAGTTATTTTCACTATCAGCTGGCAGTTTGTACTTATGAGTAGAGACCGAAAAAATACGTAGTATTCAACATCAAAATATGTACATAAATTTGTAATGAAAACAGGAAGAATATGTAATAAATATGTAAAATCCGACATAATATGTAATATTAAATTCTCTAATTAAAGACACAATTACATGTAACAATATTGCATTAAGAAAAATGTCGTAAATAAATTTTAAAATTAATAAAAACGTTTTAAAAACATTTTGGAGAGCATGCACAGAGTTGATGCATACTTTGCATGCATACAACTTTCTATTGTAATCCAGGGCTTTGCAAATTTTTCTCGGAAATTAAAGTTACAGGTCACAAAACGTGATGTCAATTATACTTTTGACACCTAGATTTCACCAATAATGTAGGGGAAAATGCTAATTTTTTTCAAAATACTTCTAAAATTGAATAAGATTTATAGAATAAGAAAATATGTTGGAAAAACAGCAAAATATGTAATATAGTACTAAATATGTAAAAATATGTAACGAAAAAATTGGATAGTGTATTAGGAGGGCGATGATTCACCAAGATTATAATTTTGAGAGCAGTAAGCAGAAAGACAAAAAAAATGTAATTACATAAAAATCTGGTCGCTACTTATGAGACTTGCAGTCATTGTTTTTCTTTAGGCACTTACAAAAGTGATAATCTTGTTTGTAGAACTTCAAAATGTCAAATTGAAATTTTTTATACCTGCAAACATAAGCTGACTGGTGTTCTGCAGGGTTTTCACTTAAAGCCACTACTGTTTCTTATTTTTATTAATAACATTAAGTTATTTGTATGTACCTCCTATCAGCTGATGATTTGAATAAACCAAACAATCAACCAGTCAGTGTACCTGATCTTGTTTCTTGGGATGTTTCCTAATGAGTTTAGTAAACAATGCCTTTGGAGTAGTGCAGCACCAGGTGTGATCTGTCTTGTGTATTTCTTGGGTAGAAATGAAAATCATCAACCATATAATAGGCCCTTAAGTTTGTTCGACAATAGGTAGCCCGAAGGAGCCCAGTCTTGCGAATATGTAGGGGAAGAAAGCTTTGTAAATTCCATTATTACCAGTGTGTTTGTTGACTTGTAGCCTTGCATTGTCATGTTGAAGAAGCACTTCAAGAGTGTGACTCCTGGCTGCCTTTGTTGAGTTCTGCATCGCAGTTTTCTGAGTTTTTGCAGAAGGCATCATTGTTTACAGTCTGTTTAGGGGAAAGCCAGTCCGTCAGCAAAATTCCATTTTTATCCTAAAAAACTGTTGCCATTTCCTTTTTGGATCTAAGTCTCAGACAAGACATCTTACTGCGTGAACTGACAGCAAATATTCACTACATTGACTCTCCTTCTGCGGACTCTCAAACAGGAAGCAAAATTTATTACCGGTCCCCAATCATCTAAAGAAAGTTCCTTTGTTCTGGTTGTAAAACTGGGAGAGGTGGCTCACGGCATCAGCTGATGACTTTGCTCTGCATCTGATCAGGAGGTCTTAGGGTTCCTTTTCCGACAATGATAGGATTTCCGACACCAGCTACATGGCTAGGTACCCTACCAAACAAGCCATGGACCGCGTGCTATCTTTCCTTCCTCTGCCTTGTCCTATCCTCACCCCTTACTTACTCACATTTATACTTGCACACAGTACAATTCCACACAAGTCAGGAGACCAGTGAGAATGGTGCAACATAAGGTCCGATTAAATTAAGAAGGTGATTGACATTTGTGAGTGGAGGGGAGCGACGTTGCCAGGTCGCCAACCACTGAGCACGTGTTACCGGGACACGAAAACAAACACTTCAAAAAATACGTGTAAAAGTGTAAAAAATACGACAAAAGCCTAACCTCAACGCAACTCATCACAACACAGTACACATTGCGCGCACAGCACAGGCAGAAATGCAGGCGGCGTGGCGGCAGGGAAGTTGCTTGCGATGCTCAAATGTTCCTCGTGTTCGGCAGAGGCAACTGAGCGACCTGACACGTCACGTTTTGTCTCTCTGGTTGGCAGCTGCCATGGAAACGGGAAAGGCGTCCTGACGTCACACAGAACTGTCAATCACCTTCTTAATTTAATCGGACCTTAGCATATCTTTCTCTGGAAAAAGTATAGGAGAATGTGAAAATGAATTATACTCAAGTTATGTTATTCCCACGCTTGTTTTGCCAATATTAACTCAATCTTAGAGAAAAATTGTTTATTTTTTAATTTTTTTATTCTTTAGTTTTTGTTGCCAATGAAAATGTGCTGCCTTTGAGACCTGACTTTCGAGCTGTGCTCCTGGATAGAGAGAGTGAGTGTGTCCTGCGATAATTACTGTAACCTTTCAATGCTGAGTGCCATCTTCAGATCTTTGTTCTACCTTTATTCGCTGGGAAGCATTCCTAGACGAATAGAGACACTTTCCTCTGAACAGTGGGATGTCATGTAGAGATGGGAGGCCATTATAGAAGTGCCCTAAGCTGGCTACCTGCTACTGTGCTGACACATATTTTCCCTTTCACTTCACCTGCGTTGGAATGCTCTCCCCCCCCACCCCCACCCAACCTAGGCCTGCATTGGGAATTGTCATCATATCAGGACAGCCAACTTCAGATTAATAACACTGTTCTGTTCTGAGAGCCCAGATACATAATTCTTCCATTTGGTTTTCTTGTATCTGTGTTGCTGGAGGGCACAAAGAGGAATGGAATGCAAACTCGTGTGTATCAAAAATATACACATGCGGCTGGTGTAAAATTTAAGTGTGTAGTTATAGAAGATATACCCTGTAGTGTAAGAGTTAAAATATTTATTTTTTTTCCTTTTCTTTTCTCCAGAGTGATGGCCATTCCAGCCAGAGTGAGGGTACACCCAAACGGTCATCCCGCATCAAGCATCTTGCTGAATATCACGTAATGTTTACTGGTGTGGGTTGCTCTGGAGCTGATGAAGCAGCCATAAAAAAATTAGGTAGGTACAGCACTCTTCTAATCCACCACATTGCGGTCTACGACAACAATGATAACCAGGGTTCGAATTATGATTACCTAAAAATTCGTTGAAAATGAGCTCTAAAATTACTTTGAAAAAGGGGGATATGACCTAATTTTATAAAAAATACTTAAGTTTGTATGAGACAGTTTATTTATTCAATTGAATTTTGAAATAAAATGAATTTCTATAAAATTATATTTCATATAGGGTTGTATTCATAGTCGTCACTTGTAATAAGGAAAACCTTAAGGAGTTCCTTATAATGTTTTTCAATTCATAGTGGCAACTTATCTGCTTGCATAAGAAACTTCTTATAACTATAAGGAAGGTCCAGCTTCCACTTATAGCTATAAGTGAATCGTCTCTTGGTGGGTTGACAATAGTCGTAATGCGAAAGATATTGAAATGGGCTACGATTTTGAACATTATAAAAATGTTTATAATTGCATTGTTCTTCGTAGCAACTATGTTTACGTGATATGTACAACCCTCTGGAAATGCACAATGATTAATAATATTTAAGAAAAGGTAGTGTTTTACCCAGACGAAAGTACATGTTTTGGTAAACGTTGATGGCAAAAATCAGCTACAATTAATTGAGGTTTACCGATTTCCCACTATTTAAGACACTGTTTCAATTACTACCACTATTTAAGTAACTGTAGTAGGTTAGGTTACCCCACGGATGCCTATGGACGCATGCATAAGAATAGTTCACGGCCAGCTTGATGGAACGTTTCAGGCAGGATTCAAGTGGCTGTGAACCACCCAATGCGCTGTTGCCACACGAGACGCTGCTAGCGTCATACTTATGTTAAGTATCGTCTATGAATACCAAATGTGCATAAGCATTTCCTTATCAAAAGTAATTTCTTATAGCTTAAGTAATGTCTTATTCTATAAGTGACGATTATGAATACGGCCCATAAAGTATTTATTCGAGGAGAATTGTAATTCCTAGCTCCGATCTTCCAATTGTGAGTTTTGAAAGGTTAAGGAAGTTACCGAATATCTGTGCAATTTGAGAGTTTGAAAAAACAGAGTCCACTACAGTAGGGAATTTCATCAGTAACTGATGACATAATTGACGTACAATGATAAACTGATGAACATAACTGACATACAATAAAAACTGTGTTTCAGTGTGTCATTGTAAATTCACGATACATTCACTAACAAAGACATGAAAAGGAAATAAAATGTGTAAGAAAATGACAAAGTGCTGCAAAAATCCAAAACAATGAACTAAAAATTGAAAAATGGCAAAAAATGATCTAATAACTGTACATTTGTATCACCTATATGTTTTGATAAACCTTTATTTACAAGTTAGCTATGTCTGGAATACACCAATATAAAGATGACATGTCAACAGAATCCAAGCTTTGATGATAAAAACTCCCAATGCCAACACTTTATGTTGTATTTTGTTGCAGGAGGAAAAGTTGTTCAGGAGCCAGAGGATTGTACAATTTTAATAACAGACAAAATTCGACGAACATTCAAATTTTTATGCATCATGGGACATGGGAAGCCAATTGTTACTCCAGATTGGATAAAGCAGTCGCATTTGTCAGGCAGCTTTTTGGGTATGTTAAGGATTATGTTAAATGACAGAATTATGTGTAACCAATGTGTTTTACTCTTATTGACACTTGACTATTGGGATTCCAAACCAAACTCCTCTGCCAAATCGTGAAGGGAGGTAGAGTGAACTGAAATATATATTTTTTATTAATCAACCATAACTCTTCAATGCTACACTATGAGTCCATGGGGAGACAAATTTAATTGCTGGATGGGTATGCCATCCCACCCAAAACTTTCCCACCCTACCCGTCCTCTGTACTCCCATCCTACCCTGTAGTGTAGCACACTCATTTTCTCTTTGTGCACTCAGCAGGGCCATATTATGCTTGACGTAGGCCTTTGGAACAATTTTTTCGTAGGCCTAAGAAAAATTGTAGGACCGTTATTAGACTTTTTTGGAAATAAAAAGAAGGTAATTTAGAGTTACACGATTTTTTTGAGATTTACGTTGTCTTACGTGACTGAAAATTTTATCCTTTTTGGATTTTTATTATTATTTTTTATTATTATTATTATTTTTTTTATTTGTGCTCTTTTCTTTTGTGCTCTTTTCGATTTTTATGTGCTCAAACCTATGATTGTAATGTAATGTGTGCTTTGTAATATATAAATTATTGAAGTAATTTTTTAAGATCAAAAAATCAATAATTTTATATATGTGTGATTTACTTATTTTTAGTTCTGAAATAAATTTTAAAAAAATTTATCAGGAGGCCTTATCATATGCTTCTCATGTTCGTAGGCTCTAGCCACTGTGCTTAACATTAAATGCTTACTGGTTAATCTGGCCCTGGCATTCAGTAATTGATTTTCAATCCATTTAGTGACTCATCAGACTGCATCCTTGCACTACAATATGGACTTATGGACAGTCCCATGAAACAACTGATGTGTTAATGGTGGCTGAAGCTAATGAAGCCAGTAGCAATATTAGGCTCTCTGCCAGACTGCACCATGAGAGATTTCCACACTTGCAACTACCTTCCATACAACTTTCTCTGCTACTGTCCAGCATCTATGGAGTTGTGGGTCATGTGTAGTCAATTTTCAAGAAACTGAGTCTCTGAGACTGACTCAATGGGTTGCATTGAGAAACGGGTCCTCCTCAAATGTATTTTCAAGGCAAACAGAAAAAAAATTGAAAATACAGGGAAATTGAGAGTGTAATATATACGGTGAAAAAAACTGTAAATTGTTTATTAACACCAACAACTAGCCCCAACAGCATACACAAACAATGTGTAAATTATAGTATTCCGAAGAAGTAAATGTGAAAATGACTGAAAATAAATGGAGAATTTTTCTACAACACTTTTCCTGTTATCACATTCAAAATTTTAGGTCCTTTAAAAAATACGCAAATAAGATTCTACTGTATTGTATTTGATATTAAATAGTTGATTATTGCATACTAAGACTGAAGAGTTTGCTGATAAATGCTCCTCATTTAAGTTGATAGGTGTTTTGTTTCATGTTTTTATGTTGGTTATTTCAATCTTTATCAAGATTACATTTGAATTTGAATTAAAGTCTACTTCATTATTTCATTTCTGTAACATTATTTTTTGTATAAATTTATTGTATAAAAACATTTCTTTCGGGTTTCCAGATCCTTGGAATTTTATTGTGAAAGACAAGGAAGCAGAAAAAAAGTTCAAGTTTCAATTGCAGAAGTCTCTGAAAGATGCTTCTGTCAAAAAGCTCTTAGATGGCTATTCTGTTTTTGCAACACCATCTGTGAAACCTCCCCCTACTGAAATGAAAGGTATGTGGCTTGTAGTTGGTTAATTTGAATTATTAAATTGTATTCTTTATAGGATATTGAGTGAAAATATACTCTAAATATTACTCCAATGTGTTACAAATGTTGCTTTAATAAGTAATATAAGATTTTGTGATAAGAATATTGTATGTTTTATCAACTGTGTAAAAATTCTAGTGAACTATTATTTTCATTTAAATTTGATGATTCTGTTTGTTAAAAGTGTCAGACTGATGTTAATATAGTTCATTGAAGGCCATTCATTATTACAAAAGTATGTAGACACTTACTTTTCATTAAAAAATTGTTCTGATCATTGTTGTTAATAATGTCTCTCGATCAAAATAAATTTCCTCTTATGGAAAAAATTAGTAATGAAGAAAATAAGTGAGGGGGACATTTCTCCCTTCCCTCCCCTGAGAAACTGCCACCAAAAATAACAAAAATAAACTTCTAGGGAAATACTAACATAACCAAAACGAAAGATTGAAGCACAGGATACGAAGCAAGGCAAACCAACAGCCTTCTGCATCTCATTTGAAAATCCTTTCTTTTCTATCTTCCTAACTTTCATTCTAACTTTCAAGAAAATTTACACTGTATATATTAGACCCATTTTTGAATATGTCCTTGTTACGTGAGATATTTCAAGAAAGATGTGGGTCATATTGAAAAAAATTCCCAAAAGGTCACATAGATTCCACTGAACTCACATTGATTTAGCCAGAACCATCATGAGGTGATCCTATGAGGTGAAAAAAAATGTGGCTTCTCACACTTCAAAAAAGAAGTGATAGAAATGATATTGTTGAAACATTTAGGGCCCTGAATGGCATATCCATCATCCAAAACTTGAGTAGTATCTTTTCAGGGCCATGGATACTGTACTTCAGAGATGTCATCTGAAGCTTCAGAAGGAGAACGTGAGGCTATATGCTGAGCTTTTCTTCATCAGAGTTGTCAGTTGGAACTGTCTCCCACATGATTGTGTTTAGGCTAGGACTGTTGATTCATTCAAGGAGAGATTGGACTGTATGAACTTGTGATGAAGAGGGAACTGTTGTTCAAGTGTATAAAGCAGATTACTAATTGTGAGAGAATTGATATTAAATTTGACTGTAAGTGTGATTAATGTGATTTACTTGCAGGTTTTGATTATAACTTGTTATAAGTATATCAGCTTCAGCTGCTGACAGTAATTAATTAATTAACCTAACGTCCTGCAGTTCAACATGATGAAGCGTCTATGTAGGTGAATTGCGTGCTTGAATCTCCTCTATTGACAAAAATGACCAGATGAAAGGAAGCTGAATTGAAATGGTCTTTACCACCATTGAGAAAGACAATAAAACGACAGTCAACTTCTGGCCGAAATGGATGCTTAGTTGTGTGATTACTATTGCATATGTGAGAAGTTGTATAATAACTGCCAGATAAAATATATTTAAATTTCAGGGCTTGCTACAAAGCCACTTGCTATTGCAAAGTCATTAGGAATGAATCAGTTAATGGGTTAATCAATGGGTTGTTTTGATTTTTGCAAGAAAAGACCCAACATACTATGAAAATCAGACAATGGAGAAACAAAGAATACGAACAAAATGTAGTAAGGGAATGAAATGTGAAATTACAAACTGATTTTGTTTTATAAAGCAGCAATATTTATAATGCATTTTGAACAGAACTCTTTGTCTGTGTTCATCTTTTACAGTGGCTCATTCTGAGAGGAGAATAGTGTGCCTAGGGGAAAGTTTCCTTCACCCATTAATGCACAAATTAATTTTGTGCACATAGCGCTTGCCTATATTTGTAACAATAGCCATCTGTAACCACATTGTTGAGGCTCTTTGATAGCATATTCTTGCAACTTATAGTGCTGATCCATTGTTATATTGCTAAATTATACTACTAGAGTACTCCAAAGCACCAACAACATTTCTTCTATAAAAAGTAGCAAAACTATTAGCTGCATATATCGTGTTCGCTTCGGCATTGACCAACCATGGTTTGCTTTACATCAGTCTCTCCCTTAATCACCGACATATAGCAACTAGGCATGGTTTCAGATGAAGATTCAAACTGACACGTGAATACATCCTGGCGAGGAGTGTACAATGCTTTAATGATCTCAGCTAAATCGACATTGGTATTCAGGAACAGCAGAACTTGCTTATATGTTTCGTTTAGGATGTCAACGTGTATTGAAGAAATGAAGTTTGCAAATTATGGCAAAAGAAGCAAATGTGAGGTGATCAGAAATGGGTATCTTCAAATGAGGTCTGGGCATTAATGGGTTAATTGTGGGAATATCAAGATGATTGCAAGAAACCTACAGTAATTGTAAAGTAAAAATCCATGATGCTTTAAAACTTATACAAAGGTAACCTGTCTATAATATGGGGAAGCAATAAGGTGTAGTTGACCAGGATGCTAAAGGAAGAAAGGTTGCCTTTCTTTACTCCCATAACGATGAAAAAAATCTTAATTTTGTTTTATTTGGATATAATGCGACCTCCCTACCTAAAAATCAGCCATTCGAAATGTAAGGAGTATGATTTCCTCCAAACGCAACAAGCATTCTGCAGCATATTCTTCAATTCTGTCAAAGTCTGTTAAATTTGCATTAGCTCTAAAGTGCAAAATATGTGGGTCCCTTACTACTGTGCAAAACTGTAGCTGTAATAAGCAATATTTGGGCTTTATGGACTATGTTTCAATTGGTGCTTTCAAATACACATTGTTTCTTGTTCTCTATTGGGAGGCAGAATGAACCAGTAATTCTTACCCCCATATAACATTTATAAAATTAAAATTTACAGTATTGAAATTACAGTTTTATATCTATTAACCAATGACTCCTATTAGCAAATCCTTTTGTTTCCTAGATCAGCAACCTATTGATGCCTATGAAAATTATTTAATAAAGTGATTAGCTACAGAAAATATCTTCTGAAGCACTGGATACTAAAATTGAATTGTTCCTTACTTCCTTATATTCCGTATTTGACTTATATTCCTTTATTGACATATGAAAGATAACTTTGTTGATATTTAAAGAAATGGTATAGATGGCTTTGAACAATCTTTCTTCACAATGAAGACACATCAATAACACATGTGTAAAGTACTGTATCCACTTGCGGTAAACTTGGGGGAGGGAAAAAAAAAAGAAGAGAGAGAGGAGAGACTGTCTCAATATGGTGTGAGCATTGGACGTTCATTTCTTTCTGTTATTCCACTGTCTTCCATGAAAAGAAACCAAGTCAGTCTAGAAAAAAATTTACTTTATTGGAATTTCTCTGCAAAGTACCTGGAGTGACCTGTAGAGCAACTTGATGCTTCACTTTATGTAGAAAGCAACAATTGAAAAATAATAGATTTTTCTTCTTTATTGATTTTGTTATTAACATTGTTAATTTGTATGTTGTAGAGCATTAAAGATCAAAGTAGTGTTTTTCATTATTCTGCAGTATGTAAACCTTTTGATATGTTGTTGTAAGGAAAAGTAGTAACTGATCTTGTAATATTTCCTTTTTTATTTATCTAAGTAGTGCATTCAACCCAAAACATTGAAGTTATGTTTTGCATTTCAGGCATTGTGGAAAATTGTGGTGGACAATTTCTAACAAAAGATCCTAGTCCAGGTAAATGGCCTGAAAAGAGTTTTATAATTTCTGCTCTTGATGATAAAAAGCTGTGTAGCAAATTCAAGAAATCATCCGTTCCCATTGTCAGTGTGGAGATTCTCTTAACAGGCATCCTACAACAAAAACTGAACATTAGTGATTATATTTTGAAATTGTAGTTGCAATATTTTCTGTTTGTATGTGTGTGTGTGTGTATGTACATGTATGTAAATGTACGTATGTGTTTGTGTGGGTGGGTTCGAGTTTTTTAACGAAAATTTATCCTTGTGATTGAGACACACAAAGTTTCAGTAATCATCAATGTTCTTAGAACATATTCATTCAGGTAAATCATGGAACATATGGATTTGCTCAATTCTGTTCTTTTTTTAAAATTTTTATTTTATTTTATGTCTTTTATATCATTTGTTGTGATGTTTAAGCTTATGACCTCACTGAATGTTAGCTCCCTTTAAAAAGTCGATCTTTATAGAATATAGAAGAAGAGAGATGTGCAAATATTTTGTATGATGTAGTATGCAAGGTGTGTACATACAATCTATGTAAAATAAATTATGAATTTTTAGTGATTTTTGTACATACAGGATATATACAATTGAGTCAGTATAGTAAGATTTGAAGTGAAGTTATATAAGAAAAGTCTGACATGTTTTATGTATATTAAGGAAGTGTTGTGAGTTATGTCTACTAATTGTGTGTAGTGTATGTTCATTTGAAACACATTTTTCTTACTTACTGCAACTGTGATATAACTCAAAATTTACTGTTGTTTCAATGCTGTATTTCTGTGCTGTGAAGTTGAAATTTTTAACCCATCTGAAAATCAAGTTTTTTTTAGTTATTTCACTGTTGCAGTAAATTAGTGATATGATACCTAAGGTTCCTTTCCTTTCAAACTTAAATGCAAGGCAACCTTAGTCGATGCACTAATTTTGACTTATTTTAATGCCAGAAGTGCAATGAAGTTGTGTCCTCTTCAAAGATAACCGGGTGTTTATAAACAAAGGATGAAAAGTTTGCTTAAATGATATGTTTCTTGAAGTGTGAGAATTTTATTTATGTAATCAGAGTATCAAATAATTGAGAATGAAATAGTAATCTCAAAATTGTTTATTGTCAATTGCTTCTGGGTTCCAGTAAGACAATTATTCATGAAAGAACAGTGGATACAAAATCTCTGGGTACTTTTTTATTTTTTTATCTTCATTTATTCTCTCTATTTTCTGAAATAATAAACCAGTTCTTGTGAGTGTCCATGCTCTTATTATTAATCATATTGGTTAATGTTCTCAACAACTTTGTAATTTCTGTAGCAATGCTAAAAATGTAGCATAACAGATAGAAGATGTGTTTCTGTTGTCATCTGCGATTTTTTTTTTCTGCTTTTCTCAACCCTGAAAATAAACATATTGAGTATCAGAATCTGCAAAAATGTCAAAAACAGGGTTTTCAAAGACTGTAGAAGATTAATGAAGAAACTTCCCAAAGAAGTTTATCATTGTATTAGCATTGAAATATTAACAAATATGAAAATTTATTTACTCTCTATTTGGAAGTCAGTCATTATAATTGTTTGGAATAATTTATTTAAAATGTTTCGATAAAAAAAATATTGTATTATCTTGAAAAGGACACAGCTTTAGAATTGCGTCTATAAAATAATAGAGTGAAATATATTGTAAATAAAAGTATAGTTTTCCATTAAAAACACAAAATAAAGATGAAATGGACATTTTGTGATTTTTCTTGTTTTTAAGAATTCCTTAGCCTATATACTGTGTGTGGATGATCTCTTTGTGCTTGTAGAGCAGAGAGAAGTACAGAATGTGTTTCTAGCCAGAAGGATTCTGTTCCTATAAGTTTTCTTTCAAAATAGAAATATCAACATTTTTCACAAACAAGCCAGAAATGTGTTTAAAAAAATTGCAGCATTTTGAAAGAAAATGTATTACTTCTTTAGGTTGGGAAACAAGATGAAACACTGCATTGATACTTGGTAATTATTATGTTAAGTCACATTTAAGAAAATATTTTTGGAGGTGGAAATTAATCTTTACATCTTCTTTCAGTAAAACGTGTTTCAAATCCTGTTCTCCTCGATTTTGAAGATTGATGTTTTGCTTATTCTCAATTTGAAACATATCTGGAAGTCTCAGTGAAAATATTTGGCTGGAAGCAGCTGCATCCATTTCTTTTCTTTTTACCTCAAGGATATATAGAATCTCTGCAAATGCTGTCAGCTGTTTTATTTGGAACTTAACAAGAGTCCAGAATGTAGAGACAGTGTACATATCCAAGTTTTCACAATTGGTGAAAAAAATGTTTTTGGAACAACGTGAATTCCAGTAATATTCTTACAATAGGCCTGAAAGGAAATTTCTGATTGTGGAGACTGCATGAAATGAAAATCAGAATACAAGAGGTGTAATTGGAATCTTTTAACTAACTACCTCAGTGTTCTGGGAGAGGAGCTATAGGCAACAACCGTTGGTTTTTGTGTTTGGTCTACCCGGACCCAACCTTACCCAGAAAGATGAAAACATATTGTCTGGAGTCTTGAATAAATTCATGTTAAAGTAAGAAATTTATTTATTTAATTTTTTAAAACGAGAAACATGTTTAAAATAAGTGATAAAAATGCTTCAGCATATGTTTGACTTGAGTATATCATTAAAAAATCGAGAAAAAATACAAATTGCTTTTTCGAATGTTTTGAAATTTTTAGAAAGTTTATGCTAATTAATTCAATATGTAGAGAACGTAATTGTTATTAGTTTGTGTATGTGGATTGTGGAAAGTAAAGCAGACTTTGCAATATACTAATGATGTTCACTTAAAGAACTGAATTTGATGAAGCTTATTTTGGATAACCGAGAATTATCAGTAAACAACTAATCAAACTTGAGAGAAATAATTTAAGAAAGAAGAAATTGAACATGCAGGAACACCTGGAGGACAAATATTTCAGGTCTACTGCCTAAACAGGAACAGGCCCCCACCCTGGCCTTTCATTCTGCAGTACATGATGATGAAGAAGATGAAATTGAAATAGATAATGAAAATTATGAGGACTGATTAATTTTTAGAACATTATTGTACAAAGAACTTTAAATGTTATGTAAGTTACAATACAGTTCTATAGCTCGACCACTTAGGAAAAAACCCTGGACCGCGCAAGCGCGAAAGTTGGAGGGGAAGGTTCCCTCTCTTAGAGATTCAACTTCCCCTTCTTGAGGAGCCATTGCTGCTACTGCCTCAACCTGGGAGGGCTGGGAGAAGACAGCTTAGCTTTGATAGACGTCATGAACCTAGAATGTTAGTGTTGAAGTGTGAGAATTAAGTTGCAAGAGCGGATCAATTATCATTGCAGGCGGTCCTCGAGTTCATCCGAGTTCCCCCTCGGAGCAGTGGGGGGTGGCTTCGCCACGCCTCCCATGGTAAGCGATGCCAGGATGTTTTTTCTCTAAGTGATCGAGCTTTAGGAATTATTTTTATATGTATTCAGTATGTAATTTGTTGCAGTAATTTTTTATTTATGTAACTTATTACCTCAGTAGAATCAAATGATTTACTTGTACAAAATCATGACTTTTTGCTCCATACTTCAACATTCTGCATAGTATTTTAATGAATGCTTTCTTTTAAACTATTTTAATTTGAATCAGTGTACATATCCAAGTTTTCACAATTGGTGAAAAAAATGTTTTTGGAACAACGTAAATTCCAGTAATATTCTTACAATAGCCTGAAAGGAAATTTCTGATTGTGGAGACTGCATGAAATGAAAATCAGAATACAAGAGGTGTAATTGGAATCTTTTAACTAACTACCTCAGTGTTCTGGGAGAGGAGCTATAGGCAACAACCGTTGGTGTCACTATTATTAATATTAAAATGATAAAAGTATCTCTGACAGCATTGATGATCTATCTGCCTTCACGCTTGCTCCTTAGAAGAGTAATTATACTTTTATGTTCAGTCGTTTTGAAATGAGTTTGTTCTAGTTGTTTAATTCTGATTGGGGAAATAACCCCAGGATATTTTGTTGAACATAGTGAGCAGACTTTAAAAGGGAAAATTAAACTAAAAAGCAGTTTTTTAAAAACTTAACAATGCACTTTAAAAAGGAATATCAACAAATGGAAAAAAAGCAAAATGTACTAGTGATGTGACATTGATAGCAGAACATTGATATTACCCATCATCAATGTTCAAAATTAAACCATGAATTTTAATAATACATCGTCCAAAACCCATCAATGTTTTTAAACGTAGATGTTTTAAAGCTGGTTTAATAACCTGAAAATAAAATTTCTGCACAACAAAATTTACTTTGTCAGTGGTTGTGTTCATTAATTTATAAGAAAGACTTAATTGAAAACAAAGTAAAAAAAAATAATGTAACAGAGGACAAAGCGCAGCTCAAAGCCGGAGCACTGAAGGTCTACTCAAAAGGAACAGTCCTCAGTTCACCGAAGAAGGGAGGCCCTACTCCCGGAGCAGATGCGTTGACTGCCTCTCCATGCGTGGAAAGATGTAGGAAATACCAAGGCACCAGGGTCAAACGTTGTGACGGAGAGAAGTCTGCTCTATAAAGGTAGTACAGTGTTCATTAAGTTCAATCACTCAAACTGGGACTGGTATCACCAGTGATTATTTCATGTTTTAACTTCTATAAAAACATATTCTACAAAATCACATATGTTTTGAAAACATTGACATCGATGTCGCATCCCTAAAACGTACTGATTTCATAAGGAAAGAATTGTACTTGATCAGATTCAATCTTCCTAGGAGATCCAGTCAGATTCTGCCTCTTTTATTGTAATGGAACCATGTACCAAGTAAACACTGTGAAATGTCTGCACAGACCATGAATACTTGTTTGCATCAGATCTCTAAATTTACATTCATCAAGTGCTGCATTTTGAGACACGTATTGTGTTAAGCAGGTATGCTGTGAATATCTACCCACTAAATGTCTAAGAAATTATCCTCCTCGTCCCTAAGCAAATATGTCAAAATGTATTGTGTTCAGGTAGTCAAGAAGTTGTGAAAATTGTGATTCTTAATAATGTGTAATCTTTGTAATAAAGGGAAGCTAGAGTTGGGAAAACATTCCATTATGCTAAAAATGTGATTGACCACTGTATCTTCTCCAATACAATTGGCTGGAGTCAGTCAGCCAGCCTTCACTTTTCTATTGTCATTCAACATGATATTACCTCATGTTCAGTATCTGTGATGCATTTCAAGGACAATTGTGAGAAATATGTGGTTGGGGACTTCAAGACGAGATGTAGAAGTTACTCTTACCTTCCTTAATTGTTCCAATTATCTCTTAAAATATGTACTTCTGATTAAAGGCTACCTACATAGGCTATATACTGGACCTCCCAAATTTTTTGCTTTTCGTCAAGGTGATTCATCCTCCCCAGTGAAATGGAGTGCCAATTATATGGCATAAGTTGCCCGTTCCATTACCAAGAAGCAACATCCTGAGAATTAGAAGGCTGTGCTTCCCTGATGCATAGAGACAGTCTCTGCCTTCAAAGTTATTTTCTTCATGATACACTTGTAGCAAATCCTTCACATTGATGATATGCTCTGAGATAAAGAGAACAAATATATGATCTGAGTAGTTATAATGGCTATTGCAAACTAATACTTTCCCTCTTTAATTCAGTTGTAATCGAGACAAGCAACTGTCTTAATCTGTCTCTGATGTGATTTGCACTTCCATTCCATGTGAAACAATGTAGCAGGCCTTGTGGTTGCCACAAAGTAGAACAGCTACATAACAGGATTTAGCAGCTCTAAAAATCGATTTTGCTTGTTGCTTACAAATTAATTTAATTTTTATTTATTCAGAGTGACATTCATGTATATGTAACTCCAAATTACTAATAAAATCAAAAGTTTTTCCGTAACCTCTCATTTTTATGGGGCAGGCCATGTTGAAATGTTTAGTAGTATTTGCCATAACTCAACCAATCTTAATAAAAAATTGTTAAGAAAGATGCTGAAAAAGTATAAAATGAGGAAGATAAAATGTTCATCTTACTGCTAGAACAGTTATCCTTAAATAGTTGTAAATTGAAGTCCATTCCTTGTGGTAAAAGAAAATTGACAAAATCTGCTCCTTTACTTCAGAATGAATCAATCACGACGTAAAATAAAAAAATAGTGATGATATTGTTAGACAAGAAATGTTTTGAATTATTAAATCTTTTGTGTGTGGTGAGGTGTATATCAATACAGTATTAAAAAAATGTGAGGTTTTGATGTGATCTAAAAGGAGAGCCGGATTGAGGGGCAGGTAATGTCTCACTCCCATTAAGTTAACCCCCCTCCTTAATACTGTTTTGTAATTTTCCCTATTTATTCAAAACAAAACACATGGCCAATATGTTTTTGTCCAATTATGAATAAACATTTTTTTTCCCCCCAAGGTAACAAATATTTATTTTAAAAATATTTAACGGTGGAGGTGGTGTATGCTTGCATGTAGAGCGCACTAAATTGAAATTTCCTCCCTATCATACATTCTGGATCTGTTCCTGTAAAAGAAAAGAATAGAATAACTACTAGAGCTCTAAGAATTTTACTAAAAAACTTTTTTCCTAAGTACAAGTGGGGGTCAGTGAATTTAAATGGAAATGTTTATATGAAAATAAATATTATGAACATAATTGGTGCCATATGTCCCTGCAGAGTCTCTCAGAGCTCTCAGTGTATAATGCCATATACCCATATGTAACTATGAATATTTTGAGAGGACAAAAAGGACATTGACGCACAATTACATAAGTCATAAAATAATGTTCCTTTGTTAAGGAAATGTAGCAATAGAAACATACAAGTACTGTAATAAATTTATTTGTTTCATTTATTTTCTACCTAAAAATGCCTTATTGTTACAAATCTTTTTGCTTACATTTCAATTCCTAAGGATTTTGCTGAAAGAGAATGGGTTTTGAACTTTTCAGAACCTATGGTCCAATTAAAATAAGTTGGTGATGGACAGTTGTGCTTCTGAAGCTGTAGCTTCGTACAATATGAATATATTGATTTGGTTACTTTTTTATGTATTCATTTCAAGTGTTTATTTTTGTGTCCTGGGAACACATGCTCAGTAGCATGCAACCTGTGAACATCGGTCCTTTCAATTGCAGCTGTCAATCACCAACTTCTTTTAATACCTTACAATCCAGTAATGAAAGAAAATTATTGTGAACCATATAATTTTTAAAATCATTGTTCTCTAAATTTAAGTTATCTAATATTAAAGGACAATAACTGGCAAATTATCTCAAAATATTTGTAGTTATGTCTTAAGTTACCAGTTTTAACTAATTATGTTGTTGTATTGATTTGATCTCACTGCAAATAAATCAAGGAATTTTAGAATCTTGAAGTATTAACTAAGATAGCCTTAGAACGTGCCACTTGACTTGGGGGATAGTTAAGAGAATACTGTGCTTTCTGGAAAAATAGTCCATTTAATGTTGGGCAGTGAGTTCAAGGTGATCTTATGGCAAATGTTATGTGAACTAAAAATTTTCATTTATTATTACAGTTTAAAAATTATTGAAAAGTGAATAACATCAGGCCATTTACATCTCATTGGAATGAATCTTGACTCTAAAGTTTGTGACTGCATTTAACATGTTCTGTTTAAAGATTTCTAATAGCTATGTCCTTTTATTTCCAAGGTTTATCAACTTTCCCTGATTGAAAATTGTAGCTACAGTAAGCTTTGCCTACTTCTGATTCAGTTGCAGATTTTTTATTGTAAGACATTTAAAACATAACTTTATAACTGTACCTAAAATCTGGTCTTCCAGATAATGTACTTACCTCCTATACTTTTGTACTTCAGTGTGACTATAAGACTTTTACTGTAGGAGAAGAAACGACTGACATATATTTGTTTCTGGGCCTTCTTTCTCTTCTTCAGGTGCATTCTATATTGACATTTGTTTGCTGTGCATATAAAAAAAATGCAGTTAATATGTAGAAGATAAGTATTTTGTAATATTTGTAATGCATGAATATGTGGGTCAAACCTATGTACTGTATACTATTTCTACAGCTGTGTACTTCAGTTCCTAAACATAATGAAAGTAATTATGTGACTTTTTTATGCATTAATTGTGAACTGTATAAATGGTATTAATTGTGAATTCATGTATGTGTATTGATGTATTAGGGTACACTTATGGAAAGATAAAATGTGTGGAAATTGGTATTTAAAAATAAAAATGTAAGTGATTAAAATACAGTGGCTGTTTGATTTAAACTTTGTTGTAGAGGAGTAGATTCTCAGTTTATCTTTCTATGAGTGCACACATACACTGCAAAATTTTAAGGACAAAGTTAATAAAAAATAATACCAATGTTGACACTTTTATTACAGACAGTATTTATTCTTGCCCCAACATTTCCCTATTGAAGTTACAGGGTAGATGAAAACATTTTGAAATGATGATTTGCATCTTTCTTCTTTTATACAATTGTGTAATGACAATTCTTGTAAAGAAAATTTGCTTATTTTCTTAAAAAAGAACTGGTTTTATTTCTTTAGGAAACTGAGAAGTCTCATGAAATAATTTAGAAATTGAATTCATAAAATGTAATCTTTTATAATGACTTTTGCCTTATTGACATTATAATAATGTATGCTTTTGCGAAAGAAAATATAGATTTCTTTACTCATTTAGAGAGCAATAGTTTCACTTCCATTTATTAAAAATCATGTTCAATGATTTCAAAAATTGAAATGACCAAATAACAAAATACTGTGCTCAGTAAACAAAAATAATAACTTCATTGTCGCTTTGTACGTACTGAACTTACGACATATAAAAAATTAAAATTAAGCTTTAGGTATTAATGAAATGAATTATTTTCTCAAGTCATGTTTCGCAGCTTTATTCAGACTCCTTGACATAATTTTATTTCACATAAAACATGTGGTGCTTAATAGGAAAAAATAGCCATAGATTAAATAAGCATAATTAAAAGATTTAATTCAGTGATTATTCACTAAGCAGTTGACTAAATTTGTTCTCTTCTCAAATGAAAAAGAAATATGCAAATCACTTGAAAACAAGTCTGTTCATGCGTTTCAGAAAAACTCTAAAGAATTCAATTTTATTAGAAGTATTTACAAATGTTAATAGAAATTCCAAAGTTAGTTACAAAGGAAGTTTTTTCAAAAAATTCCATTTTACTAGTGTTGTCCGTATTGACGCCTGTTCGAAAATGGCGGGTACATGCCTTGCGTGTTGCCAAATCTGATAATAAAACATACTAACCTGATAATAATTCTCCAAATCTTCATTGTCTGTTAACAGTGCGAAAAATTCTTATATTATTGTATGATGTACATTATATTTCTCAATCCTTCGAAAGTTGCTGTTTATTGCATAATGAAATTTCGAGAAATCTTTCGAATGTCCTTCAGTAGTTGGTATTCTGTGTTTCATGCGAAACTTATGCCATACGTTGTAGAGCGTAGTGAATAGTTGTATGACAATGTCTGCTTGATGGATAAATGATGTAAGTGTCTACATAGCTGTTAAAATCGGGAAATCATGAGAAAGTTAGTATATTATGACACGCACTTTCTATATTTACTATTAGTTGCGATACAGGATAAAATCTTTGTTTCTCCGGATCTGCTTGTTTCATGATCTCTATTGTGGGGAGATATAAATTACAAGCAGTTTGTTTTCTATTAGGTACACACAAACATATTTTCTTTTGATTGGAAGATACGATACTATGTATTGGAACTTAATGAAATGTATTCTCGATTGAAACTTAATGAAATGTATTCTCGTATTAGAAATCTGATTTGTTATGTAAAGATTCTAGATCAGCGTTGTTCAACTGGCGCTCAGCGCAAGGTTATTAATCAAAAGCGAAAGTCCCCAGTATCCATATCTAGCGAGAAGATTGCGTGCCAAGTGTGCACGCGCCCTGTCGGGGGTCAACATCCTCTTGAAGTAAAAATAGATTTAATTTAGATTTAAGATTTTTTTGCTAGTAAATTCAGAAATTCAAAATCACCCAGTGTGTTACCCTGCGTTATGCAAGGTACAGCGTGATATAACGCATGGTTCCCTCCCCCTCCCCAAATTTCAGAGCAGCTGGGTAAACTGCCGAAATCAACTATATGGATAAGTCAGATGTGGATCGCCCGAGGTCCCTCAATCATATTGAAGGTTTTAGTTGAGGCTCTTCAGGTCTTTCAAGTTGGACACCCCTATCTAGATAGATTTATTGTCTTATTTACTACTAAATTAATTCTTCCATATACGTGGTTGTGTGTCTTTGCTTATCGAGATATATTGTTAATGCAAATATAATTAGTTACAATATATCACCAAACTATACAATAATAATATCAAAGTAATAGATAAACTGTAGATATGTAGTAATAGATAATAGTAGCTGGTGTTCTTTGTGAAAGAAATGGATAAGAATTTGCAATTTGTGTTGAATGATCTTCCTCATTTGTGTTCTCTGTTAGTACATTAATACAGAGTATTAGAAATAGTAACAACAGGAACTTTGTACATAGCAAATTCATCAAACAGGAATTAGTTTTTTAAGACTCGACGTATGTAAAGATGCAATATTTAATTTTCTTCTCTCTGTTCTCATAGTGTGTGGGGGAAAACTTATGATTAAACTTTAAATTATATGTATATTTAAAATTAATTTGCAACACAGACTAAATTTCTTTATTAGTACAAATGGAAATACATATTGTCTTACAATTAGTTTATAAAAAAGTGCTCGTTATATGATACATTTCTACTATGAGGAGGCAAGAGTCAAGTTAATTGTTTTAATGCAGATATTTCCATTTCAAACTTTTCCATTTGTAGGCTCTTTCAGGGCAATCTCGTTAATGATCCAGCAGTAGTCTGCTGACGTATGCTTGTCCCATCTACCTTGGAAGCACACTTCCATGGTCTTGAGGTTCTGATGGGAACATTCACTTTGCTCATCACTAGGGAGAGGATTTTTATGCCCTAAAATATCTTGAAATATGCTATTAAAAATATACATTTATGACCTAAAATATCCGAAATATGCCCTTTAACATGCAATAAAAATTAACAAATTTCATTTCCTGTATAAACCACTCTTGATAAAATTCAGGAGAAGCATACTTTGATTGAAAAAATATATATTTGTGCAAACATAATACAATCTAACTTACTTCGTGGGAGTAATAGTTGAAGTAATATTCATCTTAGTGAAGTACTTTGTATGTCTTGGTACACTTCTTCTGCTTGGTTTAAAAAAATATCAAGAAATTTCCCACTTTTGCACAAGTATTATATCATGCCCGGGCCTCTCTGTCTCGTCTGTTAACGCTTGTAGATAAGTTAATTCGAAGATAGACCGCGTACATTATTAAAGTGATTTCTTTTTATGTTAACGTGTCAAGGGACATTGGCCGAAAATTTCTGGTTGTTATGTAGCACTGCAGCAATGCCACGAACCGCCACTTATGTTAAGTCTGCTTTTCTTGCCCAAATCCTTCTAATTGATGAGACAAAAAGCAGTCACTATTGTTTGAAAAATATTTGTCTAATTGGCAGATTGCGACTGTCAGGGGAGATGAGGTTCCAGTATCCAATTAGTGTCTTCAAATTCTGATGTCTGCAGAGTAGCCGATGCTTTTTAAGAAAACTAGTGGTGCTAAATCAGCACGTATTTTCTCGCCCGTAATTTCACGCAAAATTACGCGAAACATGCTACATTTTTCGACAAAATGTGCATAACCTTATTTCAAAATCTATCTTTAAGGAACAGACTTCATTCAGGGAAACAATTTTATCTTTAATATTTTAATTTTAGGAAGACTCCGAAAAAACGTTGAACTTTTTCAATTTTCGAAAAATCAGTTTTCAACAAACATGAGACCTGCACTATTCTCTTAAACGTCCTTCTCACTATCCAACAACAACATTTAATAAACAACAATGAAGCCATATTTTTGAAAATTTGAAAAATGTCCCAGGGGCTTTGTATCAACTACCCCTCGAAATTAAAATATCAGTTTTAAAATTCAAGGGCCGCAACATCAGCCAGATTGTTGGAGGATTATCAATTTTGGGAAAACCCGGCTGAATGGTTTAGCCACTAGCTTTGTTCACAGACGGACGGACGGGCAGAGACGTTTTGTCATCATTTTATTTTTAGGTATCAAGGGCCCACAAAACATGGATTCTGGCTACATCGCGTGTTAGAGGATTTTTTTCTAAATGTCGCAACTGTATCACTTTTTCAACACCAGGGCCATGTATTAAGAGATTTTCTGCCTAAAATTCGCCGCTTTTCAGCGCAGCATTACACAACTTTCTCTCTACTCCGCAGCGAGAAAGTAAAAAGAACTGTTATCGGAGGTTTGAGTTGAAGTTTACTCCTTGTGTAACATTTCTGGTGGATTTTCTCTCATCCTATTCAGCAATAACTCTACTAAATACACAAATTTTTATTTGATTTTGATCTATTTAACCCGACAATATATTTCGTGGGTTACACAGACCGTTTGTACAGATTCTCGGTTACGAAAACTTACGTAGGAAATGTTTACTTCTTTTTATTTGGGATTCGGGAATTTTCCATACCGTTATCAGATAAATAACAATATCTGCTTCAAAGTCAAATAAACATTGTAATTTCTGTTTTGCTGTGAGCATAAATATAAACATACATGACGTTTATGTTCAACAACCCACTTAACGATAACAATAGTAACTCTGTAATTACTTAATATTTTCCCCGTACTCCTCATCTTGCATGCATGACCATTACCCTTTTTAATCTTAATTGAGAATTTATTAATCTAATTTCAAAACTTGGTCTTCATACATGTATCAAATTTAATATGCCCCCTTTGGTAACTTTCCTGATGCTGCTCTGCCTTCTGGTTTTTGTTCTCGCGTCCACTAAAAGTTCCGTTTCAGTTAGTTCAGTCTCTTCTTCCTTTCCACACACTTTTTATTTTGTTCTACTTTTATTTTTTTATTTTCGTCAAAAAAAAAAGTTAAAAACTGCGTATGACGAGCTATGGGGAGAAGTGAATTTTGTGCACGTTTTCATAATTCTGTGGTCTCTATCCTACACCATAATCTAGTCGAATTTTGAATACAGAAAAGAGAGGTTTTTTTCGAGTTTTGTTGACAAAATATTCGCTCCTATATAATAAAATATATTTTCAAAGGTAAATTAGCTATAAATTCCTGCCCTGAACCCTCATGTTCTTCATGAAAGAATAATACTTTTTGCCGCGATAATATGAAAAACGATAATTTGAATAACTATATTTCCCACTGAAATTCAGAAGACGTGCACAAATAATGAAGTTACATATAATGTACATAAGTTACATATAATGAAGTTACTTATAACATTTTCTCCCGAATTAATAATTTACACGCTCATCCAATCGCCATAGAATCTGGATCCGTTCTGCGATCCGATCGCCATCGAATCTCATTGCCTTCTACTCCGTTTGTTCATATTACACATATTACGAGTTCTTGTTTTGTCTTCCCTGATGCGCAGTATAGTACCGAAAGTCGTTTCTCTTTCATTCCACCACGCAGGATCTTCCCTTTCTCCCACACATTCTCATTTCTCATTGGTTGATCTCACCTCAGCATTTTATACATATGCCTATTTATCCCTGGATTACTTTTGTAATTTAATTCACTACTCGCGAAAATTACTCGTGTATCTATTCGCTATTTTATTCACCACTAATGTCCCTAATTTCTGTATTAATTACACCGCCTTACCCTTGCATTTTCATTTTATCATGTCAGATACTTCTCTCATGTCCGTCATTGTTGATGTCGATTTGTTTATATTCTATACGAATTTATTTACTTTCGTATGCGCCTTGTGATAAATCATCACACATTAAATAAGTATTCTGTTCAGTAGGTGTTGGTTTGTTCTGTTTTAACTTATTTTAGTAATTCGTTTGAGAATTAAAAGACTTTTAGTAAGTGATGAAAGTAGTGCCTTTAAATCAAGAGTAATAACAAATTCCGAGAGTTGACATCAGTAGTGAGAACACTAACGCGTCAACTGCAAGCAGCTAAATTCAATGTAGAACACAAAGTCAAGAAGATCAAGACTTGTATTGAAGACCGGTCTCAATGTGCATTATGCTTGACTATATTAGCATCTGATAACATGAAACCTAAAAATGTAAGGAGGCATCTAGAAACAAAACATTCTGATTTAGTCAGTAGTTTTCCGTGGTTTCTCCGATCAACACCAGTCGAATACCGAAGCAGTACCCTAACAAACGGGCCACGGACCGCGCGCGATCTTTCCTTCCTCTTACTTGCCCAATCCTTACCTCTTACTTACGAACACTTACACTGACATGTCCTGCACTACCACACATGCCGGGAGATCAGTCGGGAGCTTAGAGCTTGTCTTGGCTGAGGCTAGTGGGAGAAACCTAGTTACCTGGGAGAAAAACCCCGCTAACCGACGGTAGGTCGGCGGCGAATCTCGCCATCCAGTGGGGAAAGATCACAGTCATTATGTTCTTGGCTGTCCGGGATGAGCCGCGTCTCAGTCGGTTTTACTGACGTTTCGGCCATCTTGCTGTGGCCTTCTTCAGAGCTATACTGCTGCCGAGAGGCTAGCGTGTCGCATAGATATAGGACGGGGTGCAGGAGCCGATAGGTCGCAGCGGCGACCAATGGGAGGAGGGCAGGTGGCCCGCGATTGGCGGAGAGGGAAAGGAGCGATACTGGGAGACCTGATAATGTGGGGGGAGGGAGGGTGGTTGGAAAGGGAAGAGGATAGAAAAATGAACAGGATAGACACCTGGAAATTGCAACTGCGTGGTCGGAGACGGGAGAAAAGGCCGAAAGAAGTTCACAGTCAGAAGATCACAGTCAGTTCCAGCGATAAAACATGGCACTACCATTACGGGAATAATGACCTTAGCCGTTGACGCGCCCAGAATCACAATGAATCGTTCGTGAACGGCAGAGCCACCGTTCGCAGAAACATTCAATGTCCCTTACTTCGGTCAGGATGCTCGTGAAGAAGGTTACAGGTGAATCTGTTCCCAGGACAAAATATTTTTATTCAGACTTTTTTCAAATACAATTTCTAATACAACAGTTAGGAATTAAAGAGAAATATTAAAAAAATAAAATAAAATAAAATAAAATAACAAAAAGTTAAAGGTTCAAGAAGAGAGAGAGAGAGAGAGAGAGAGAGAGAAAAGAGTTACTAGCTAAAGAAAAAGTTTAAATATTGAGGAAAAACGTTCTAGTCCGTGAGGGACGAGTGTGGCGCCTGTGACGCGAGTGCATCGCCGGTACTGCTGCTGCTGCTGCTGCTGCCGTTGGTGCGGTGAGGGCGGGGGGCACAGATCTTGTCAACAGTCTCTCTGTACTCGCGCGGGGCGAGTTAACACAAAGACTACAGCAAGAATGTCCACTCCGTAATGTCCACTGCGAAATGTCCACAGAAAAATGTCCATACTAAAATCCACTGAATACGTCCATTATAACATAGACGTAACAATATTCTATAATCTATAATGAAGTGGAAGTTTTACTAATTGACATTTCCACGAGCGGACATTTTTGCAGTGGACGTTTACCTGTGGACCAATTAACCGCGAGAGACACTACTGATGAACAGGCACAGAAAGATTTCGTACTCCATAAAATCGCACGAAGCCAGCGGGTCTTGAAATGGGATTAGAGCCCTGCATTCTGTGGAGAAACAAGCGCCCGCAACCGATCGCGAATCTGCCCTCTTAGCAGTGGACGGTCGAGCAATTTCCACAGTCGGTTGCCTCCGGTCGAGCATCGACAATCCTTCCGGCACGGTGATTGCTCACGAAACCTCTCGCCTGGGGCAACTTGTCCGTGCTTCAATGATTTGATTAGTGTTTCCGGGCACGTCAACTTCTAAGGTCATTAGTCCCGTAAGTGTAGTGCGTGCTTTATCGCGGGAGGTGGCGGTGATCTTCCCTTTCTGGCGCCAAACTACACGTCGGCTTGCGGGTTTTCCCCAACCAGATATCTCCCAACGCGGGGCACCACCCCCAGCCTAGATAAGTTTCTAAACTCCAGAATAGTGACCGGATATGTGTCATGTAGTGCACGTAAGTGTAAGTGTGTAAGTAAAGAGTGAGGATAGGAGAAAGAAGAGGAACGAAAGATCGCACACGGTCCGTGGCTCATTTGTTAGAGAATTGCTCCAGCATTCGCCTGGTGTTAAGAGAAATCACGGAAAACTAGCGATGAGAGCAGCCGGCCGCTAGAATTTTCCTCCAGACAGAGGTTCAACCCGACCTAGTTATCCAGCCAACGTTGAAAATCGTTTGACATTTTGTTATTGATATCGCATCAATAATGTACACTAGTTTACACTACTACGTAATGCTTAAACGATATTTGTTAAAACGGTTCCAAAATTTTCAACGGAAATTTTCCACAAGGACGAGTTTTTACTTTTTTTATATTCTTAAAGTAATATTTCAATTCCACCATTAGAAAACCGAAAAATTGAGAACTTGAAAAAAAAATGTACCTTGGGCAGCGATAGATTGTAGCTAGCAAAAGGATGGGGCAAGACTATAAAGATAGCCCAGACCAAAGAAATTACAAAACTAACTAGTACGAGCAAGTCTGTGCCACTAGCTAAAATTTGAATATCGATTCATCGATGTTATGTTGTCGATTCGCATCTCTATTTCGAAATGGTCTAAATTGAAGATCGCAGTTCACCGACGGGCAGAAACTACATCAAACTCAAATATTTCTGTCCTAAATATTTATAACTTATCGTGATGCAATTCGAAACGGATGTATCTCTGCCTCTTTGTTACGACGTTTTGATCGAATGGCACGTCTACAAATAGACACGATTTTTTCTCAAAATCCCGGATAACTATATCCGGTTTGTTTGCCGCTATCGTGCGATCAGTTTAAATTTGTTAGTCGTAAAATATCGTACACAATCCAACAGACGTCACCGGTTTTGGTGAATTATCGTACCACTTGGGGCATGTGTTTGGAACTTCGAGGGCGGTACAGATCTACCAATGGAGGTACTGACAACTGATCTGCTAATGGAGGTACACTAACAATGCCTCTGTTTCCCATTCTTCGGTCAGATTTCATGACCTGTCACCTTAGAGGGTCACCTTGACGACTGATTTCATACTTTCCCATCCCGACTATTGCGTGCCAGGAGGCCTCAATTTGTCTGAGGCCTCCTCCCCCATCCTTATGTGACACATAAAGTATATGTACATCAGCTCGAGGGTGGGCAACATGATGCATTGTTAGCAGTTTTCTGGTTTTTCGATCCATGATGCGGATTTCTTGCTCAGTCCAGTCCACTAGTCCGAAACTGAATTCGGCTACAGGCGCTGCCGAACTATCTATTGCTGATATTTTACCAGTCTCTTCTGTAATACTCCCTGTAAATTCTCTCTTTCATTATGTCGTTCGAGATGGTCTCACATTCGTCAAAGCCCAGATGTTAGCAAGTTTTATCTGGCTCAAGATCTTGAATCACAGTTTGCGTATCAACTTCAATGCTCTCTGACGTCAGTTTGCCTCTTTTTAAATTGATTTTTGCACACTTGTCAAGACCAAACTTCACGCAGATGTCATTGCTAAAGTCATTCACGACAGACAGCATTTGGGAGAGAATCACTTCATTCTTAGCAAACATTTTAAGATCATCCATGTAAAACAAATGCGATACTGGCTTTTCATCGCCATGGAGCTTGTAAGCAAATACAGCTTGCGACAACTATCTGGATAGTGGGATTAAACTAATGCAAAACCGCAGAGGGGATAGTGAATCTCCTTGAAAAATACCCCTGTTAGTCTGAATACTTCTGATTTCTACTGCATCCTTTCCGCTGTGTATTAATAACCTGGTACTCCACGACTTCATGCTAGCCTTGCAAAATTCAATAAGTCTAGGATGAAATCGATAGATATTCAGGTTCTTCAAATCCAATCGTGTGGTGCACTATCAAAGGCCTTTTGGTAGTCAATCCAAGCCATGCTCAAATTTCGTTTCGTTTCTTTACATCATTCAAAATGACTTTATTACGTAGCAAGATTTCCTTACAGCCATAAGAACCTCTACGACATCCTTTTTGTTCAGCTGGCATTAGATGATTCTTATCTAGATGTCTGTACATTTTGTCAGCTATGGCTGCAGTGATAACTTTGTACAGTACTGGCAGACAAGTAATTGGCCTGTAGTTCTTCGCCAAAGAGCTGTCTCCCGCTTTGGGTAGCAAATACGTGATGCCGCGTGTGAGCCATTCCGGGAGTTCCTTTGGGTTTTCTAAAATTTTATTAACAGCCTTTGCTAGATGAGAATGTATTGCTGTTAATTTCTTAATCCAATAAATCTGGATCTTATCAATTCCGGGGGATTTCCAGTTTCCCATGTTCTTAATAGCTTGGCTGAGGTCCTCTTTCGGGAATACGTGAACATCTTCCACTGTTTCCTCAAGTTCATCGGCAGTATCAACTTCAGGTTGAATCCAAGATGCGTCTTTGTTGTAAGATCTGCTCGCCTGCCAGATTCCTGCCCAAAATGCTTAGACGTCATCTTTTGACGGAGCGACTGCATTGCCATTCCGTTTTTGAGTCAGATTGCGATAGAATCTCTTCGCGTCTGTTTCAAATAACCGGTTATGTAGACGAAAATCTATTCTACATTTTTAACGTCTAATTCTTTGAACTCATACGTGAATTTTCTTTTTTAGCATCTCAACTACCATTAGCCTGCTTGTGGCATTTTCAATTTGGTATTTTTGTTCAATATTGAATATCTTTCGTTGAACTTTAGTGGTTTGCGTTGATTTAGAAGATGCCTCGGCTACGAGTGATATTTCATGTCGAGTGCCGGCTATCCGTTTCATAATTCTCTTCGTCCATGGGGGTACAGGGCTGTTTACTCTGTTTTGCTGTCGGCCGCCGGAGTTCTTGGTTGGCCCCAAATTTATCTGAGATGTCAGATATCCAGTTGCATACACGATGTGACTGATTTCAGTAATATCTAGATCTCTACCTGGGGTTTGTACCACCTCATTTAAGACAGAATTCGCTGTTTCTATCACTCTCCTTGCTTTGGCATTTTCGAATATTCTCCTCAGCGGTGCACGAGATTGAAATGGAAATTGACGAACTTTTTCTATCTCGCGTCGGAGGAGATGTCCGTATCGTGTAATTCATTGCCAGATGAATTTTCACCACTGACGCGTGTTTCATTGGAAAGAGATGAACCTTCAACAGGACCATCGTTTTCAAGTTTTACATGTTCGCATGTAGTTCGATCCACGAACATACTCCGCATTTCTCTGAATGTCAGCAAGATGTTCTGCTGTGAATTTTCCACTCCTGAGTATGTTTCGTCGTTGACTGGCAAGATTCTTTGAATCCATGGTAGGTCTCATATCTGGGTTCGGCTCTATCCATACCTTGAAAACTTCTATTTCTGAGCCCGCAATTTCGCTTTTGCATAGTAAAAGCACCACATCACCCTTCAATTCATCTCGGGTCCATCTCTGACGATGGCTTCGAGCTACTGTCGGCTCTGGTCCATGGAACTATCATCCGTGAGATGGCCAGACGTCAACAAGGTGACATTTGCTCGGTTTCTGAGCAGGTATGGGACATTGATACAACACGGCACGTTAAGGGGACCTATGACTGAAATTTGGCGATTTTCGTAAAAAATTACAATTTTTTTTTTATTTGTGTAAAATGTTGTCCTATTCTTCCTCTATTAGAAAATATGTTCATTTTTGTGTTCCGCCATCTTTAAAGGCCGTGCGGCCGTTTAAAAGTCTTGGCCGCGCTGGATTTTAACCAGCTGGGCCACGCCCTTTTCCTAGAGTAACGCGGTATCGGCGTTTTTTCATATTACTTACATTATTTTGAATCTGGCGCTCAATTTAGACCGAATGGCTCATACGCTTCATAGTTGTCAACTGTTTACTACGTATTCAACATAAAAACTAAACACAAAAGGAAATTTACTTCTTTCTTTGCACTCAAGACTACGTATTATCTAAAAAATAATCTGTGACATTTTGAAGTTTGTTTGAATGATCTTTTCAATATTTACTTTGAAAATTGAAGGTGAATTATTTGTGTTTTGTTTCACATAGTATCCACGTGCTTTTGTTTACGTGCTTTACGTTCGTTGTTGTTTTGCTGCTTGTGTTCATCTCGTGTTTTGTGCTTCGAAATCGTTTTGTGTTGTTCGAAGTAAGTTTCGACACTGACAGTCAGAATGGAGACACCACGAAGTAAACGTAAAGTTTCAAAAAAGCGTCCTTCAAAAGAAGTCGAGTGGGGAAGCTTAATTATGCTAAAAGGAAGAGCATGGAAGCAGAGTTTCTACAACCTGTTGAACCATCATGTGAAAATGAACATATGATGTCTGAATGCATTTCCAGCAATTCTCCTCCAGCAGAGGAAGAAAAATCTGCTACTGAGAAGAAACTGAATGCATTTTCTCAGTTTATGCCCAGCCATAATATATGTGAAAATAATATTTTGCATGAAGCAACTTACTTATTAGTCCATGCCAGTGTGTGGAAAGAAATAACAAAAAATGTTTTATGTCCAGAGTGTCATGCACAAACAGTTGTGGTGGAATTTAGGGAAAATCATGGGTTTTCCACTAAACTAGTAGTGAAGTGCAAAACTTGTGACAGTGTGGTAGCAAGTATGTATTCTTCACCTCGTGTGAAAAGTGACACATCCCAACGACCTCCTTTCCATGTCAATAAATGTATGGTTGAAGCTTTTGGAAACATAGGTAAAGGACATAGTGCAATGATTAAATTTTCTGAAAGCATGGGCATGCATAGTTTTGGAACAAGACCTTATGCAAAACATATGCAATGCTTAATTGAAGAAGGAAAAATGTTAAAACAATCAGTTCTTTCTATGTCTGAAGAAGCTGTAAGGAGGGCACATGCAGTTGGAGAAAAAGAAATATTTGATTTGGCTGTATCATATGATGCTTCATGGCACAAAAGAGGTCACACATCTAATTATGGTGTGGGATTTGTGATTGATGTAGAGACAGGAATTGTACTTGATTACGAAGTACTTTCCAAGTATTGTGGTGACTGCAAGTCTACAGAAAAATGTTTGGGCAAAGAATCTCCAGAATTTAATATATGGTATGAAGGTCATAAAAATGTATGCCAGAAGAATTATAGTGGTTCTTCCAATGCCATGGAAAAAGATATTGGAGAGATCCTTTGGAAGAGATCTTTGAGTGACAGGGGAATGCGATACTCTGTAATGTTATCTGATGGAGATGCTAAGACTCACACACATCTCAATGCAATTCAAGTGTATGGATCAACATCCCAATTGAAAAAGAGGAATGTGTTAACCATGTGGCCAAGAGATTAGGAAGTGGGCTACGAAATGTAGTGAAAGAATGGCGTACCAAAGGTGTGACATTAGGAGGGCGTAAAGAAGGCAGCCTGAAAGAGACCACTATAAATAAACTAACCAATTTTTATAGACATGCCATTGTTAGTAATGCTCCTGATACTGAAAAAATGAAAAGAGCAATTTATGCCACACTCAGACATTGCATGTCCACTGATGAAAATCCTCAACATTCAACTTGCCCAAAAGGAAAAGATTCTTGGTGTTTCTTCAATCGACAGACTGCTAACAGTATCGTGCCTGATAGCCATAAATCAATGTCTTGTAAATTGTCTCCTCAAATAGTTTCAAAAATTTTTCCTGTGTACCAAAGGCTGGCATCTGAACAATTGCTAGAACGATGTACAAAAGCCAGGACTCAAAATTCAAACGAATCCCTTCATAGTATAGTATGGAGCTATTGTCCTAAAGAAATTTTTATTTCTAAGAATAAATTAGAATTAGGAGTGCTAAGAGCAGTAATGACTTTTAATATGGGATGCTCAAAAACTTTAGAAACAATGAAGAAAATTAGGGAAGAACATGTCTCATTATCTTCATTGATTGCAAGTGAGCAGCGAGATTACAAACGTTGCACACAGAGTGTAAAAAGGAAAAGAGAGGAAGAAAAGAAGAAAAGAAAGGTCCAAAAGTGGAAGAAAATATCAGAAGAAGAGAAGAAGAAGAAATCTGAGGGACATACATATGGTGCAGGCATGTTTTGAGGTATGTATGTATACTGAAATCTTTAAATGTTGTTTTCTCAGGTTTCAATTTTCAAGCGCTTTCATGTAATTAAAAACTTCCTTGCAGAGCAATTTTTACCAGATTGGAATGAAACTTTCAGGAAATATGATAAAATAAAAGTGTAACAAAATGTACTAATGCAGGATTTTGTCAGAAGTGTGTAAACAAAAATATAGGGAATTGAAACTGAATATGAATTTTTAATTTCCGAAAATTAGCTTTATGGAACTGAAAAATTTGTACATTCAGAACTCTTAAGACAAAGTAAATTGTTTTAGTACAAACTGTTTAAATATATGTAGGGATGATGTTAAAAAAGTTTTGTGATGAAAAAATAAAAATTGTTGTGCAAGGAGCTTCTTATGTTTTGCGATGCAAAATTTTACAAATTTATTAATAACAAAAAAATTAGTAGACATACATGTTCAAACTTTGCACAGTACATCATATTATATTCATAATAGCACTGTAAAAATTTGATTAATGTATGTTGAAAAATGTAGAAGTTGAAAAAATCAGTCATAGGTCCCCTTAAGATTCATTACATTTTTTGTTCTATCCATTTTGCTCATTGGTTTGAATTGAAGATTCGCAGGACGTAAGTTCGAGTTCACAGATCACACTTAACCCTCGGGTTGTTTCCTGCCATCCGTCACTGCGACCCACAGTGGCCTCGGGGCATCCTCCCGCAGGGCCCAGCAAGGGGTCCCTCCGATCCCCAGTCGGCATTACTAAACCCTACGGGATTTTCACTGACTGCTGAAGGCAGCCTCCTTCGCTGACTAATGCAAGGTTCGGGCCTCCACTCTAATCAGTGGCCTGGTGTGCCAACCCAGTTTCTCTCCTGTACCCTCTATGGGCCGACAACAGGAAGTCCAAAGGTTCATGACCCTTCCTCCTCTACTTACTACCCACTCTCCTCCAAATGGAGTACTTCTTCGTCAGACCCCTCACCTTCAGCCTATTCAGTAAGGGAGGCCCTACCAGTAGCTAGGCTACCACTGACATAGCTCTCAGGCTCATGGGGGTACTCAAGCTCCACCACCAACTCCAAGGTCGTGTACTCCCTAGGTGGAGTTGTTGTTGTTATTATTATTATTATTATTACTATTATTATTATTATTATTATTATTATTAGTTTTATTATTATTATTTAGCATCTTGTCCCGCTACAGGCGGGCGCTTCCTGTGACGAGCCGGGTGGCTGGGCAGCCACGCGCATCCCGGTGTCGAGACGCGCCGCGCAAGCAGCCGGGCGCCTCCTACCTGGAGACTGCTGCGCGCCAGTCGGGTGCATTACTGGCCCGAGACCCGCCGCCGCCGCGCGCGCGCGCGGGCTCGCGTGGTCGTTCGCTAGCGCCGCGTCGCGCGGCGGGCGGCAGCAGCAGCAGCAGCGGCGGCTGCGAGCGCGGGCGAACGCGTGACAGTCGTCGTCCTCGCGACTGCTCGCGACGTGCCTGCCCGCCTGCCTGCCTGCCTCTCTTGCCCTGCCGGCTGGCTCGCTCGGCCTGTCTGCTCGCTCGGGTCGACACCGTGCCTGCCACGCCGCCGGCGCGTCTTCGAGCTTGCCTTGAGCCCGCGTGTGCGCCTTGCCCGGGGCGCCGCGATTGGTGTCGTGTCGTGTCGTGCCGCGCCATGCAGTGTCGCCGCGTGTCGTGTCGGGCTGTGACGTGCCGGCCCCGTGCCCAAGCGTGACGTGACGTGACGTGTCGTGTCGTGTCGAGCGCTCTCGTGACGTGCCGGCCCCCATGCCGCAGTGTGACGTGACGTGTCGTGTATTGGTCCGTGCCCGCGTCGCGAGGCGTGTCAAATTGTGACGTGACGTGTGGTACGCGTGACGTTCGGAGACGAGGCGTGTCGACACAAAGTGCGCCAGCGTGCCGTGTGTGTCGTGTGTTGTGTTGGTGTGGTGTGGTGGTGGTGGTGCCGGTGGTGAGTGTGGGTGTGTCATGGAAGAAGCGGCGACTGGCTGCCGCTGTCGCTGTCGTCGCCGCCGCCGTCGCCGCCGCCGCTGCCTTCGCCCGTTCGCCCGTCAGCGCGCAGGGACTCGGCTGCTCTTCGCCTAATGGTGAGTGCCCCGCTGCGCCCCGCCACGCTCCGCCGCGCCGCGCCGCGCCGGCCACGTGCGTGATGCCCGCGTTTGCGCCAGTGGGTCGGGTATCTGACCCAGCCTCCTCCACGGGGCTGGTCCGAATTTATCCAAATAAGCAGATGCAATGGGCCAGCATACGTACCTCGCGGACGAACATCATTCATTCTTCATTCATCATTCTTCCATTCATCACTAATTCATTCATGCATCACTCACTCGTCAGGCATCACTCATTCATCTTACATCAGTCACTAACGCATCACTCACTCATTTATTTCATCACTAACTCATTCATGCATCACTCATCATGCATCGCTCACTCATCATGCATCGCTCACTCATCATGCATCGCTCACTCATCATGCATCGCTCACTCATCATGCATCGCTCACTCATCATGCATCGCTCACTCATCATGCATCGCTCACTCATCATGCATCGCTCACTCATCATGCATCGCTCACTCATCATGCATCGCTCAATCATCATGCATCGCTCACTCATCATGCATCGCTCACTCATCATGCATCGCTCACTCATCATGCATCGCTCACTCATCATGCATCGCTCACTCATCATGCATCGCTCACTCATCATGCATCGCTCACTCATCATGCATCGCTCACTCATCATGCATCGCTCACTCATCATGCATCGCTCACTCATCATGCATCGCTCACTCATCATGCATCGCTCACTCATCATGCATCGCTCACTCATCATGCATCACTCACTCATCATGCATCACTCACTCATCATGCATCACTCACTCATCATGCATCACTCACTCATCATGCATCACTCATTTATTTATTCATTCATTCATTCATTCACGCATGCATTCATGCATGCATGCAAGCGTGATGTGATATATGAAAACATATTTGCATTAATTTATCCATTCATTTATTTAACCATTTATTAATTTATCCAAAAATATTCATTCATTTATTCATTTATTTATTTGTTTATTTATTAAGTTGTAATAACAATCGCCGAATTGAAAAACATATTTTACATACGTAATGTTTACAATTTTACTTTGGATTTCATTCAAAGAGGATTGAAAATTAGTTTATTAAATAAACAGAATTGACAAAAAAATAAAATATTCGGCAAAATTACAGAAAATGCGTGTATGTGTAAAATAATTGTCAATCAAAGTTAGTGAACAGTACTAAAAAGTTACTCTAATATATTTAATGTTTTTTATTAAACCTGGAAATATTTTTTTTCGGAGGGGGGGCGCCAACATGATTTTGTAGCTAAGGATTCCACAGTTCCTAAATTCCTTCCTTCTTTGGGGTGTGGAATGTCACCACAATTTTGTAACTACCACATCCCTAGAAAAGTGTTGGAAACCACATTTTATGGGGTGGGCTAAACTACACTCCTTGAAGTGAAGTTAGAAAAAATGCAGACATAGAAATGCATTTGCAAGGAAGTTGAAACCATATATAATTGTGCATTTATAGTTATTTAAAGTATTTTTATTGTGTAAGATGATACATTGACGGTTTTTCACTTGAGATCGAAATTTAATAGAAGGGACTCTTTGAAAACGGAAAACAATGAACGGACATGAATTTACGTGGCATGGCATGCACAATACCGACAGCTCAAAAAGTACTTAATTTAATGGCCAGAAATGAAACGTTCATGTTGAGAGGGTGGAAGTGTAAGTGTTAAGTTAAGAAGGAGGGAAGAATTGGGGTTAGGTTAAACCAAGGTTAAAAACCAAGGTTAAATTATGAGAACGTATTATTCGAATGGCCCCCATCAAGAATGCAATTGTGTGTTCTCGTACAGTACCGGCAGCCTATAAAGGACTCTGACAGCTCAGTGCGCTATTACACGCACTACTACGCTCATGGCATCACCTGCATCACTGAAAAATTAAATCTCAAAACATTCACACTTAGGCCTCATTCACAATGGAAACTTAAACGTAACGTAATGCTGTAAACTTAGCCGCAAAATTTACACGTAAAAACAAGCGTTCACAATGACGAACGTAAGCTGGAACGTAAGTTTCGCCTGAACCAATCAGAATTCAATGTACTGAAACTTGATCGATTCGTCTCTGACATAGTGAAAGATCTTTCCATCATGGTTTCTAGCTTTTTCTTGGAGATTCCTATTGATTTGTCTTTATGTACATGCGAGTAGATGTTGTAGTAGTGCTCACATTTCCTTCATCTTATAAACAAGGATTCTCTTGAACCAAATGCACGAGTAATTCGCCCAACATAATTAGTTGATTCGCCATCTCAGGTTAAAGTCACAATAAAAATTGTCCAAATTCTTACATTGAATTCACTACACGCATGAAAAGCGTTCGTAACTAGTTCCCTACATTACAAAAACAATGACATAACCACAAACTACCTGAACACAATCTGAAATCGAACTTCCATGCTTCTCTCTGATTGGTCTTCGGTAGAATTCCGACGTAAACTTAACGTAAAAGCTTGGAGCTTGCGAACTCTTAAGTTTACGGTCTTAAGTCAACGGTTACGTCAAGGCATTGTGAATGGTCTCGCTTAATAACACATTTCTAGGTTTTGCGGCTACGTTATGTTTACGTTTAAGTTGCATTGTGAATGAGGCCTTACTGACGGGCTACGACACATTTCGGTATCATGTTCATAACGTTCGCCAACGCCAAACCTTATCGCCTCCGCGACTTCGTGCGAGTCAAATGAGCGGCAACGCTGAACCAGGCTGTAAGAAAGTAAACAAATCCTCGCAACCTGATTGCTTCAGAGCAGGTCACATAGCGTACCACAGCACGTGGCGAGAGGACTGTCAGAGTCGCTTATACGCTGCCGGAACTGTACGTTGAGGTAAGACCTAAGAATTCACACCTTTCCTAAAATTTCTTAACACATCCCAGGAGAAAATTCCTGCATGAAATTGACCTGGCCGTCTCTAGCTCGTAAAATGCAGTGGGACGTCAAAAGAAATGATTTAAATCAGGCATGTCGCGGGAAAAGCAACACGCATACTAGATCTTACGGGCACTCCGTCCAGAGAAATTCGCGTGAGATTTAAAAGTAAGGGTTGTACAAATTTCTCCGGAATGGCGGTACGTCACTGGATACCTGGCCTACGGCAATCTTTCGGAGACGTTACTTGACAGTTATTGGCACAAATTTGGCTTCATTAATTCCCATTTTCTCTTTATGACAGAGAAATGACCCATTAAAATGAAATACATCAGTCCGATTTCAAATTATCAATTGAGAGAAAAAAATTTGAATCAAAAGAATCTTGATTTTGTAATCCTGTTCACTTAAGAGTGATATAAAAACATGAACTTTTTACGTTAAAGTTAGAAGGTTTTTACGTTAAAGTTAGAAGTTGTCCTTCCGTAAGCGAGAATTGTTAACTTGTAGAGACTTGTTAATTAATTTCACATTATTGATAAATACGATAAATAACTGAATGATTTAATAACCCAACACAAAACGAAAACAAGGAAAGAATGCGCCATTCAAACATATTCCTGTCACTTAGTAAAGATGTTTATGTAAGGGAGAATTTAGTAACGAAATAAACGTCATATTGTAATGAGTAGTGAAGAATATAAACATAATACAATTCTCGGTTGGGGGCCGTCCATCAATTACGTAAAGCAAATCTGGAGTATTTTGAATACTCCCTCTCCCCCTGTAACGTACCCGTAACGCGTGCTTAAACTCCCCCTTAGTAATTACGTAACGCTGGCGACCACACCCGCTACTAACGCTGGCATTTGATGGCAACGCAGAGTGTTTTGTGACTTTTAAATATTAAGATTAGTTGTACTAAGAATGTAAATGCTAAAAAAATATTCTAATAAATTTCCTTGTATGTATTCGATATTTAATTCATGTCTTCTAATGACGTGTCTGGCCATGAGCAGACAAATCGAAAATTCACTCACCGTCTATGTAGAAAACTGAATCAAGCGAACAGCAATTACGAGTCAACGTACGTGTTGTTTGTGTTTGCGCTTCCGAGATAAGAGGGCCGTGGTTTTACAGTGGCCTACTAACACCGACTACTGCCTCAGAATGGTAGTGCTGTTATGGAAATGAGACAGGAGGCACAAAATGTTCGGAAGTAGATTTCAACGAAAATTGGTGTTAAGAGAGCGATAATGATTTGAAAACATCCCAAGTAATTTCTTGCAAGGCACACTCTTAAATGCTTGAAAATTAACTCCTAAATTGAAAATTTGAAAAACGACGTGATAGAACTTTAAAAGATTGTAATTCTTGTTTCAAAGCACTTTTGGTGTAAGTTGTCAAGTCATGATTATCGAGTTTATTTAGTAACTTTGTTTGGAGAATGTTGTTGACCGAATCGAATGTAGTAATGGGAATTTTAAACATCAGTCACGTTGTAGTTATTAACAACTTTAGGCCGATATAAAGCAAACAACCGTGCCAGTTATTTGCGTTATCGGCCGTGTATCGTTTAATTCTTTCTGTAATAACAATTTCTCTTAACAGAAAATCATATAAATAAAACATAACATTTCTTGAAATAAGTGTACTCAGTAATCTCTAGCCAAATCCATTTGTTTCGATTGATCATAACGGACGATGGACTGTTAAATCCTTTTTGTAATACTGTACCGTTATAATGTGGACTTAATGGAACGTAACAGTGGAATGAAAACCCAATCTTAACCGGTGTTCGTTATCAGTTCTTTAACAGTACGCCGTACGTTAAGAACAACCAAATGAGTTCTAGCTAAAGATTGCGAATGAGTGCACTTATTCAAGAAATTATATTTCTTGTTATTGTGATATTTTTCTTATGCGAAGATGGCGCTATGAAAAGTATTGAAAGACACACGACCGATAACACCAATAAGGCTGGGTTGGTATTGTTGTTTATTAGCCAAATGACTTAATAACTATAACGGACGCCGGCCGTTAAGAGCAGCGTTTCGTTCTAGTTGTTGCTGTAAGTCGATAATAACAGAAAAGTAATACGAAAATTAATATAAAATCGTATATATTGAAGAATCTCAGTGAGATTTGTATTTTCTGGGCGAACAAGTTCAATTAAAAAGTACAAATACAAAGTCTGAGTTGGTCAAGGTTGGTGCCACCAGAACCGGATCGATGCCTTGGTGCAAAGAATCTCAGGGTCGAATCGTATTCTGGGCATAGAATTTGAGCGCTTATCCCGCATCTTACCCTACTTGAAGTATCAATTCACTACTGCGAGAGCATGGGGAATGAGAAAGAACACTAACCAGTTAAGGCATTCTCCAGAATTGGAGATTCCAGCAGCAACTAATATGTCTTACAGTGCAGTATTCCACCACCAAATGGCAGGACTGTGAATGCAAAAATGGTGCATTTCAATACAAGGTGAAAACTTCGAACCCATTTACCTCAACACCTGACTTTGAGTTGAGTCACTATTGCAGCGCACGAACGATATGATGATATTTGAAGAATAATTGACAGTACTTGAGAGTATGAAATCCGTCGTCGTGCGAATAGCAAGTACACGAAAGTTCGTGACGCGGGGCGGTGGGAATAATAGCAGCAACCAAGCCACAAAGTGTAAGGCCGAGCAGCTTCCTTGGCGATAATTTCAATCTTTTCTTTTCCACTGGTTTCCATGAATACTTGTGTGGAAACAAAGAAAAAGAAAAAGAAAAGGATATTTCTGCACCACTAATTGTCCTTGGTATGCATGTGAAACGGGTAATAATAATTGTGAAAAAATGTAATAAGTTTTAGCATTAAATTATGTTCTTTCATAAGCTATTTTCCTCGTAATATATCAAATTCACCATTAATTACCCGCGTTCCTTTCTGACAAGTAATTACTCGCGTGGCGCACTGAGTGCGCCAACAAAGGAAATATAGTTTATGCAATAACAAAAACAAAAATTGTGATATATTAGTGTTATTTATTAAGAAAAATGATAACTTATTACATAAAATATTTTTTCTACTCCCATTGTATAATTCTGTCATTTGATGGCTGCAACCTGCAACCCGTTGCATAATGGTACTCATTACAAAACAGTTTCCATTATGATACAGGTTCTTGACCAATCACAGAGAAGCTTACAAACCAAGTTTTGACACTTTATTAATCATTGAGAATCTTCATAGTAAATGTTTCTTTTGATTGTGTACATTGAAAGTGTATTTAATATTATATTCTGCTTTTCAGTTTTTATTTATTTTCTTATTAGTATTTCTTAATGTGAAATATTATTTAAAATAAATTGAATCGTTATTTCATTTCGATCGTATTTGACTAGCGCAGTGGTAGTTATTGGAGAGAACATTTGCTTAGGTTAAGATCTGAACGCAAGTCATTTTGGGTTATATGTTGCTGTCGTGCGATTGTTCTTAAAAATCAGCCAGTTCTTTAGTTTAAAATGTCTAGTGAATCATAGGTGGACTCTACACTTCCAGAAATAAGAGAAAAAGCAAAAATGGTGACTTCGGAATTTTTGCCGCAATTTCTGTACTCCTCGCAGGAGGACTGGTAAAACAAAGCCACCTGTGGTGAGTGGGAGCTGTCCGCTAGGTGGCCTTGGCTGAACCCTACATGCTGCCACAAAACGATTCAATGTAAAAGTTTAACTTATAAAATTCGTAGAAAAAGTACCGTATGAAACTCGAGGTATTCGGTATTAATACACTCGTGTGAAGTTTAATACACTCGCTCTTATCGTAATATCACACTCGTGTATTAATACCCATCATTACATCATCGTTTCATAATTTACTAATTTAGTGCTGATTATATGGTATATATGAAATTGCAATACGACATGTATTGTATGCCTCTAATAAAGCATACAGTTGCATAAGGCATATTGTAAAGTTTTAGGTCCCAGAACGCACTCCAAATTAATTATTACTTCAATAGAAATAGTTATATATTTATAGTAAAAATTAAAAATTATAAATCACTTAAGATATGTATTCATATAATAAAATATTCATGATCTTAACTTTTGGCCCGCTGTGCATGCTCTAAAAGTAAAATTCTCTTACTAGTGGCTGCCTAAAAAAAGTGTTTTTTTCAAAGGAGGTTAGACTATCTCAAGCATGGCAGCTGACAGCTTGCCACTCCCGTGTTCAAGGGAAAGAAAATACATGAATGAAGAGGCTACAGGAAGTTAGCAATCAATTACAACAGCAGTAATATTACTGCTTGACAGTTCACATCCGTTCGAAACGAGATCATTCCCAAACGATTTTCGCAGCCCCGGTGGTCTGCCTTGCCAAAATAATTCCACTGCTGCAACTTGATTGATAGTTTTCGTGTGGGAGCAACAATCTCCATACTACGTTATAGCCTAGCGTGGCATATCGGGTGAGATTTTCGGAATAAAAGTTGTATTTGTGCTTTGTCGTAATAAAAGGCAAGTGAATAATAAAATTAAGTGATTTAAATATTAAAGTGCATGTTCATAATAAAAATAAACTTTTAACAATTTACAGTTATCTGACTCGTTCATCATGGTTATTGGCTCTCAAGGTCATGGTACCCGCAATATCCTTGATAATATGCAAGCACAGGGAATTTTTAACCTCTGAAATAATACTGATTATATCATAGTGCATAAAACTCGTGCGCAGTAATACCTATAAGGAAAAACTGGTGAGTTAAAGGCAGAGGGTCCCGTTACGTAGGCGACATCATCCAAATTTTGTCTTATAGAAGCCGCGCTTTCATCGTTGGTTGTGTGATCGACAACCTCACAAGACCGATTGGTTGCTGTTGGTGCTGCTAAGGTCATTATTCCCTCGTAAGTTGGCGGTGATCTTCCCCCGTGGGATGGCGAGATCCAGCGCGGACTTACACATTGGCTTGGGAGGAGGGGTCCAACCAGATGTCTCTCACCAACGAGGCACCGCCGCAACCGGGACAATGTATATGCTCCCAACTAGACTCCCGACAAGTGTGCTAGTGTTGTGCATGCAAGTGTGTATAAGTAAAGGGTTAGGATACGTAAACGGGAAGAGGAAGGAAAGATCGCGCGCGATCCATGGAGAGTTTGTTAGGGTATTCTGCGATTTTTCTAACTTTGCCCCTCGAGGCCACTCAAATCCCATCTTCGCGATGGAACATGTCACGGTATTTCGCATCTTTCCCAGTCGTTCCGCTGGATTTTGTCAGATCACGACCATATCAAGCAGTGCTTGCGATCATGCGACGTCTACCGGCAAGATCGAGAAAGACGCGAAATGCCGTGTGATATTCCATCGCGAAGATGGGCCTTGAGTGGCCTTGAGGGTCAAAGTTAGAGAAGTCGCAGTATACTGATCCGGCATTCGCCTGGTGGTGATTGACGAAACCACGGGAAACAATCGAACCGAGCTGCCGGCTGCCAGAATTATCTTCGAGACAGCGGCCGAATCCGACCTAACTATGTAGCTTACGTCGAAAATCCTTCCGCCGTCGGGACTTGAACCCTATGTTCTCTCTGTCACAGGTACTGCAGCAACATCAATTGATATTCTGAGCCTCAGCTGGCGGAGGATCAACATTCAAACTGACCTCTTTAGAGGGCCGCATTCTGACTATTCACTTACAAATAAAGAAATCATTTTTGTAGAGGAGAAGTTCCCATAAAAACTATGTTGTTAGAATTAAAGAAAAGTGCACTTCAAAAATTCTAGTTAAAAATATTTTTTACAAGGATTTTCTGTTATTAAAAGTTGATTTTTCAGAAATTTAATCACGATTGATTTAAAATACGTGAAAAGTATTTTAACGCGCGGATTTTTGATTTTCGGCTCGTGATTATGGGCTCTCCGTTTACCTTCGCGGTGTGTCTCAGCGACTATAACAGTGGTGTCAAGGTCTTCTACTGGTGGCAGTGGCTCGGTAGCATGCCACGAGCTACTCTGCGCAACTAGAGTCGGGAAAGGAAACTATTAGTAACCCCGCCGTTTTTTAATGGAGATGGCGTTGGTCTGGTGGCGGGGTGACGAACTGCGTGAAGGGGCGATTTTGTCGTGTCGCTCGTGTCGCTCGTGGCATCGATCTTGACAACAATGGGCTTTAACAAATATCAGAGGCGCTAATTTGAATTTCTCCATGGGACACGGCATTCGCAAATAGGGTTAACTTTCACCTGGTGGATCCGTGAATGTCTCTTTAAAATCGACTTGCGGTTTTCTCCAGAACCGCGGACTACCGTTTGAGAACTTATTTCTGATAATAAAAGAAACTTTAAAATGAAAACATACTTAAATTTAGTATTGGCGACTTAAATTTAGTTTTATGTTCGACTATTCATTCAAATTAGTTATTAATATGGGAGTTGAAGTTTGTCCTGCCATTTCCGACGGGTTGGAGGTTGGAGCGAGGGTTGGAGGTTGGAGCGAGGGTTGGAGGTTTCGACAGGTTGGAGCGAGGCGGTCTTGGGCAGTCAAAAAAGTAGTTCGTTGGCTTGGACCGATTGTATCGATATTTCGTTCTGTTGTGGGTAAATCCAATAGAACTACTTGCGTGTTTGTAAGCACGGCGTTGCGTACTGCAATTGACAGCTTTATCTGGACCACTTTCTGCCAGTTTTCACCAGGGAGTTTTTTGCGCGGGCAAAGCGATGTAGCAATCTAGAGCACTATCAATCTTCTGCCCATGGATGCGCAGTTCAAGTTTCGCATCACTTTCGTGCATCTGCACATGCGCAGAAGATCGAGATCGCAGGTGATATTTGCACTTTACGCCACGTAAAAATCCGAAGCATCTGCGCATGCAGAACCCGAACTGCGACCGGGAGAGTTGGCTCAGGGCATCAACTGATCACTGCAGTGCCTCTGACCGGAAGGTCAGGTTCGAGTCCCGACGGTGGCAGGAGTTTCGACACTAGCTTGTCAGCTATACTGCGATTTTTCTAGGAAGAGCTCTCAAGATAACTCAAATCCCATCTTCACGAAGGAATATGTCACGGCATTTCGCGTCTTTTCTCGGTCTTGCCGGTAGAAGTCGCATGATCGCAAGCACTGCTTCATACGGTCGCGATTGTGCGAAGTCTAGCGGAACGACTGTGAATGATACAAAATGCCGTGACATATTCCATCGCGAAGATGGGATTTGAGTTATCTTGAGAGCTCTTCATACAAAAATCGCAGTATAGGTCGAGTTCTGTCGCTGTCTGGAGGAGAATTCTAGCGGCCGGCTGCTCTGAACGGTAATTTTACGTGGTTTCTCTGATCAACACCAAGCGAATGCTTCAGTAGTACACCAACAAACGGACCACGGACCGCGCGCGTTCTTTCCTTTCTCTTCCTTGTCCTAGCCTCACCCCTAATTTACACATACACTTGCACTAACATGCATTATACTAACTTAGAGATCTTGTCCAGTCTGGAGCGGTGCCCTGCTGAAAATCGCCACCTCCCGAGGAAAAAAATGCACTACACTTACGGGACGAATGCCCTTATCAGTTGACGCGCCCGAAATCACTAACAATATATCGAACTGCGCTTGCCGAGAAGATCGATATTACTGTCGCTTGCTGCACGCTACTGTGCTTAAAGTTCCTATAGATACGAAATGTCTGTTCGATTCATGCATGGCAACACTCATTCGCCTGCCATTCATACTCGGTTGACGGATTACGTCGTCGTCGGCGGCGGCGGCGGCGGCGGCGGCGGTGGCGGCGGTTGCTATGGTCGCCCAGCAGTTGAAGCGCAGCTGGGTTTTTTTTTCCTTCGCGAAGGGGGCCTTGGACTTTTTTCCTGTCCGGGCTCTTGCGCGAGCTTTTGAGAAGTCCCGTGTCCTTCAGCCACCCGCCAGTGACAATCGACGCGCGAACCTCGAGACAGCCGCTCCGGCCAGTGAGGAAGGCGAAGACGAGAGCGCTGTTGAATCGAAGACATGGGCGTAGCTTGAGGTCAGGGTTTGGGAGAGGGGTGGACAAAACTTAACTCGTTCCAGTAGAATCATGTATGAAGCGAAACAATTATTTCTAATTTAGCTTATTATTATGTGTTCTTCTGATTTTTATTACTCATTGAACAATGTACTGCAGGAACCACCTGCTTAGGGTTTCAGGTTTCTTCTTCTTCTGCTTATTATAGTCGTCTCCTATATTATTTCAGTAATATACCTTCCCTTTGCGACTCTCACACGCAATCAGTCTTTATAAATGAGGTCTCTAAAGAAAGGGAATTTCATGGAGACATGACGAATTGCATTTTTACTATAAAATATGAAGGATTTGTTTACAAAACAAAGTTCTTTCTAAAGAGATAATTATTTCCAACGCAACCTGCAATACACGATCTATTGTCAAAATCTATATAGTTAAATAACTCCTAAAGGAAGAGTTTTAGGGATTTCAAACTTAATATCTTGAGGCCGAAGGCCTCAAATGGCCTTCGAAGGTCAAAGGCCTCAAAGAAACGTTTCTCACACCGTAATCTACAGGATAAAATACTTGTGGACATTTTATCACATTTTTGTTCATCCGGCGATACTACCAATTCCACCTATATTTCCGCCTTTGGTGCTGGTTGCCATCTTTGTGACGTCACACTTAGAAGGCTTAGATTCCTCGATCTTATATTCATCAATCATCAATCATATCAAAACATTCATTTAATGTTTTGCCGTAATCTACGAGTGCTGTGTATCTAATTGTGGAGGGAAGTGAATGTACAGTGACGAGTGAAGATTTGTGTCTTTTAGGTTTGGTTTGTGTTTTATCTATACCAGTATTTTCGATATCAGCAGTGATTCGATGAAATTTCCAAGTCCGCGTGTTCAGTCACGTAGCTTTTTCAAGAGTAAGATGCTTTTTTAATATTTTTGTAACTACCACGAAGAGCGAAAAGCTAACTATCAAAGAATGTTGATTTATTACTTCAAATGTTTTTAAGGACATTTTATGAATTGTTCCAAGAAATCTTTCGACAATACTAAATACATCTTTATTGAATTTTCTTAAAACATCAATTGCATCATTTTTATTTTTATTTGATATTGTGTAAGTACATTGGAAATTACCTTTATACATTTTTAAACAAATAAACACGTTTCGTTAACAACTTTTTCTCTTTGAATGGAATAGAAGGATAAGGAAGAGTGTGGGGTTTAACATACGAGAGTTCTCGCTCGGGTACGTGCAAGTAGTAGGGAAAATCTTGTGTTTTGGCACAACACAAAGGACAATTTTTTAAAATTAGTTAAAGCAAAGTTGCTTGAAATAAATGAACAACAAAAATTAAAAAGCGGTAGCCGATAATACTACGCGAATTAATTTAAAATTTAAAGTTATAGAAAGAACAGCGCAAGTCACTACTTGGGGTCCCAACTTAGGGCCGAAGGCCTCAAAGAAACGTTTCTCACACCGTAATCTACAGAATGAGCTCTTCCCGAACATTCTATTACATTTTTGCTGGTCCGGCGCTTCCCGATACTACCTCACCTGCTCAGAGACGTGCGGAATCTGCAAGTGAATGTGAATGAGAAGGACAGAGAGCGGCAGACAGACAGGGACAGGGACAGGGACAGGGTGAGGGAGGAGAAGAAACAGTGAGAAAGGGGAGATGGGAGGGGAAAGAGGGAGATCAAGAGCAGAACACCGTCTGGCGGGTTTTCCTAGTCATATCTAGGGGCTGTAGGGGCCCGTGGTGGCGAGTGGCGGAGAGGCGAGGCTGCGTGTATGCACCTGCCCTCACTCCCGAGCTAGCGCCGCGCCGCTCGCCCGCCGACCTTCACCTACAGACGCCTGCGCGGGGCCCCGCCGGCGGCCGAGCCGCGCCGCGCCGCGCCGCGCTGGAGCAGGCGGGGGGCGGTGCAGGCCCGACCGGGAGAGGTGGCGTAGTGCCATCCACTGATGGCACTGCAGTCCCTCTGACCGGGAGGTCCGAGGACTCCTCTCCCCTCGGCGGCAGGATTTTCGACCCTAGCTTGTCAGTTAGGTCGAATTCAGGCACTGTCTGACCAAAAATGCAAATATATGCACTAACAAATTAATCTATATAGCACCCAATTCTAACCAAATGTCAAGAAATTTCGACACTAGCTTGTGAGCTAGGTCGAATTCAGGCGCTGTCTGCAGGAGAATTCTAGCAGCCGGCTGCTGTGAACGGTAGTTTTCTCTGATCAACACCAGGCGAATGCCACAGCAGTACCCTAACAAATGGGCCACGGACCGCGCGCGATCTTTCCATTCTCTTCGTTGCCCTATCCTCACTCCTTACACACAAACACTTACACTAACATGCACTACACTACCACACATACCGGGAGACCGGTCGGGAGCTTAGAGCTTGTCCCAGCTGAGGGGGGTGCCCCGCTAATGGGAGATACCTGGTTGGGGAAACCCCGTTGGTCGACGGTAGGTCGGCGCCGGATCTGGACATCCAGCGGGGAAGAGCACCGCCACCTCCGTTGAAAAACATGCACTACACTTAGGGGACTAATGACCTCGGTTGACGCGCCCGGAATCACAATCAATCAATCAATCAACCGGGCACGCCCGAGGAGGCGGGAATGCAGGCGGTGCGTCGCTTCCGGTCCCACGACTCTCAAGGGCACGGACCTAATTCTGATTGCACCATTTGTTTAATTCGTGCCCACCTGGATGGCCCGAGGTGGCTAAGAGCGTGTGTTTACTGATTGATTTACTCGTGATTCCGGGTGCGTCAACCGATAACGGAACAGTCCCGGAAGTGTAGTGCGTGTTCTCTTGTTCGGGAGGTGGCGGTGATCTTGCCCTGCTGGATGGCGAGATCCGGCTCCGACCCAACCGTCGGTTAGCGGGGTTTTCTTCAACCAGGTATCTCTCCACCAGCGGGGCACCGCCCCAGCTGGAACAAGCTCTAAGCTCCCGACTGGTCTCCTGGCATGTGTGCTAGTGTAGTGCATGTAAGTGTGAATTCGACGTAGCTGTGTAGCTAGTGTCGAAAATCCTGTCGGGGCTCGAACCTAGGACCTTCCGGTCAGAGGCACTGCAGTGAGGTGCGTGGATGCCCTGAGCCACCTCTCCCGGTACGATCGTTTGTCACTCTGTAAATGGCAAGAGACCCATCCATATTACTCGCCATTCGGCGAACACACTACTTGCCGAATACAGAATATGTGGAGCCGCCTTTACGGAAGAGTCATTGTTAGGGAGAGGAATTTTATGCCCTAAAAATCTTGAAATATGCTTTTAAAAACATGCATTTGTGACCTGAAAATTCTCAAGTATGCACTTTGATATGCAATTAATTTAACAATATTTTATTTCCTGCATTAATCTCTCTTAACAAAATTCAGAAGAAGCGAAAGATATATTTTTGTGCAAACAGAATATAATCTACCTTACTTCGCGAGAGAAATAATTAACGTAAATATTCACCTTAATGAAGAACACTGTCTTGTATATCTTCTGCCTGGCTAAAAGAAATATATCAAGAAATTTCTTACATTTGCACACTTTATCATCTGTAGAAAAAAACACGCAAACTGCGACAAGCTCTTTGTAACCGATAAACGAAATCAAATAAAATAGACCGTATGAAAAGTTTAAACCTTTTAGAGATAAGCCTCTATTTTATCGTTATAAGCAAAGTATACGCCTATAATTACACGAATAAGTACCAACAGGAAAAATTGGCCAAATATGCAAAAATATGCAGTAACGTATTAATCTATATAGCACGCAATTCTAACCAAATGTCAAGAAAGTTCGCTTAGCTAAAGCAGGGCTTTCCAAATGGTGGCCCGAGATCCGTATGCGGCCCGCCGGATCTTTTGTGCGGCCCGCGACTGCTTTGAAAAATTTTATTATACCAACCAAACACAATACAATATCACAATTCATCTTATTTTTATTTAATGATATTAATTTTCTCTTTGTGTGTACGTTAACCATTAAGTGTGTTGAATAAAAGTCTTATCTAATTCATATTTGTTTCAGTATAATTCCAATAGTTAGAGTAAAAAACATCTTATATTACGGTGCGGCCCGTGGCTTAACTAGAATTTGATATATGGCCCACAAGTCCTTCTAAGTTGGGCAGTCGTATCCTAAAGCTACGGACAAAAATAAGTAAAATCTTTAAAATATGAGCGCCTAGTCATTGCCGTTTAAATAGATCGCGTCGTGTGCCTCTGATTGCTCTACAGCAGTGGTGTCATGGTCTTTTACGGGTGGCTGTGCCACGCGTCGTGGCACCGTAGCATGCCACGGGCTTCTCTTCGCAACTAGCGTCGGGAAAGGGCACGAGTAGTAACCCCGCCATTTTACAAAAGGGATGGCGTTGTCTCTGGTGGCGGGGTGATGAACTGCGTGGAGGGGCGATTTCGTCGTGGCACTCGTGCCACGGACTCCTGCTCGTGGCATCGACCTTGACACCACTGCTCTATGACATCGTCGCCCGGTGGGTGGGAAGCCTGAGACAGCCTCCAGCAGTGGCCTCCACGAGGAGGAAGATTGAGGTGGCGAAGCGCCAGTGCCGGCGCAGCGGAGATGGTCGTTTGAAACGACAATGACGCTCCCCTAAAAGGGACTCCACATATTCGGCATTCGCCGAATAGCCAGTTACTGCTCGCCCAATCCCCAGCAGCTGATGTGATTGGCGAATGCTGCTTCGTTTGATATTGAAAACCGTGCGTTTCCTCTCGCACTTATCTTTTACCAGGGGGAATGCACCCCGGGGTGGGCACGTAGGCACGTAGGCCTCTATCTGCACCCCCCACAAGTACACCCCCATGCTAATATCCTTATTCCGCTGGGACGCAGTTTGCCCTCACGGCAACCTCCCCACACAATACCTGGGCCTAGGGTCGCCCTGCCAGCTCAGAGCTACTAGCTATCCAGACCAGTGCCAGAGTCAAATCAATGCGCCACTTACATGCGCCGGAACAAGTCCCTCCTCTTTGCTCAGAGAATCGGGCCACTGCCACGACGAAGCTGACAGCCCATCAGGGGACCGCCCGATTTAAGGTTCGGGCGGCTTGGGGCCCCCTTCCCGTCCCCTTACTGCCAACATCTATTTGGCTATTGACGTGAGTATAGCCTGAACCGTGTTGCCCAGATTCTGGTGATACTCACGTCCTTGGATATGCCCAAAAACCCGACACGCGGTATGTAGGGCGAGCACCGAATGTTCGTCACGTGGTAAATTGCAAGCGTCCCATCCACACCACTCCCCATTACGCGAGCAGACGCTCGCTACTCGCCGAATACCTGGGTGAATACTCGGTGAATGCATGGAGCCGCCTTCACGAGTCGTTTGAAACGATCGCGCCGTGTGCATCTCGCCGCCGTCGCCGTCGCCCGGTAGGTCGGAATCCTCAGGCAGCCGCGCGTCCGCGGCTTCCACGAGGAAGAGGCGTGGGGTGACGAAGCGCGCTCCTTGTCTGCCGAGTGCCGCCGCGGCGCGGCGCAGCGCAGCGGAGCTGGTTCCCAGGCCATTACGGCGCGGCCAGTCACGACTCTTTTGCGGAAACGCTCGGAATGGGGCAACTACTCCCAGGTCCGCGGCCAGACAGGTTGTCGACGCCGCTGTCGCGTCGAGTCGCGTCGAGTCGCGTCGAGTCGCGTCGAGTCGCGTCGAGTCGCGTCGAGTCGCGTCGCGTCGCGTCGCGTCGCGTCGAGTCGCGTCGAGTCGCGTCGAATAGCGTCGATCGTGTCGAGTCGCGTCGCGTCGCGTCGAGTCGCGTCGAGTCGCGTCGCGTCGCGTCGAGTCGCGTCGCGTCGCGTCGCGTCGAGTCGCGTCGAGTCGCGTCGAGTCGCGTCGAGTCGCGTCGAGTCGCGTCGAGTCGCGTCGAGTCGCGTCGAGTCGCGTCGTTTCTTGATACGGATGCCTCGAGGCAACATTCGCCTTCCCGAATATTATTACAACTAAAAAATCGAAAACTGAGATTTTAAGGTAACTTCTTCTTCCTTGGCGTTTGGTTGACTCTTAGGAGGATCTTACGGCGCGTAACTTCGTCTTCCACACTTCTCTATTGTTACTAGTCCCAGGAGGTATCTGGCATCCAGACATTATCTTCTCTACGTTGACTCTCCAACCATGTCGCGGCCGGTCTCTTTTCCTTCTTTCTTGCAGTTGCCAATCCAAAAGCTTCTTTGGGAGTCTATTGCTCTGCATCCTCTGGACGTGTCCAAACCTAGCAGTTGTTTCCTTTCAATTTCGTGCGGTATATCGTGCTTCAAACCTATCATCTCTTCAATTCTTTCATTTCGTGTTTTCTCTCTTCTTGAGATGGCAACGGATCTTCTAAGAAAGTCCATTTCCATGACTCTCAACTTTGTTCTCATTTGTTGTGAGAGTTGCCATATCTCAGCACCATACAGTACAACACTTGGATTATTACTCTATATATCGTTAGTTTTGTTCTTTTACTTATATTCTTGTTCCATAGGTAAAATTCAGGGAACCAATAAGTTTTCTGCCTTGTTTAATCCGTTCCAAATCCTCTGTCTCATAAAGTCCCTCCTTCCCAATTTTTACCCCTAAATGTTTTATTTCTTCAATTTTCTTAATTTTGTTTCCTGTGTCCATAGTTGTGTATTCATTATTACTATTTAATGACCAGTACTTTGTTTTATCTAAGTTCAGTGCCAGCCCCACTTTGCGTACTCATCTCTAATCCTTATCAGCATAAATTCTATATCACCTTTGTTGTGTGCCACCATTACCTGGTCATCAGCGAACTGTTAAGTGTAGAGAGTAGAGTTCATAGCCACCGGTATTCTCATTCCCTCACAACTCCTTTTCCATTTCTGTAGGACCGTATTCACATAGATTTTTAACAATATTGTAGTTGTATGAAGACGAAGAAAAAATACTGTACTTTCGCAATTTATGAAAATTCAAAAAAATCAATGGAAAATAGGACCTGAACCCCTTTTATAAACGTACTTTATTTTATTCAAAGAAAAAGAAAGGAATTTTGAACCATTTTTCAGAAATTCTAGAAAATATCTTTGGGGCTTCATGAAAAATAGCCCCAAAAACTCCGTTTGAAGTTCATGGGCCGCGTCATCAGCCAGATCGATTGGGAAATATCGATTCTGATGAACATTAATGGTTTAGACGCAAGAGTTCTTCACAATCGGGCGTTTTGCCGGAAACCAACTTTTCTGTATCAGGTACTCACAAAACGTGGATTCTGACTACACAATGTGTTAGAGTAAGTTATTTACGACATATGGCAGAAACAATTATCCATTTTCTCTGTGACAGAGACACACAATACGATTTCCTCTGTCGAAAAATCTCAGTTTTCCCCTGCATCATTACAACACTTTCCCTATATTTCGTAAATAGAACGCGAGAAAATAAAAAGGTAACATATTTAGTTGTTGCTAAAAAACTGGCACCGGTAGGCACCACTGTTGCCTTTGAAATACCTAAACTGTGCTCGCCTCTCGCTTCTAGCAAAATGAGAGCTCAACAAATCGTGCGGAGATAGTAAAAGTGTATCGTTGAACACGTTTAAAAGGCTCATAAAAGATTCGTATGGAATTTTCTTGTTCTCTTCTGGTATTTTCCACTTTGTTTATTCATATGATACGATCACACACTTGTGATTTTCAACAAAGATTGAAATGTTTTGAACGAGAAATACTAATGGTTATAACAAGTATGTTAATGTGTCACGTATGCCTTTATTGATTAAATCAATAATAGAAATATTAAAAATTTTCGAAATAAATTACTTCCAACGGACCTCTTCTTGTAATTTAGTTAAGAATACCTTCTATTTATTAAATATTTGGTAGAGACATATGATAAAAAAGGGCTGCATATTGTATCAACATTCATAGGGAAGAAATTACATCAATATTTCATTACATTTCTAGGTAATTTTGGTAATACAATTCTTTCCGAATTTTTTTATTTCTATTATTCTCGTGTCGAAGTTCTCTTGATCTCTTAATGGAACACTGAATAGATCAATTGTTGATTCCACTCAGGTAATGCGGGGGCAGATTATGTTGCTCTTCATATTCACATAAAAGTTGTATTGTTCTTTAACGATAAAGTATATCAAAATGAAATAGAAAACTCCTGTTTTACCGGGGATAACGAATCAAATTGCGTCTCTTTCTTAATTATTTTATTAGCGTATCTGTAAGTACGTCTTTACATGTATTAAGAATTAGTGCCATGGATGTGAGAGAGTAGGAATATAGACAAAGGTATTCTGTTGTTAAATCTCAAGGCTGATTCCAAATTGAACTAAAATAAATATACCCATCTGTATGTCTGGTGTTTAAATGTTTGAGTGAAGAATATTTTTACAACATCCTGCTGATTGTGAATTTAAAAATTCTGACAAGAAATATGTGCACACTGAATATCGAAAATTTACTATTTCTTGATAATCATGCAGACTATTGCTTCCACTTGCGCTTGAGGCTTTTGAGGTATTTTTCGTGCCAACTTTTTTTCGTTTTCGCGAAAAAATAATCAGCGGTCTCGCGCTAATGTCGCTCTTTAATTTTTTTAAATTGATGATAAACAAAGCATTCGACTTGTAATTGTAGTTTTTAACTTTAATTTCAAGAGAGATGTGTATAAAATATAAATGACAATGAGCATTTATTATAGCGTTCTTGTTGTGACAAATAGTGTCATAAATACAGTGTTCGGTTTCATAAAGAAGAAAATAAATGGGAACCAATTAACAGTTTCCCTTTCAATATTGTGCTCATCTGAATAATTAGCTCACAATATCCTTCCTCTTTTCTTCTCCATACAGAAACACGATATTAATTAGATAAAAGTATTAAAATTTCGCGACAAGTTCACGTTTATCACATAAACATGCCAATTTGGTTTTAAAAGTACTTATATCGCGACTATTTACGAAAGCATTATTGAGTTCTGAGGCCCAACAATTCAATTCATCAAGAAATTATCTCATTAATTTACTGTTATCCTGGTTGCTTCGATGACTATTGATGCTGTTGGAGCATGAGTGTGCCCCATCCACGGTTCTGAACTCAAGGACAAAACTAAGATGTCTTTCTTCATACTCGTTCACCGCTCCACACGTCTCTGGAAATATATTACGCGTGCTTCCGAGGAAAGGCATTTTATGTATTCGATTTCCCAAAGTCCTATCTGATGAGAAAGATAATTGACAAGGCAGCCCTTGGGCAACAAGGCGTCAATCCAGTGACGTAGTTGTTCATTGTAGAGTCAAGAAGTCATGCGTGGAGAACGCTTGCCCCATACCTCGAGCTACAAGCTCTGTCTTCAAGGCTGTTTGTAATACGATTTGAATTTTTTAAGATCGCATCTACTAGATCATTAGCGACCACTATTGGATGTAACGTTATGGTATGAGGATGAAACGATACAGTGATGGTAGGGGGTGAAAGGACGAACACATACAACCATGCCCGAGGCGGTACTCGAACCCGCGACCAACGGTCCAAGATCACTACGGCACTAGTGGCTTAGCGATCTTGGCCATGGAGCCGACTGATTTGAAATTTAATTTAGTGCGGTATGCACTCATTTGTATGGTACTGTGTGCACTTCTTTGAATGGTATGCATTCATCAGCCTTTTGGGTCCTTAAGCACTGCGAGAGAGTTGCACTAAGGAGGCGTTTGGTATCTTGATGTATTATACATCATACTTTATGCTGTTTTATTGTATTGTATCGCATCGTAAAGTGTAGTTTTATATTGTATCGTGTTGAACTGCATTGCATTATATTGCATGGCATCGTGCTGTATTGCATTGACACATTAACATCAATGGTTATGGTTGTTTTACAGTGTCGATGTTCATGATTATATTTTATTTAATTTTTGTCAGAGAACGGTAAAAACTGCAAGTTTTGTATGGGTGAGAAGTACAATCTGCGTGTTTTCTTGAGCTTTGGAATCTCTTTCTCCCCTTTTAACCATAAATAGATGAATAAGAGAACCAACAAAGTGAGGTTAGTAATGATTGACTTGAAATGATTTTCGAACACGAGTTACAGAAATCGTATTTGTATCGTTAAACCAACTATCAGATCTGAGATTTTAGTACTCTAACAAAATAGTAAATCTTACGTCTGGCTCCATTTTGAACCACAATTAACAACTAGTGGTGCTAAAGCATGAAGTACTTTCTTGTGTGATTATTTTCACGCAAAATTACGCGAAAAGTACTCAAATTTTCGAAAAATTGTACCTGACCTTTTTTAAAAATCTATCTTTAAGGAACAGATTTCATTAAGGGAAAAAACTCTATCTTCATAATTGTAGTGGTTGGAAGACCTGTAGAAAAAGTTTTGAACTTTTGCAATTTTCGAAAAATGAGAGTTTTCAACAAAAATTAGACCTGCAAGATTCTCTTAAATGTCTTTCACACGTATCCAACAAAAAAAAGTAATCAAAAATGTTCGAGCCATTTTTTTGAAAATTTGGAAAATGTCCCAGGTGCTTGATGTAAAGTATCCCCAAAATTAAAATATCGAATTACAAATTCCAGGTGCCGCGACATCCTCCAGATCTAATGGGGAATATCAAATTTGGAGAAAAGCAGATGTAGCCGCTATCGTTATTCACAGACGGATGGACAGACAAGCAGTACAGACGTTTTGCCGTCAATCGAGTTTTCGATATCAAGGACCTGCAAACATGGATTCGGGCTACACCACGTGATAGAGGATTTTGTTTCTAACTTTAGCAACTGGATTTATCCACTTTTTCGTTGCCTGGACCTGTAATAAGAGGTTTTTTTGATGAAAATTCGCCGTTTGTTAGGGTACTGGCCCGTGTTTTTTCGGGTACTGCTCCGGCATGCGCCTGGTGTTGATCGGAGAAACCACGGAGAACTACCGATCAGAGCAGTTGGCCGCTAGAATTCTCCTCCAGACAGCGACTGAATTTGACCTAGCTTACAAGCTAGTGTCCTAGTCAGAGGTATTGCATTAAGCCATCTCTCCCGGTATAATGAACGAGTAATATGTTTATTCATCATTCAAGGTTGGGAGAGGGATTTCGGAGGTCAAGAAAATCGTGCGCAGATTGTACTTGTCTCCCATATGTCACATATATTTTTTACTATTCATTGACAAATCAAATCAAATTCACTGCATTGCAAATTGGAAAACGAATCACAGTTATGAACGTTAATTGGATGGCAAAAGATACACGCACAATGGAAATAGCTATTTTTAACTGTGATTTTCTGGTATATTGGCTTCTTAGAGAATAATGAATTTACAACTCATTGACAGTAAAGTTTTCAAATAAAGGTACTATTGAACTCTGTGAAGATATAATTGACCGGTCAGAGGATTAGGTCAATGCAGGAAGAGAGGACAAGTGAATAACAGAAAATTTGGTTTTAAGTCTCTTGTGCGTGCCAAGCACATTTTAAACCAACACATCACTTCCACCTGCGATGTCGACACCAAGTAGTAATGACATAATCACACGAACAGAAACTCTAAATTACCTTGTTTATCACCGACCTCTAAACACCTGAGTACACAAGAGTCCACGCTTTTTTCTCGTTCTCGCATTCATGCTCATCTCATGTGTCAGTCTTGCCACTTCATGTTTGCAAAGAGGCGTAATTTGAGTATGAAGATCACGAGGTAATGGTTATTTTGTTAAAATGAGTGTACTGTACGTATGTGTACGTGGTTGTGTAAATGTATGGTTGTGTGCATGTTTCACAAGAGCTTGTGATCCACAGGAGCGATTACGCCCAAAGTTTCCTTTCGCGATTTCTGGCAAAAATTACTTTTGAGTGGCCGCGAAACAACCAGGGGAGTTAACGATTCAAAATGTTTTTTCCAAAAGTATTTTTTTACAAAATTCAGTCTACAATGCATTTAGGCGGCATTGTTGTCAAGAGCTAGTAGCCAATGCATGGCGAAGCCAGCTGAGAGGGAGAATTGGGGAGTCGCTTCGAGTTACGTCCACATGCTCTAACCACTAAGGTACCGAGACCAACCAATCTTTTGAACAGATTTCACAACCTGTGAAAACTGATCGTTACTCTGAAACAGTCACAGCTTGATTTCTTTATGATTGCGGAACATATTTTCGAGCGTAATTGCGTCCAACAAAGTGAAGGGAAAGGTGATTATTATTATTATTATTATTATTATTATTATTATTATTGTTATTATTATGCACTTACATATTTATTTACGCACTTATTTATTTTGCATTTGTTGTTTATTTATCTGCTTAATAATTTTACTTTTTGTAATCGCAGATATGCATTTGCGATTACTTTGCAACAATCCTTCACATATTGAATAGCTGTCTTCTTTTTTTCTTGGCGCTCGTCTCTTTTTTTCTTCGTCCCGCTCGTCTTTCTTTTTTTCGTCTCTCGCTGGCCAGTTGCGCCCCACTGCGGAGGCGCGGGCGCGGCCTTGACTGCGCGCTGGCCCGCCGCCCGGTGTCGGAACGGCCTCAGCCGAGAGGGCCCAGGTTCGCGTCCCCGCAGCGGCAGCAGCCGCCGCCGCCGCCGCAACCAATTGCATAACGCAGCGGCCCTCGCACTCACCTTGAGGCCGCCAGCCCGTACGCCCATCTCCTCCATCCCGCCTCCCTCTGGTCTCCCCAACCCCTCCTCCCCCTTCCCTTCCTCCCCTCTTCTCATCTCCCCCTCCTCTTCCACCCCTCCCCCTTGCCCTCCTCCCCTCCCCCTGCCCCTCCCCCTTGCCCTCCTCCCCTTGCCCTCATCCCCTTGCCCTCCTCCCCTTGCCCTCCTGCCCCTCGCCCTCCTGCCCCTCGCCCTCCTGCCCCTCCTCCTCCTCCCCCTCCCCTCCTCCCCTTGCCCTCCCCTCCCTTACCCTCCTCCCCTTACCCTTCTCCCCTTGTCCTCCACCCCTTGTCCTCCCTCCCACACATCCCCCTTCCTCCCTCCCCTTCCCCTCCCCATACCCTCCTCCCTCTCCTCTCATCCACCCCGCCTTCCTCACCTCTCCACTCCTCCCCTCCTTCCCTCCCCTCCTCTTCTTCCTCAAACCCTTCCTCCCCCTTCTCCTCCTTCCACCCGGCCGCCGTCGCGCCGCCGGCATCCGTGCGTTACCGCCTCGTCTGGCTGCGCGCTGGGGAGCGGTTTAATAGCCCCCACGAGGCATTTAATTGCTCCCAGAGTTTTCTGCGGGAGGAGGCTGAACAATTTATCAACGCGAAAATCATCTAGCTGCGTCGTGTTCAGTCGCTGTCTGGAGGAGGATTCTAGCGACCGGCTGCTCTGATCGGTAGTTTTCCGTGGTTTCTCCGATGATCAGTATCAGGCGAGTGCCGGAGCAGTGTCTTAACAAACGGGCCACGGACTGCACGCGATCTTTCCTTTCTTTTCCTTGTCCTATTCTCACCCCCTTACTTACACGTTTAAATGAAATGTCGTACCACACAAGTCGGGAGATGAGAGCTTGTCTCGGCTCTCACCTCCCGCGATAAAAGGTGCACTACACTTACGGGACTTATGACCGGAGCATTTTACTCGCGCGGAAACACGAAGTAAGGAATCAATGCAACAAATGTCTTGAAGGATAATGGGAGATAGGAGGAGGGGCGCAGAAGAGTGGGGTACGGGAACGGGAGTAGAGGGATAAAACAGGAAGGGAAAGGAGAGAGCGTGGGGGAAGTGTTAGGAGAGGAAATGAATGTAGTGGAGAGACGGTACAGAGAGAAGACGAGATAGAGACGTAAAGGGAGAGTTGGTGAAAGAAAGGAAAGGTTAGGACGCAAGAGTCGAAGGAATTAGAGTAAGAGAGAACTAAAAAGGTTTTGAAAGATTGATATTGATATGTGCCGGAAATGAAATATTTTATATGCATTTATATTAAAACAATAAAACATCTAATAAATAAGGTAATTAAAATAATCATTTGCCTTACCTCTGACGCCATCTGTGCTATTAGATCAGCAAAAGGACAGTTAAAAGGAAAGAGCACGCCCAAATGGCTGAGGAATTTCAACCGCTATTTAGGAACGATATCGTATTCGATTTGCGCTCGGGGTCAGGATGCTTATCCTCGCCTCCTGAGAAGGCACACGTCCGATGATCATATATCTGAAAAGCCTGCTTGCATGTTTTCACCGAATGTGCTGGTTCGAGATGTCGCATTTGCTCGCAACACATAACAAGACATCAGCAGGATTGATTGATTAAATTGCTCGTGATTCTGGGCGTGTCAACTACAGAGATCATTAGTCCCATAAGTGTAGTGCGTGTTTTTTCCTCGGAAGGTGGCGGTTATCTTTTTTCCCAGAGTTTCCAAGTGTCGTGCGGAGCAGCGGGCACTGGCGTTCGGCCACTGCTTGTCTCACGCGGCAGCACAGAGATTGCAACGCCCTGATTTTTAAGAACTCTCACGAACTATATGAGCGCCTATAGTTGACCAAACTAGTTGCTACAGAGAGAAAAGTCTTCTACAAGCAACTTACAACGGTTCTTTTCGTGTTTCCATTTCTCAACAAACGGCTTGAAGGACAGACGCTGCAGGTACCTAGACTTGATAAACAGCGAAAGAGTTCAGAGTTCATGGAAAGACAATGATGTTGCGTCGCGCCCAGCTACATCCTGCCATCTGCTGGCTACGTGACGAAAAATGCATATAAATATTTGGTTGCGCTTCGTCTGCCTCGATGTTTTATGTTAATCTGCCCGATTTTGAGGGAATACAATCTACCTCGGACGTTTGAAAATAAAAAAAATGAACGAATTTAGATTCTAGTTAGTCCCAAGTAACATGTATAACCGGAGGTCCAGAGCCTTGCCACCAAATTTAAAAATGCGAAAGCGTATATGTGATAACAATAATTGAAGAATAAATTGTATTAACAACGACATTTATGGCATTAATATTTAAAACATGCTAGTAAAATATTTGAACTTTTGCTGTATTCAAAATTTTAGAGGTTTTCATGGAAATCGGATATTGTATACACAGGCAATATACATGCGGAGGGGCCGGCAGAAAGACATTCCGATTGGAGGGTACAAAATTCAGTGTATTTCTTCGCCTTGCACCAATCGTAACCCTATTTATATCTAATCGTAGTTTAAAGTGTGAATTTCTGCTTTAAGTCTAGTTGAGAATGAAATCTAAAAAAAAGGGGAAAAACGAACAAAGAGTAAGGCGAAATGAAAAGAAAAACAAAAGCGACGAACAAAATGTTGGCAAATGTGCAAAATGCTTCTAGTATTTTCTAGCTTAAACGAAGATAAAAGGTGTTAGCATGTTACGTTTGTACGTCTTTTAAGAATCCATCCCTAACTTCATTGCAAACAATGCATTTTAGGCCGGAGTGCGCGTCCTATATTCTCATAGCCTCATTTTAGCGGCCACGTGTACTAAAGGTCTTTTGTTCCGGAACCAATAGTGACTACTGAAGACAGTCAAGAAATTGATGTATCCTCTGGTAGATTTGATTAGTGTTACCAGGCATGCCAACTGCTAAGGTCCTTAGTCCCGTAAGTGTAGTGCTTGCTTTTTCGCGGGAGGTGGCGACGATCTTTCCAGTTGGATAATGAGATCCGGCGGTGAACTACACGTCAGCTTAAGTATTTTCCCATACCCAGGTATCACCCAACAGCGGGGCACCGCCCCAGACAGGACGATATCTATGCTCTCGACTGGGCTACCGAGATGTGTGATAATGTAATGCATGTAAGTGTAAGTATATGTAAGAGGTGAAGATAAGACGAGGAAGGTGAAGGAAAGATCGCGTACGATCCGTGGCCCGTTCGTTAGCGTACTGCTCCGGCATTCGCCTGGTGGTGATCGGAGAAACCACGAGAAACTATCAGCGCAGTCGGCCGCTACAATTCTCCTCGAGATAGCGGCCGAATTCGACCTATCTATATCTATATCTATATCTATACTAATATATAAAGACAGAACTTCACTGACTTACAGCGCGATAATCTCTTAATCTACTGAACCAATACTGATGAAACTTTTATACTAGCTTCCTTTAAAGGTCTGGAGTAACATAGGCTATGATTTACAACCATAAACCTTAACATATTCACAAAATAATTACTTTTCTGGACATTTTTCGACTAGCATTACATCGTAGATTCAAGAATGCATCAATGTTAATAGTTTAGCTTTGCGCCACCTGAGGCGCACTCTTCGTGAAAACTGAGGATGTCTGAGATCTACTGCTCATTTCATCAACAGCCAGAATTATTACGAAATTCGCTGGGGTTTGAATACGGCTATTTACACATGTCCGTGAATGTTAGTTCAGAACGTTTGTGTATCGTTTGAAAGACAGCCGTAACAACAGTGGTAAGGAATGTCAATATACATGTACATGTATTAAGTAATAATATATAGTATAATGTTGAGTTAGGTTGAGAACGTAAAAAGTACAATAATGTACAATGTAGTTGAGTTAGGTAGAGGTAGTAAAAAGTACAGAATGTATAGTAATGTACAATGTACATGACATAGATATCGTATATTTTCAGAAAAACCTCTTATTTACAGAAATTTGTGAATTCTAAATTGTTGAAAACAATGGTGAAGCGGAAGACGCATTTGTCAAAACATACTAAAAGTGCGAAAAGATGGGCTGAATATAAAAGTTCAGAATCGGCTACACAAAGGCAAGAGCAACTTACTGAAGACGACAACACTACAAGGGGAGAAGTCAATTTCAGTAATTCCCTAGGAAGCAGCTCAGCTTTTCATTGTGATCCCCAATTTGATTATTTGCATAGTCCAGATATTCAGATTGGTCATATGGAAAATGTTTGTATGTTTTGTGGAGCAAAAAAATGGGCATTCGAACATAATAGCATGTGTAGTTCTAATGGGAAAGTAAAGTTAAGGTATTTAGTGGAGCCTCCTGACATTTTGAAAAGCCTGCTACTTGGTGAACATCCATTATCAAAGCATTTCCTACGCCATTTGAGACAATACAACTGTCTTTTCCAGATGACATCTTTTGGCTGTACAGAACATAAAGAAGGATTTTACATGCCTACATTCAAAATTCAGGACCAAATTTATCATCGCATTGGTAGTTTACATCCAACAACGAACCCTGGATTTCTGCAGGTGTATTTCCTTTCTGAAGCAGACCAAATGTCTTTGCGTCAAAATATTGTTCCTAATTTAAATCCAGAAATTTTACAAATGATACAGAGTATGTTGCACACACACAATCAGTATATTAAAAGTTTCAAGGCTGCCATAGAACAAGCACCTCCAAATATTCTGGATTACAAAATCCTTATCCGAGCTGACATTATCCCTGTCAATTATCACAGAGGCTGTTTCAACCAACCAACAACAAATGAAGTGGCTATATTACTGGTGGATGAAGATAAAGGGCACCGAGATATTGTATTGCACAGTAGAAATGGAAGGTTACAGCGTGTTTCAGAGTTACATCGTGCTTACGACCCTCTTCAGTATCCTCTCATATTTGTTAATGGAGAAGATGGGTATTGTATTAATATTCCACAAATAATTTCAGGAAGAGGAAACCAAAACCTTTCAAAGAAAATATCTTGCATGCAATACTATTCTTATAGATTTATGGTGAGGGAAGGTACAGTGAATTTTCTGCTAATGTTCCAGCAATTATTGAATCAGTTTGTTGTTGACATGGCTGCTAATATGATTACAGAGAGACTTGGATATATCAATCAAAATCAAAAAACATTAAGAGCAGAGAACTACATTCATCTTCGAGATGCAATTAACAATGACGCTAACATAAATCCACAAAATATTGGACAGCAGGTCATTTTACCATCTACTTTTACTGGTTCACCAAGGTACCTCCATGAAAAAACCCAGGATGCTATGACATACGTGAGACACCATGGTCGCCCTGATCTTTTTATTACAATGACGTGCAACCCCGAATGGCCAGAAATCAGACATGAATTGTATGTGGGACAGAATCCTCATGACAGACATGATATTATTTCACGTGTATTTCATCTGAAATACCAAAACTTGATGAATTTGATCACCAAAAACCACATTTTTGGCACAACTGTATGCCATATGTCAACAATAGAATGGCAAAAAAGAGGATTGCCCCATGCTCATATTCTGATTTGGCTTCAAAGAAAAATACAACCAGATGAAATTGACTTAATTATTAGTGCTGAGATACCCAATAAAGAAGAAGATCCTCTTCTTTATTGCATTTTATGTCTGGAGAAATAAAAATTGGCAGAGAAGGAAACGTGGACAACTGGTTGCAGGGCATTTAGGTGTAAGAAAAGATGCTGCTCTTGGAAGAGTTTACACTGTGCATCCAAACTTCACAGAATGCTATTACCTTCGTCTGCTTCTACATCACATTCGTGGCCCAACTTCTTTTGTTATGCTAAAAACAGTGAACAGTATTATACAGCCTTCTTACCAGACAGCGTGTAAGAAACTGGGCCTCATAGAAAATGATGAGCATTGGAAACACACGCTGAGTGATGCTGCACTTACACAGTCACCATCACATATTCGTGAACTATTTGCGATACTATTGGTATTCTGTCAGCCATCTGATCCAAGCAGTTTGTGGTGTGAATTCAAGGAAGTCATGTGTGAGGATATTCTTTTTCAAAAGAGTTTGCATGAAGACAACCAAGATTTACCATTCTCAGTGGATGTATTCAATGAAGGATTAATTATTCTAGAAGACATTATTGCATCTTTCAGTGATAAGCGACTTTGTGATTTTGGTATTCTTGAGCCAAGTAGACAAAGTTCTGACTATACAAGACATACATATAGTATGTGTGATGTGCATCGATACCTAAAAGAAAATTTGCCAAAATTAGTTCCTGATCAAAGAACAATCTTCAGCGCAGTTACTGACAGTGTTCAAAATGACAATGGTATCCTGTTCTTCATTGATGCCCCTGGAGGCACCGGTAAAACGTTGGTAATCAATTTACTTATTGATAAATGTAGATCAGAGAGAAAAACTGTCATTGCAGTCGCGTCTTCTGGAATCGCAGCAACATTATTAAAAGGTGGGAGAACAGCACATTCTACCTTTAAATTATCTTTGAACACAACTTTTATAGAACAAGCAACATGTAATGTTAGTAAGAATAGTTCTATTGCAAAGATTTTTCGTGATTCAGTATTAATTATCTGGGATGAGTGCACCATGAGCAACAGATGTCACATAGAAGCTATTGACAGAATGTTACGGGATGTACGATCATCTTCCAAATTAATGGGAGGAGTTACTGTTGTATTTTCTGGTGACTTCCGGCAAACCTTGCCTGTAATTGCTAAAGGCACTAGAGCTGATACAATCAAAGCAAGCTTAAAGACATCCCCAATTTGGCAGAATGTTAAAATAATGACTCTCAGTACAAACATGAGGACTTTGTTAACTGATGACTCAGATTCTGCGCAATTTGCAGCATTGCTTCTCGCAGTTGGAAGCGGTTCAGTTACCAATATCAATAGTCAAAATATATTAGTAGATCATCGGTATGGTCACGTGAAGATATAAGAGGATGTGCAAACAATCCTAAATAAGACACACTCATGGTTTTGTGAAAGAGTTATACTGTCTCCAAAAATAATGTGGTAGATGAAATTAATCATCAGATCCTACAGCGCTTTCAAGCAGAAACAAAAGAATATCGATCATTTGACACTGTTCTGAATGATGACGAGAGTGTTCATTATCCATCAGAATTTTTAAATTCGCTCAACTCAGCAGGTCTTCCACCACATATATTAAATTTGAAAATTGGTACACCTATTATATTACTTCGTAACCTCAATGCCCCAAAACTTTGTAATGGAACACGACTTCAAATAATTAAGTTTGCCAACAATATTTTACACACCAGAATTCTTACTGGTCCAGCATCTGGTGAAAATGCTCTAATACCCAGAATTCCTATGATTCCGTCTGATTTACCTTTTCAATTTAAAAGGCTGCAGTTTCCCATTAAACCATGCTTCGCTATGACAATAAATAAAGCACAAAGACAATCCTTCAAGTTTGTTGGTGTCGATCTTAGAGAAAGCGTCTTCTCTCACGGTCAGCTGTATGTAGCACTCTCCCGTGTTGGGTCAAAAGATAACCAATTCTTGCTTCTTCCAAAAAATAATGAAACTGCCAATGTGGTGTACCCTGAAGCTTTGGTTTAATTTACAAAATGTGTCGTTTTACATAAAACATTCTTCAGTGATTCTGTACATTTGTTGTAATTACATTTTCTTCACATGCCAGTTGTCTTCTTTGCAGTTAATTTTGACCCTGTTGAACTTTGTTTAATTATGAGCTAGAGACTAAGTAGTGCAGTGATATGTAATGCAACAACGGGTATTTAAATGTGGAGACTAATAAATGTGTTATTTTGTATATCAATTTCTCCCAATTAATGCAATCATCCATTTATTGTACAAAAAATAGGCAAATATTAATTTATATACAAATATTTGTCGATGCAAATAAAATATTCTTGGAGTCTTTGGTTTCTATTTCATTATTCAAATTTCAATATCAGTAGTCTCTAGCACTTCTGATGAAGTTAATATTGATTTGTTAAGTGGTTCAGTACATTGTCAATTTATTGTGTACTAGCTGAAGTACCCGGCGTTGCCCGGGCATTATTACAGAATATTATTAGACAGGAAAACTAATTCCATCTTTTCATGCCATGCGGCTGGGCCTACATCTCTATCTTTCATTGTATCTCTTCTCCGCCCTTCTCCTTCCTGCCATGATCTGTCCGTCTCCGTCCCGATAGCCATGTGTTGTCTTGACCCCCAATTTTTCATTTACTTTTGTATTTATGATTCAACAATTACGTTTGGACATCTACGTCTATATCGCGCTTGAAATCTACCTTCTAGCGTCCTCGTGTGAGAACTCTCACATGATATACTCCGCTTACAATAGGAAGTCCCGTCAAGGTCAAGAGTTCGCAGATCAGTTTCAAATCTTTCTTTATGAATATAAATGAAAAATATAAAAGAGAGTAAGTTTTACAAGGTGACTATTTATTAATAGCTTTAGTACAATATAAAAAACTCCACAAAAATAATATACGTGAGTGTACAAGTATTTTATTTTGTAATTTAGATTTGTTTATTGTTTTTCGTTATAAAGTGAAAAATATATTGGAGCTGGAACTTTAAATAAAAAAATATTTTTTTGAAGAAAAGTGAGGAAGGTAGATTGTAACTTTCCAGTTGGGGGTCAAGACAACACATGGCTATCGGGACGGAGACGGACAGATGATGGCAGGAAGAAGTAGAGCGGAGAAGAGATACAATGAAAGATATAGATGTAGGCCCAGCCGCATGGCATGAAAAAATGAAATTAGTCTTCCTGTCTAATAATATTTTGTAATAATGCCCGGGCAACGCCGGGTACTTCAGCTAGTACCTAATAGTTACCGTGCTCTACCTAGCCGTCGAAAATCCCAGGGTCATCGAGAAGCACCGGACCCCTTCACAAACAGCTGCCGATCAGCGCCACCGACCTTGGGAAAGGAAAGACTGATCTCCACTATGGGCGCCGGCTGGTGTCGCAAACACTGTCAGAATGCTCGGACGCGGGCACTGCTGTGCGTGGCGGCGGCTACTGTCAGCGCACGGCCTGACTTACGCGGCGGGAGTCGAACACGTGTTCGCAATCCCCTCCCTAAGAGCCTCCCCGCTCCACCCCTCCTCCCATCTCTCTCTCTCATTTCAACGCGCCCCGCCCCGCCCAGCTGCGTGCTCTTCGCCAGACGGCTTCGCCTCGCCCGCGTGACGTCACCCTGCAACCAAACAGCCGTGCGACATCCAAGGCTCTATGCCAGTGTTGTCAAGGCCGATGCCACGAGCGGGAGTCCGTGCACGAGTGCCACGACGAAATCGCCTCTCCACGCAGTTCGTCACCCCGCCGCAAGAGACAACGCCATCACTATTTTATAACCTTGGGGTTATACTGCGATTTTTGTAGGAAGAGCTCTCAAGATAACTCAAGTCCCATCTTCGCAATGGAATATGTCACGGCATTTCGTATCATTCACAGTCGTTCCGCTAGATTTCGCACGATCGCGACCGTATGAAGCAGTGCTTGCGATAATGCGACTTCTACCGGCAAGACCGAGAAAAGACGCGAAATGCCGTCACATATTCCATCGCGAAGATGGGATTTGAGTTATCTTGAGAGCTCTTCCTAGAAAAATCACAGTATACTAATAGTTTCCTCTCCCGACGCTAGTGGCGCAGAGAAGCTCGTGGCATGGCACAGTGCCGCGAAGCGAGCCACTGCCATCAGTAGGAGACCTTGAGACCACTGCTGCATGCGGGGGCGGCGCGATCGGTAGCCGAATCTCCCACAACAGCTTCAATGATTTCATGTTATCGAATGTGTTCATAATACATGTATCGGTCTCGATTGACGGCACTCAAAGTTCAACTAAAACATCGCTCACTGTAATGTGAAAATGTGGCTTGTAGGTTTTTTTGCTTATTGGAATGTTTCATCGTAGGGAGTGCGGTCGGTACGGAGAATGTTGTCGGTTTATGGGGAGAGTTGTCGGTTTATGGGGAGAGTTGTCGGTTTATGGGGAGGGTTGTCAGTTTATGGGGGAGGTGTCGGTTTATGGGGAGAATTGTCGGTTTATGGGGAGAGTTGTCGGTTTTGGGGAAAGTTGTCGGTTTTGGGGAAAGTTGTCGGTTTTGGGGAGAGTTGTCGGTTTATGGGGAGAGTTGTCGGTTTATGGGAGAGTTGTCGGTTTATGGGAGAGTTGTCGGTTTAAGCGGAGAGTTGTCGGTTTATGGGGAGAGTTGTCGGTTTATGGGGAAAGTTGACGGTTTATGGAGAGAATTGTCGGTTTGGGTAGAGTGTTCTCTGTTTGTGGGGAGTGTTGTCGGATTGCGGGGAGAGTTGTCGGTTTGCGAGGAGAGTTGTCGGTTTGCGGGGAGTGTTGTCGGTTTGCGGAGAGAGTTGTCGGTTTGTGGGAGAGTGTTGTCGGTTTGTTGGGGTGAGTTTTCGGTTTGTGGGAGAGAGTTGTCGGTTTGTGGGGGTGAGTTGTCGGTTTGTGGGGGAGAGTTGTATCCCGCGTGCCACTTACCTTTCTCTAGACTAGACCCTTTATTCCTTTTATAACCAATGCAAGTCTCCTTCCTCTATTCTTGGGCTGACTGAACGAGCAGCGGGCCACATCGCTTGCATGCGGGTAAGCGCTTGCCCAGGGCAAGCCATGTGGACCGCCAACTTGAGCAGCTCTGGTGTGGAGTGATTGCACTGTTATTCTAATGAAAGTTCAGTTTCTTAAGTTTGTTCCGCGCACTAAAATTTTATTTCTTTCTTTGTTTTTTCTTCGTCGTCAAAGTAAAAGTGGCCAGTGCAGTTTCCATAGCGATTCTTAATGAAGGGGGCTAGTGGTGGGGAGACCTCACGGTCTGTGAGTCGTGCCACCCGAAAAGAAGGCAATTCAGATTCTAACCGCTGGGCGACCTCGCCCGGCCCCGCCCTGACAACGCGATTCCCACGCGAAGGCGCGAGGGGCTTTGTGCCAGCCAGTCATTTCCAAAGTGGTCGCGATATCGACCACCTGGGCTCCATTTGATCTTTATTAGGCGTCAGTAGTTTCAATAAAAGTATTGGTGGTTGACAATAGCGAAAGTAGATTCCCTAACTTAAGGATAATAAAACTCGTATTTTTATTATCCTTATTTTTATTATCCTTATTTTTATTATTATTATTTTTATTATTATTATTATTTTTATTATTATTATTTTTATTAGTCTTATTTTATTATTTTCCCATTACATCACGACTAAAGATGTTATGACTCGGCTGAATATAAAATCTACTCCAGGTTGCAACCAGCTACCTAAGGAGCAGATCCGGTGACTATCAGTGCCTCTACAATACTTTACGCAAAATGTGGGCTGTTCCAAATAAAGCAATTTCTTGCACTTCCCAGTCTTTTGAATTACCAGGGAGTTTAGACAAGTTCTTACTAAAATTTTGCGGAAAGAGTTGCGGAGACTTATTATTATTATTATTATTATTATTATTATTATTATTATTATTCGTATTCACTTGATTAATAAACGTATTGAAATTTCTTGTAATGAATACACAAGATCTGCTCATATTTCTTTGCTACAATTTTAGCTAGTACAGGTAAGGATATTAAAAGTTCTAAATCATAGAGCAATGTGTCGTACCACGTTTACACACGACGATCCAAAAGTCGCGAACATTAGTAAAACAGCTTATCCCTTCTCCTAAATTCTTCGCTCTTCCCCTTGGTGCACAATCTGGATCGTTGTGGCTTTGCTCCTAATTAAATGGAGATTCTCCCAAGATAAACTTAGATCGCCTTTACTTCTGTCCTCAGTTTATTTCCTTACAGCGCAATTTCCAGTATGCAGTCTCCATGTAATGTGCTAGGCTGAACTAATCCCCTAACAAAAATCCCGCAACGTACGTAATGATGTCTACAAACTACTATATACAATTGACTACTGAACATAGCACAATCCTCAGGATGTAGCTCAGAATTATACACACAAAATAGAAAAAAGACATAAATTATTTAAAGATCTAATATTGAAGAATATAGTGCATTAAGAAAGAAATTTCTAGCGCAATTTCAAAGATGAACTACAGGTTCGAAAAAAGTTTGAAATTTTGTAATATTTGCAGTATTTTTAAGTTTTGTCCAGGGGTTTTAATGAATTTCTGACGTATGTCATATTATTAAGCGGACTAAATTTCTTTCTTGCTCTGATAGTTTCTTTTCTTTTTCTACACCCATTATCGGCGGCGTTATAGCGGCGGCGATGGTGTAGCGGTTAGCGTAACGGACTGCTATGCCCAAGTTCGCGGGTTCAAACCCGATCGACGCCGTGGATTTTTAGGGGCGAAAAAATCCTTCGTACGCCTTCCTTCGGAGGGGAAGTATAGCCGGCTGTCCCATGTTAGTAGATTTACTTGCATGTAAAAGATCCTCAAGCCTAATTGACGCCTGTGAGCTAAATTCAAATCGCCGGTTTCATCGCCTCAGTAATACCTTCTTTCCGCTAGTTGGTGAAAGGAGTGTAACAAAATTTGCGTGGTCAGACGAAAGAGCAGGCCTTATGGCCTGAGTCTCGCCACGTAAAATAAGGCAGTTCAATTCAATTCAATTATCATGCTCTTGTCTATTTTATACATTCTCTTTGTGTATTATCTCCCATATTTCCTTCTTGCTTTCTCCCCTCTCCGACATTCTGCTTTCAGTTATTTTCTTTATCCATGTATCGTTCCATCCCTCTCAGCAACGCCATTCTTGCCACTTCTTCAAACCTTCTTCTACTGCACTAGTTTTACACGCATTGTCTGTTTCTGAACTCCTCTTTAATGACATTCTCCCTCCAACAGTTTTCATTGTACAACATGACTCAGCTCTTCAAAGCAAGCTAAAATTATAATGACATTTGCTTAGTGTAATAGTAAGATTCACTTCTAAGTGCAGAGTTGCGGGAAATACTTTAATACAGGGGGACCGGAGAGGACGTCTCACAACAGGAAACAGGTACATTAGTGTGTAATGCAGCTGCCGAATAGATATTTAAATTGAACTAACAAGCAAAAGGAAAAGTAGATTTTTTCCATTTTCAACACTGTTAATTTAGCAGTTTTGTTATTAAGCTATTCACAGTTAAGTGGCAACGATCATATCTTCGTCCTACCCGGCAAAGACCTACGCAGTTTTAATCGCATTTAATTTAGATCTCTCGCACAACCATGAGAAGTAATTTTATACTGCCACTGCTATTATTAATTACAATTACTCACACATTCTTTGCATTGATGATTTATGTGCTGCGTAAGTCCATCAGCGTCATTGTGGGAGACGTAACAGCAGCGTTTGCATTGCAAATCGTCCGAAATTCTACCAAGGCAGCAGCAATTAGAACCTCCGCGAAGCGAAGAGATAGCATCTTAGCAGCACCCGCCGACCGCTGCTGACATCGTTCAAGTAATACGACTGCGCCATCTTCCATACGGCCCTTATTTTTTTTATTATTATTATTATTATTATTATTATTATTATTATTATTATTATTATTATTACTCTAATTCACGACTAAAGATGTTATTAGTCGGTAGATTATAAAGTCTACTCTGGGTTACAACCAGCTTCCAGGAGCAGATCCGGTGACTGTCAGTGCCTCTACATTACTTTGCGCAAAATGTGAGCTGTTTCCAATTGAGCAATTTCTTGTACTTCTCAGTCTTTTGAATTATCAGGGAGTTTAGACAAGTTCTTACTCAACTTTTGCGGAACAAATCCTAGAGCTCCGATAACTATCGGTACGACCTGTGCTTTTACGCCCTACATTCGGCTGATCTCGATTTCCAAACTCTTGTATTTTAAGACGTTTCTCTGCCTCCTTGGTAACGACGTTTTGATCGCACGGCACATCATCACTACCTACAAGTACAACACGTTTCTGTGTCACTATCGTGCGACCAGTTTGAATTTGTTGGTCGTACAGTGTTGCACAAAGAGCTACAGACGTTACCGTTTTTGGTGAGTGTTCGTACCTTGGAGCGCGTGTTTGGAACTTCGATGGCGGTACAAATTTGCCAGTGGAGGTTGCTACACTCCCTTTCGTTTTCGTGTCTTTTCACGTATTCGGTCGTTCCTAGAATTGGACAAGCTGAGGATGATATGATTCAATGGTTTCTACTTGTTTCTGGCAAATGCGGCACTTATCATCTTGGGAAATTTTGAGGACCGCTTATCGTAATGTCGTGTTCTTGAGGCCTGATGTTGGGCACATATTACAACTGCTTCCGATGCTGGCTTCATTCTTCCCCTTTTAATCCACATAAATGATTGATCTTTATTGATCTGCACCTTGTCCATTCTTTTTAGATTTTGTCTCTGGAATGGTTTGCCTCTCCACGCTTTCTTTAACATTTTTCGTGTCTCACATTTCATGTTAAGTAGCATCATGTATATAGGACCACAGCTCCACAACCGCTTTGGCGTGGCCGTGTGGCCCGTTACAAACACTCTAGACCCCATACCTAGGCTTCGACTTCCCATTAGTGCGATTTGCGATGTTGTAGCGGTTGGCGTAACGGACTGCTGTACCCAAGTCCGCGGGTTCAAACCCAATCGAAGCCGTGGATTTTTCAGGGCGAAAAAATCCTTCGTACGCCTTTCTTCGGAGGGGAAGTAAACCCGGCTGTCCCATGTTTGTAGATTTACTTGCATGTAAAAGATCCTCAAGCCTAAATGAAGCCTCTGAGCTAAATTCAAATCGCCTGTTTCGTCGCCCTTCTTTCTCCGCTAGGTGGTGAAAGGAGCGCAGCGTGAAATTTGCGTGGTCAGACGGAAGAGCAGTCCTCATGGCCTGAACCTCGCCACGTAAAATAAGGCATCAATTCAATTTAGTTAGTAGGGATGCGATTTTGATGTCGATAATTTTAAAATATCGATGTTTTTGTAGATCGATATTTAAATATTGATGTATTAACACTGATGTTTTAAAACATAGATATTTTGTGATCGATGGTTTTCTTTTCTGATGTTTTGTTTCTGAATGAACAGTTCACATAATCACTATACTGTAAAAAGTTAAAATGTGAAATAATAACTGATATGATTGCTTAGGCTTCCGCGGCCGGAATTCATGAGGTGCAGGTTATCCGGGATGAGCCGCGTCGTCGATTTGGGGGCTGATGTTTCGGCCAACATATTGTGTGGCCTTCCTCAGCAGTACGCTCTGAGGAAGGCCACAATATGTTGGCCGAAACGTCAGCCACCAAATCGACGATGCGGCTCATCCCGGATAGCCTGGACCACATGAAATAATAACTGATGGTAATACTGTTCGTTCGTGAGTTGGAACCAAGGAGAACGTTCTTTGTACTACCTTTTTCATCCAAATCGTTCGTTCCCGAGATCCCCATGCCCTTGTATATCTTCTTTCTTTATGTTAACTTCGCACATAGAAAAGTTGTCAACAATACGCGATGGGTCTACCCCTTCTCGTACTTCGGCAAAGCGATAAAAACGAACATTAAATTTTAATGTACACGAATTTAATGTTAGAGGTTACTAAACCAGTTTAAAGACATCGATGTTGTAAAACTTCGGCGTCGCAAGAGACGACACGCCACGACGGGGCGTCGGCATCGATGTTGTAAACCATCGATGGTTTTTAGTCGATGTATTTTTAACATCGATGTTTTAATTTTTAACATAAAGTTTTTGTCACCTCAAACGGTAAGCATTATCAATCTTCTTGCTCATGCGCAGTTCAAGTTTCGCATCACTTTAGTGCATCTGCGCATGCGCAGAAGGTCGATAGTGCTTAACGTTCGGGGTGGCAAAAACTCCCTATAGATTTGAACTAATATCGATGTTTTGTTAGCGATGTCGCATTACTAGAGACCGGATTTTTATGTAATTACATATTTTTTGTCTTTCTACGTACCGTTCTGAAAATTGTAATCTTGGCGAATCATAGCACTTCTAAATCAATATCGAATTTTTTCGTTATATATTTTTACATTTTTGGTACTATATTACATATTTTATATATTTTTCTCTTTTCACAATATATTTTCTTATTTTATCAATTTTCTTTTATTTAATTCCATATTTTTTATGAAAAGATGTATTTAAAAAAATCAGCATTTTTTCTACATTATTGGCGAAATCTAGGTGTCCAAAGCATCATTGACACCGCGTTTTGTGATCTGTGACCTTAATTTCCGAGAAAAATTTGCGATCACTGATGTGTAACACTTCGATGAAGATGCTACAGTGTACGTTTGCTGGTCGTAGATTACGGTTCTGGATTAAAGTAGATTAAGCTTTTACTACTGATGCGAAAGTTGTATGATGTAAAGTTAGCAGTTTTTCTAAATGTAATTTCTTGCTATGTAAATGGTTTTTAATTAGAGAATTTTAATATTACATATTATAACCGATTTTACATATTTAATACATATTAATTTTCATTACATATTTATGTACATATTTTGACGTTTTATACTACATATTTTTCCGGTATCTACGCATTACCACAGCCACCACTACCGAAAACATAGCCACGCACTAATCCCCATAGCGTGCCGTGTACTATGCTCGCACTTTTTCTTGATCCTCCAGCTCCCTAGTTCTCACTCAGCCCGGCACAGCACGGCCCGGCAGAAAACATGAGCCCCACTCGGAACGTCACGGCTTAGTTTGCAGTGCTGCTCACCTTCATCCTTTACAATTTGCACTTCTCAGTTTTCGCTCTCTCTTTCTACCTACCTCTGCGTACCGTGCGTACTTTCTCGTTACTCAATAATTTCTACAATTATTAATTATTTCTTCAGAATTTAAAAACCACTTGAGTTGTTTCTCATTGCTATCTAAGGTCCGATTAAATTAAGAAGGTGATTGACAGTTCTGTGTGACGTCAGGACGCCTTTCCCGTTTCCATGGCAGCTGCCAACCAGAGAGACAAAACGTGACGTGTCAGGTCGCTCAGTTGCCTCTGTCGAACACGGGGAACATTTGAGCATCGCAAGCGACTTCCCTGCCGCCACGCCGCCCGCGTTTCTGCCTGTGCTGCGCGCGCAATGTGTACTGTGTTGTGATGAGTTGCGGTGAGGTTAGGCTTTTGTCGTATTTTTTACACTTTTACACGTATTTTTTGAAGTGTTTGTTTTCGTGTTCCGGTAACACGTGCTCAGTGGTTTGCGACCTGGCAACGTCGCTCCCCTCCACTCACAAATGTCAATCACCTTCTTAATTTAATCGGACCTTATCTGCAACAATCGAATTTTATTGAAAAAGATTCTACAATGTCAAATTAGCGATAAGGATGAAAATTGCTTGTTGTAGTTAAGCAAAAAACGTCCAAGACGCGCTTTTACGCTGAGTTTTCTGTGGATGTTGACAGCACTGCACTGCCGTGACGTGAACAGAACCTGCCTCCCCTCGCACCCCCCGCTGTGGAGTATCAAGAAAACGTGCGCGTATAGTACAGTGCCGGCGGCATGCCCCTCCGTGGCGTGGCGTGTCGTTTCTTTCGCCGCCGCCTGCGAGGTGGGCGGGGCTGACCTCGGGCGGGTGGCCGCGCCGCGCCGCGCCGCGCCGCGCTGCGCCGATGTTTATGCATGGCCCCCTGTGCGAGGCCGCGGGGCCGCGAGGAGGGTGCCACGGGCGGGCGCGGATTGAAATAAGAGGGGGCCCAACGTCGTTTCTGGGCCCCTTCTCCGTTCAACTTGGTTTAGTTGAAGACCTCGGGGCCCAAATTTATAGATAATCTGCCTTTGAAAATATATTTTATTATATAGGAGCGAATTTTGTCAACAAAACTTGAAAAAAAAACGCCCTTTTTTTCTGTATTCAAATTTGGACTAGAATATGGCTTAGAATAGAGATCACAGAATTATGAAAACGTGCACAGAATTCATTTCTCCCCATAGCTCGTCACACGCAGTTTTTAACTGTTTTTGACGTAAATACATAAATAAATAAATCACATGCTATTGTGACGTCATGAGATGAGGAAGAACACAGACACGGAGTTTGCTGTACATATTTATTTACAATACTTTATTACAATAGTTTATTATTTTATAATACATTTATTTACAATAGTGTATTATTTATTATAGTTTATGTACACTCCTAAGGAACGCTGCTCTCCACAGCACTTCGACTCCTGAGACGAGCCGCCTCAGTATTTGCCAAGAGAACCCCAGCTCGCTACACTAGCGCCGCCCCTGGTCTCTTGTGCCGTGGCGAAAAGCCACGCCTCGCAAGACGCTGCTCGCGATCACCTCCGCACATCGCTACGGTCAAACGCGACTGCCCAGGAAGCTTATTCCACCCGCCTCCCTTGCGAGGCATCACGTGACCGACCTCCCACGCACAAAGCGTCATTTCCGCCCCTCCACGCAGTTCATTATCCCGCCACCAGAGACAGCGCCATTCCTATTGTAAAACGACGGGGTTCCTAATAGTTTTCTTTCCCGACGCTAGCTGCGCAGAGAAGGTCGTGGCATGATACGGTGCCACAACGCGGTGTCACTGCCACCAGTAGAAGACCTTGAAACCACTTGTTTTGATACTGTATACATGAGGATAAAGAACATGATGAATTACAGTGCCATTTTGCGACGAATCTTTGAAATAAAAACTCAACATATAGATACATCTATGGGGCATCTAAAAACACTAATATCTCAATTTCATGAGAAATGTGACGTAGCATGTTATTGCCCCAAGGTCTTCAATTACAAATGGCACTTTTCTAGGAAATAAACCTTGCGAGTGGGTAAATCTTGCTGGTGAATATATCTTTCTAGTAAACATTTTTTGGTGGGTTAACTTCATTTCTGGTTACCTCTAGGCCCCCCTTTCTTTTACGTGCTTATGACATTTTGCTAGTAAATAAATCTTGCGTCTAGATAAAGCTTGCAAATAAGTTACGAAATCTTGCGAATAAATAAATATTTCTAGTAAATAGATCTTTCTAATAAAACATTTTTGGGGGCCAACTTCATTGCTGGGCACCTCTGAGCCCCATTTTCCATTCTACTTCTTTGACTTGCATGTAACATCTTTATACTAAATTAATCAAACGTACTGCAAAGAAGTAAAATTATAGATTTAATGATGCAATTAAATGAACAGTTGATTTAACGTTGAACCATTTACCAGGTTTCCAAATGGGTTGGAAAGCTTCTTTTCGAAATGTCGTGAATGAAAAGAGAATTTTTAGCACGCCGTGCCCGAAACACAACCTCCTGGTTGATTCCCGTGTGCGAAACAACTGATTTTTTCATTTTCATTAATAAAGTGTGTAACATTACGAAGAATGTGCGAAACATCGTAAAACGCGTGGGCACAGGGCGTGTCAAAAATTCCTACGCAAAACTTGTGAGAGGTGACTCACTCAGTTACTATATTTTATTTATTATTTGCGAGTTAGTTGCAACTTATTGTTAGAGTCGCTTATCGCATCCTAGCTTCCATTTGCTACGATCTTTCCAATCGTCCATCGCTTTATTTACTGCATCCTTCCAAAGTGCCCTCAGTCTCCCTCTTCTTCTTCTTTCAGCAAAGGTCCATTCGATAATTTTTTCGGCCACCTTCCCTCATCCATTCGACGCACATGCCCATACCATCGGAGACACTTTGCCTCCACAGTGTCTAAAATTGTGGTCCCTATGTTTAGCCTTGCAAGCACATCTTCATTCCTTATTCTGTCCGGAATCGTGAGCTGATAACAACGTCGCCAATAACCCATTTCTGTTCTCACTCACTTACTACGTATTGTAATTTTGAAAAGTGGCCATGTAAGGAATTCAATTATGCTGTAAATTCATATCTTTCAAGTCATATTAAATTTATCGGGTATTAAAGATACCCTTCAATTAGCAGCATGAATATTTTCACTTCCATTTCAAGTCACTTACACATCGTGGTGCACTCACGATTTTTCTCGATAGGAAGGGTGGGGGTGTTACAAATAAAGTTGGGCAGCAGAGTTTATTTTCTTAATTTTTTTCTGTGCTGTCTAAAAATGTGTTTTTATCAGTTGACTTATTGTAAATATTTATAACGTAAACAACTGATACATTAAATGACTTTCCTTAGTATCGAAAATTAGTAAGCGTTATACAGTCGACTCTGGTTATAGTGATCTCGGATATGGTGAAACCTCGGTTGTAGTGAACTTAAGTCACTGGTCCCGTTTCAGTTTCATTACAAACAAGCATAAGAAGATACGGTTGTAGTGAACCAGAACCTCGACTGTAATGAACGTAGGAAATAAATCTTGGAAATTAATTGGATCTCGTATGTTATTATAAGAGTAAAAGGGCCTTCGGAGAGTGGGACGGTGTTCAAACAGTGCAAGAAGCATTGAAGGGAGTCAAGACTGCATTAAGATACTTTGAGACAGAGGACAACGCAGAATCAAGTATGGAGAGAGCACGAACCCTGGAGAAGGATCTAGGGAAATTACTCATGAAAAATGTACGAAGCAAACAATTGAAAATAATTTATTTTTAAGGAAAAATAAAGATATTAAAATTTTCAGTTATTGTTGTTAATGAATTTTGCAGTATCCTTAAGTTAATAAAATCAATATTTGTGGAGAAAGTCTATTTAATTTTTACATCATCGGATGTAGGGAACCTCTGATCACAGCGGGCTCTGTGTAGTGAGTTAGTCCTCAGAAGTTTACTATAATCGGAGTCGATTTTTTAATATGTATCGTATGCTTCTGGGAACGGGATGTAGTCCCATGAGCCTCTCCCCCCTTGACTGCAGGAGAGAGGAAGAGAGAGAGGGAGAGGGAAAGAGAGAGGGAGAGAGAGAGGGTATACGTAGGAGAGGTGTAAGAGGAAAGAAATAATGTCAGAGGAAGCAAGAGAGATGTAAGAGGGGGAGAGGGAAGGATGTAAGAAATTGGGAGACATTTAGGAGGGGAGGGGAAGCGAGAAGATGAGAGAGAGATAGAGAGAAGAGGAAAAGAGAGAGGAAGCAGAAAAGAGAGAGGAAGCGGAAAAGAGAGAGGAAGCGGAAAAGAGAGAGGAAGCGGAAAAGAGAGAGGAAGCGGAAAAGAGAGAGGAAGCGGAAAAGAGAGAGGAAGCGGAAAAGAGAGAGAGAGGAAGCGGAAAAGAGAGAGAGGAAGAGCATTTATAGATCTTGAAAAGGCTTTTGACAATGTTCGACACAAACTTCTGTGGGAAATATTAGAACGAAGAGGTTACCCAAGACATCTTATTGAAACTATAAAGAGTGTATACAGAGAAACTTCGATCATATTAGGAAACTGTAAACCTAATATAATTGTCCCTACAAATAAAGGAGTAAGACAAGGCTGTTCAATATCACCAACCCTTTTTAAATATATATATTTGGACGACATATATAGAGTATGGAAAAATAAAGTCGATAGAGGTATGCAATTAAAAGATTCTTTTTACATTAATTCTATTTTAATGATGACAAAGTGGTGATACAAGAGACTGAAAATAAGCTCCAAATGTTATTTTCATCTTGAAAATATCCTTGAAGAATATGGACTGAAAATGTCTGCTCAAAATCAAATGTCATGGCATTTCGAGGCAAATATCCAGTAAGATCTAAAATAGCAATAGGAAACTACGATCTAGAACAAGCTAGCAACTTCAGGTACTTAGGCTGTGATATATCGTTTAATATAGATCGTGACGTGGAAAATAAGCTAGTAAAATTCCGAAATGTATGTGGAACTATACACAAGTATCTGAGAAACCGAACACGAAAGGAGACACGGCTAAAGTTTTACAAGACTATTGCAGTCCCCACACTCATGTATACCAGCGAAACATGAGTGAACACGAAAAAGATAAAAAATAAAATAGAAACGGCGGAAATGAAATTTCTGCGAAACACACTAGGGTGCTCGCTACTCGACATGAAACGGAACTCTGAGATAAGAGATATTTTAAAAGTCAAAGAATTGTACGAGAATATTCTTGAAAAAAAGTTAAAATGGTACAATCATGTATCAAGAATGCCAATGAACAGACTTCCATTCTTAGCTATGAACTATAAAACAGAAGGAACAAAGGACATTGGTAGACCGAGAAGAAAAATGGGTGCCGGAACAGGTCACATGACCTAAACCCTGTTGGGAAGAAGAAGAAGAAGAAGAGGAAAAGAGAGAGAGGAAAAGAGAGAGAGGAAAAGAGAGAGAGGAAAAGAGAGAGAGGAAAAGAGAGAGAGGAAAAGAGAGAAGAGGAAAAGAGAGAGAGGAAAAGAGAGAGAGGAAAAGAGAGAGAGGAAAAGAGAGAGAGGAAAAGAGAGAGAGGAAAAGAGAGAGAGGAAAAGAGAGAGAGGAAAAGAGAGAGAGGAAAAGAGAGAGAGGAAAAGAGAGAGAGGAAAAGAGAGAGAGGAAAAGAGAGAGAGAGGAAGCGGAAAAGATAGAGAGAGAGAGAGGAAGCGGAAAAGATAGAGAGAGAGAGAGGAAGCGGAAAAGAGAGGAAGAGGAAAAGCGAGAGCTAGAGAGAGGGAACGAGAGGAAGAGAGAAGATGTAGGATGTAAAAGCGAGAGAGAGGTGGGTGCAAGGGGGAGAGAAAAGATGGAAGTAGGAGGGGCGCGTGCGAGCCTCTGAATGACCGCTGAGTCTCCGCGCGCGCCGCGGAGGCGGAGGTGGTGGCGGGGGGCGGGGGCGGGGCGAGTGCGAGAGCGCAGCCTTGACCGTGGCCTAGAGCGGCCGGACGACCGCCGCTCCGCGCCGCGCCTCGCTTCGCCTCGCCTCGCCTCTCCGCGGGGACGACACGAGACGCCGAGAGGCGACCGCGGAGGCGCAGGCGGATGGCTTCTGCTTGGGGCGACGCGACGTGATGACTAACTAGACACCGGATTTTATGTAATTAGTAATTACACATTTTTTGTCTCTCTACTTACCGTTCTCAAAATTTTAATCTTGACGAATTGTCGCTGTCCTAACACTATCAGATTTTGTCGTTACATATTGTTACATATTTGGTATTATATTACATATTTCGCTATTTTCTTAAGATTTTTTAAAAATTTTATAAATTTTCTTACATATTGTTATGAAAAGAAGTATTTTTAAAAAATTCAGCAGTTTTTCCTACATTTTTACTGCGTGCTCTGCTCGAGCTACGCTTCGTGAAGACGCGGTTGAATATTCTTACAGTCCGACGTGCCTGCTTCTGTTATCTCAGCGGCGGGAAGAGCGCGTCAGCATTCTCAAGTTTAGGTGTGAAAGGTATCATTGACGCCGCATTTGGTGACCTTTAACCTCAATTTCCAAGAAACTGTAGACATCACCGTCGTGAAACACTTCGATGAGAATATTCCATGCAATTCCATGCCGCAGGGATCGTTTTTTGGCCGTAGATTTCGCCAGTTTGTACGATAGCTTCTATTGCGTCTAGTCTGGCTGCTAAACTACATTCCTGGATATCAATTTGTGAAGGTTTTATTACTAATGGGAAAGTTGTATGGTGCAGGTGGGCATCAGCTTTTGTATTCCAAATGATTTTTAAAACGTTTGCATTGTTTTTAAAATTTGTATAGGATTTTGTTATAAATGTAAATTCGTATTATGTAAATGAGTTTTATAATTGGAGTATTTTAATATTACATATTTTGTCCGATTTACATATTTATTACATATTCTTACTGTTTTCAATTACATATTTATGTACATATTTTGACGTTTCATTCTACACATTTTTTTCCAGTCTCTAGTGATGACGTTAACAAGTGTTGCGGGAATTTTGGCGGTGGCAAGAGTTTCGGCAGTTTTTACCTTCGAGTCGTGATAACAGCGACTCCTATTAAATTGCTTTATGAGAACATTTAAAATGTGACACGCCTACTTCACCCTTTTTCATGCCGCTAGGATGTCGTATGATCGCGACCGTATCAAGCACGGATTGATCAAGTGACATCGAGCGGCGCGACCGAGAAAGACGCGAAATGCCGTGATATATTCCTTCGTGAACATGGGCCTTGAGAGGCAAAGTTAGAAAAATCGCAGCTTATCGGTGTTAGGGCTTGCTGAGCTCGGGCGTTGGGTGAAAGTGCCTGCTCTCTGAGTCTGAATCAGTGAAAAACTACTGATTGACAGTGACTATTCACTGATGGTGTCAGTTATAATCCTGCCACTGACAATCAGTTAATTGAGCTGAACAAATCAGTGAAAATCGGGTCAACTTTTTGAATCCGTGAAACTTCACTATTTGAATCAGTGAAATCCGAGGCACTAATTTAATGTGACGACTGAACGATCAGTGAGCGATGGTGGCGCGGCACTTCTACCACTGACCACCAGTGAAATGCTGGCGATCATTGTGAAAAGGTTCGCACATTCGCTGATTGTCAGCGAAACTACACATTTCGAATGAAGATATCAGTAACTTCGTTTCTCACTGATTGAATCAGTGACACTTTCACTGATTCAGATTCAGAGAGTGGTCCGGTCACGATCGCCAAGTGAGTCTACAAACCGTCCTCTCTTGATTCTAGAACACCGATTGTAATGGAAATCGGTTTTCATGTCTCATTAAGCTGGCCTCGTTTGTCTGGGTTTTATATTTAATTTTTTCTGCCTCTTTGATGATAATGACTCCCTTAGATCTGAAAGAGGTACGATCTCGTTTCTTTTTTCACAATCTCAAAGTCTGATCGATTAGCTCTGAGAGAGCGATTACCATGAATCTTCTGATCGTTTAAAATAGTGCTGTGCCCAGCTGTAGTGGTCTGTTAGAGGGTATGCTTGTATCATTCGTCTTAAATGCAATTCACTTCTGGTTTTTCATATCGGTCAATGCAATATTAGTTTTGACATGCCTTTCTACACATTGGGCCAAAACGGAACACATTGACACAACACGATCACATGCTTTATGAAACAACTCTCATACTGTACATTTGTTATCCTGAGTTGCTTTCCAGGTTGGTCTCCTTCAGAAGAAAGATTAATATAAGTTTGTCATTGTTAAAGCTTAATTCTTTGCAGATATTGTAAATGCTTCAGACTCCGGCTTCATTTCTCCCATTTTAAGCCACATTTAGTTCACTTCACCAATGCTATTTCTCCCGTCTGTTTACACTGGGTACAATCTTCATGCTCACATCCCATGCATGCCTTAAAATTAAAATTGGAAGCAGTAGACAATGTAAATCTAATATATGTTTGTCATACTTTTAATTTAACGCATCTCAACGTTACGTAACTCACAATTTTTTTCCCACACGATTTTGTTCACAAAATTTTTTGTTCCGACCAACCGAACGTTGTTTAATTAAATAATTTAATCTGTGATTTCTTGTTTGGTTACTTCTACTTTTTATGTTGTCTCTCTGGTGTGATGTTTTTTTTGTTGGTCTCTATCTGGTTATTATTTTACCCTAGGCAGCAGTTTATTCGTCCATGGTTTCTGTACTATTTTTGTTAAGTTAATTTGTAATAAAAATAATAATAATAATTAATAGTAATAATTAATAATAATTAATAGTAATAATTAATAATAATTAATAGTAATAATTAATAATAAGTAATACTAATTAATTATAATTATTTATAATAAGAAGCCGTCCCCCTGGTGCAGGCGGTTGCGGCAGCGGTCGTCTGCGCCGAGGAGGCTGCAGGCGCGAGTCCTGCTTCGGTATGGTTGTATTTGTGATTGTCCCTTCACCCCTCATCACCATCCTATTACCCTCGTAATTCATAATTCAAGGCTTAACAACACTGTCTTAGGAAGGGATACAGCCGAAAAAGCTGAACGTGTAGCGTGATCAGTAATGGCGTCAACGCTAATAATAATAATAATAATAATAATAATAATAATAATAATAATAATAATAATAATAATAATATGTAACAACTTGGATAAACTTCCAGGTCATTCAAAGGACTTGGAAGTGCAAGAAATTACTTTATTTGGAACAGCTCACATTTTGCGCAAAGTATTGTAAAGGCACAGACAGTCCCTGGATCTGTTCCTTAGGTAGCGGCTTGCAACCTGGAGTCGATTTTATATTCAGCCGACTTATAACATCTTTAGTCGTGATGTAGAGAGAAATAATAATAATAATAATAATAATAATAATAATAAGGCAAGTTTTGAATCTTTGCAGTGTTGTGAGCGTTGTTAGCAGCCACCGCATCGCATCGAGCAGCTTCAGCCTCGGCGGCTGCGGCGAGGGCGAAAGCAAAATGCGGGCAGGGGGCTGGTCCTTGTGGAATGCCCCGTTTTTGCAGCGCGCGCCTGCTCGCCCGCCCGCCCGCCCGCGCGCCCGTCCGCCTGCCTTCCCGCGGGATTGGCGCGGCGGCGGGGCGAGGGCGGGGGCGGGGGCGGGAACGAGTATGGCAAGGACGCCCTGCCTCCGCCCCCGCCGCAGCCTCTCCCGCCAGCAGCTGCTCTCGGCGATGCGTCTTCCCGCCAAAACGGCCTCCTGCGCTGCGGCCCGACGGCTGGGAGCTTTGGCGCCACGCGTGAGGCTGAGGCTGCTATACTGCGATTTCTCTAACTTTGCCCCTTAAGGCCACTCAGATCCCCATAGCTCGTTCACTTCTCCCCATAGCTCGCCATACGCAGTTTTTAACTGTTTTTGACGTAAATAAATAAATAAATAAATCCCATCTTCGCGATGGAATATGTCACGGCATTTCGCGTCTTTTCTCGCTCTTGCCGGTAGAAGTCGCATGATCGCAGTGGTGTATCTGCGGTATGGCAGACATGGCACGTGCCACGGGCGCCACACATAGGGGGTGCTATTTAGAGTATACCCGTTAAAACAAATAACAACAATCCTAATTTGAAGTATCCTGACAGGCGCGCCAATTCTACGCTTGCCATGGGCGCTTGAATAGCTAGATACGCCTCTGCATGATCGCAAGCACTGCTTGATACGGTCGCGATCATGCGAAATCTAGCGGAACGACTGAGAAAGATGCGAAATACCGTGACATATTCCATCGCGAAGATGGGATTTGAGTGGCCTTGAGGGGCGAAATTAGAAAATTCGCAGTATACGTTATGTGCACCAACAGTGACGCGACTGCTCTTGACGGTACAACGTCTTACCTTAGATCTAAGGTGCGAGCTTATATCGCAAAGAGTGCACGTCTGTAGGAAGTGTGGGAAATGTGGGAATTATTACTCCACGTCCGTAGGAGTCACTCAGGTCACTTTGTAATCGGAAGATGGCCACCGATTAACAGGAACAGTTGCGTTTTTTCTAACGCTGATAAACTGATTCTCGTATGAAAGACCGCTGCAATTATAACACTTACCAACATCTTCAACTCTGCCAAACATTAACGGGAAATGGAAATATGACGCCATTGTCAGTTTAATTATTTACGTCAAAAACAGTTTAAAACTGTATGACGAGCTATGGGGAGACGTGAAATTTCGTTGAAAGAAGTGAAAGTTCGGCCGATTTCGCAAAAAACAGGCAGAGATTTTCTTTTAAAGAACAGTCCAAACCAAACGTTTGCAAGCCGAGTTCACTTGAACAAAAGGAAGAACCCTCGAAATAGTTTTGACCACTTTTTTACGTATGTCTTTCTTTTTAGCGCATTTTAAAAACATTTTAAGAGCATTTTATTGGTCATTTTTGGCGATGGTTTATGTCATCAAAATCCGCCCACTACTTGTCATCATATTCGGTTGTCTTATGCTCACAATATATTTCGTGTTTCCGAGCGCGGTAACTGCTATGGGTTATTAGTCCTGTAAGCGTAGTGCCAGTTTTATCGCGGGAGGAAGCGATGTTCTTCCCCGATGGGGAGATTCGGTGCCGACCTACACGTAGGTTAGCAAGGGATTTTCCTCTCGAGGTATCTCCCACTAGCGGGGCACCGACCCAGCCGGCACCAGCTGTAAGCTCCAGACTATGTGTGGTAGTGGAGTGTTTGTAAGTGTGAATGTAAGTAAAGGGAAAGGGTAGGACAAAGAAGAGAAAGGAAAAATCGCGCGTTGACCATATCACGTTTGTTAGGGGTACTTGCTCATCATTCTCCTGATTCATAGGAGAAACCTATGGAAAACCGGAAAAACTACCTATCGGAACAGTCGGCCACGAAAATTCTATTACACACAGCGGCTGAATTCGGCTTAGCTATATTGCTAGTTTCACACTACCGTACTCTATACGTCACTTAACTCTTCTTGACCTGGGTTGGTCCCCCCGGTTTATGAAGGTCCTGCCAGGGTCGGGGTAGTTTAACCGCTGGGAGGGGTGACCGGTGAGTACGATTCGTCGGTTTGACGAGGGAGGAAGGATAGTACGAGAGCGAATTTCCCACTGTAATTCTCCTGCGTCTGTCGCGTAAAGTGAACCCAGAACCTCCGAAGCCCTTAGGGCAGACCTGCACAGCATTTTGCACTTTCACTGACCTGAGGAGCTGCGTGCGGGCAACTCGGGTGCAAATGAGAAAATCGATGAAGTGTGGGGATGAGACCCAATCTAGGAGTGGGGACCACCAATCAGAATGCGCATTTCGAAAGATAGCGCGTAATTTTAAGGAGCAATCGGCAAGAAAATGACGGTCATATACAGTTCAAGTAATATTGTCTTTGTATTATATTCCAAATGTTCGTTCTCGGTATATGACAGGGCGAAATATGAAACTACAACGAATTATACATATTAGATTTCGGCACCAAGTATTGTAATTGCTTGCAGGGCTATAATGTAATTCGCTTTGCTACGATGTAATCACAAATTTAGTGTTGTGCTAAACACAAAATTTTGATACTGAATTGTATTTGTTTGATGACAGCAATAAACTATTTAATTGAATAAGACGGTTCTCTCAAAGCAAAAACATATTGTTCTTAAAAAAATCATGATTATTTTCTGTTCTAATTTCTGACAAGAATGTAGAGTCGTTTACGAGATCGTATAAAAATATAAAGCCCTTTGCATTCTATTTAACCAATAGCCCATGATTATCTTATGATTGTCCGTAACATATCGTCACAGAAGTTTGCTCTTTGATCTCTTTTATTCAGTTTCATAATGGGGGAAAATGGTCACAAATGTGCTATTAAACATTACCATTCTTGGAATTACCACATATTCTATTTTTATGTCAATCTTGATGTGAGAGATTGCTCTCATGATTTTGTTCATTTTTCTATGACTTGGAGATTATAACATTCCTGGTGAACAATCAATTATTAAATTGCAATTTTGTGTTAGATAGAATTAAATAATATTTTTTTCTTATATATAAACATATATTTTCAAGCTATTGCTTTAAAATAATGCTTAAGAGTCACAATGAGCATGTTATTTTCTTTAAAAAAAATTAGAAAATGAAAATACATACAGTGGTGGATACAAAGGTGGATATACAGTAGTGCACAGAACGTAAACAGTGAATTATGACACTGGTAACGTGAAATACTAGACTATAATCCATTTAAACACATATGCATTTAATTTTGAAGCATGGATCATTATTAGACGCTCAGGCATTCAATCTACGCGCCGCGTCGTGCTACGTCAGACTTCTCCCCTCCCCGCAAAGCTTCCTACTCACCCCTACTTGCACTTTCCGCGCTGCCACGGGCAGACGATCGGCTCGCAAGTGCAGAATGCCCGCGGGAGCAGGCGTTGTGCAGGCCTGCCTTAGGGCCTTTGGGCCAGGGGGGCCCGAGCCCAGGTCCCCCAACGTTCAAAGGGCCCCCAATAGTTCTTAAAAATATTTAATAATATTTTTTCAAAAAAATTATAAAAACAGGTAAAAATGAGATGTATAATTTAACTAGTACACAAAAATTGGCATAACCCACTGATAGTGTCGTGCATCATTGAATAATATTTATAATATGGAATGTTGCTAGTTGATACGGTTCGATTTTAAAGTGTAGAATTCATTAAAAAAGCAGTTTTCAATGTAATTATAAATATGCGTTGAAATATTTTTAATTTGAATAATGTTAAAATGAAAGTACTAAGAAATGCTTTCCAATATATTAAAAGAAACAAAACACAATGTGAACTTGATAGGGATATTATTCATATTTCAGCATCGAATTGGGGGGGGGGAGATCGGTGACAGAAAGAAGAGGGGGGGCCCCCAAATTAACCTCGGCCCAAGGGCCCCCAATGCTGAGAGAACGGCCCTGCTTTGGGCCTGTGCTATCTGATGGTATGATTCTTTAAAAACTCGTCACGTTTGAGAATATTGATAGGCATAAATTCATAATACATTCAATATTCATAATTAGCATATTTTACGATAACATACAAATGAAACATTTTCGTGTTCTAAGTGTAAGCATAAAAGTAGCGCTGTAAAAATAAGTTGGTAGAAGTGTCCAGTAGAAGTGGTCGCAGGAAAGCCTATGTGGCTTGACTTTGTGGCGCATTTGACTTTTGGCGAATTGACCGTTGTGTGGCGAAGGAAAGCTAATCTGTTCGCTTTCGCGACCAGACTCCCTTATGGCAGCTTAAAACGAGAGAGGGAGCCACCTAAATTTTTTTATTTGTTTTAATTTTAAATCATTTTTAACAGCTTTGGTCATCAGCAACCTCTATACAGATTTACATTACATTACCTGTTTGCATTAGATATAAAAAAATTTGTTTTTACATAATAATTACATAGTACAAGAAACGAAAACACATATAACACAGGTATAATTACATAATAATTAATAATATTGTTTGTCGGCAAGCCAGGCTTTGGTGTTTAGTCATTCACTAATACTTATGGGCAGTTTAGATTGAATTCTTTCAGTTTCTAATTCTTGGCAGTCTACAAGAAGCTGTTTGACTATTCTTGGCAGTCTATAAGACAGCTGTTTGACTATATGACTAAGTTTCTCTATTTTTTGTAATTAAAGTGAATATGTGTCAGATTTGTATGACCTATTCGTAACCTGGCTATTGTCACTTGTTCCTTTCTAGATGTTGACACTGTAACAGACTTGTTAAAAGTAGATTGCATTATTTCCTGTAGTTTATTTGAATCAATGTTTCTCCAATGAGAGTCCCAGAATTTCTTCGATTTAATCCTAATATATCTTTTAATTTCTTCTGGAGGTGAACTTATTGTGTTATTTCAAGGTTCATTAATAGCGTGTTTGGCTTCTTTATCCGCATCTTCATTTCCTTGTATTCCCTGATGGCTTGGAATCCAAACTAGTTACTATTCACCTACATTTCTTTCCCTCTGAAATCTGTTTATTATACATTTTTTACATATCGAACATTTGACAAGCAAATAATAAAACATAACGTTTCGTTAAATGAATGATCTTTGCTGTCCGTGTGACGCCGTATCGAAGGCTGTGTTGCTGACGTTTCGACCCTCTTGTCGTGATCTTCCTCGGGGCTGGTCTGAAGGGCTACGGGGCCCCTTACGAAATTGTAAGCCCATCCCCCCTTATGGAGACGTCTAATACTGGCGCTAAATACTGAGCAACGATCTGTAATTATTGCTTATTCCGCCGCAACAGAGTATACCAAATGAGCGTAAGGCCCGCCACAGAATACACAGAGAAATGTATTTTACGTGAAATGTGGACAGTCAAAACCAGGGATACGTGCCAATCTCCACATGACCGAGTTCCTCTCTCGCCTATTTGGAGGTAAGTTTCTTTTTAGGATCGGTTTAGGTGCGGGTTTGGTCAGGCACATTTCTGTGTTTTCATTTCTTTTCTGAAATTTGGAAATTAGTAATGAAAAATATACGAAAATTCAACAAGTAACAAAACATTGCGTGAAGTTGGGCAGGACTTTCTAAAAAATTGTGTTTAGGGCTCCGTTTAGTTATGATGGTTAGAATATTATCGTGTGTCAGTTTTTTTAATGTCTTATCCGAGTTTACTTCCACCACTGATCAGCTACGTACAGCATGTACACCATTTGATTGTACAGCATTTTGCATGCATACTTGTTGCGCAGTAGCCTGTCGAGGTGTTCTTTCTGTAATCTGTCATCACGCTACTGAGGCTGAGTAAGTGGTCGTTTATTCTGTTTGCACAGTTTGTTTGATCTTGTTTGCTGTTCTTAGTGGTCTTGTCTATTTTATCTTGATTGGCCTTGGATGAAGTTATTACAATACTGTCTTCAGCTCTAAAAGCGTATAGTATTCAGGATGCCCAGCTTTCATCCAGTCGTTTTCCAATTTGTATGCTAAATTCGTATCAAAACCTCGAGAGCTAAGGTCTCTAGAAATAATTCCTAGAGAGCCTACTATTAATTGGACAGTCTTGATCCTCCACTTACAGTTTTTCAAGCTCGAACCGGCAATCATGATATTTTATTTTTTCGATTTTCCGATTCACCCATGAACGTGCTGTGGCAGCCACGTTCACCACCCATCCACTCTTCTCAGTGACGTTGCCATGTGGCATTGTCACAGTGTCGGGTTTTCTAAACAAATATCGAAGTTGTCTCTCTCCCATAATACAGTTTCCTGCAAACTAATCCCGGGAGATAAAATATTGTTATTATTATTATTATTATTATCATTATCATAATAATAATATTAATAATTATTATTATCATTATCATAATAATAATATTAATAATACTTATTATTATCATTATCATAATAATAATAATAACTATTATTATTATTATTATTATTACTATACGCGCTTTCGGCCATTTCTGACCATGCTACACGTGATCTTTCGAGGCCCAGTCATATCGATTCCGCAGAGATTAACGTTTGTCATAATGGGGATCCGTGTCATAACTTTTTTCGATCTATAGATTACTGAAAAGCCAACGACTGATTAAGTGGCCACTGGCTCTCTAATTTTTCTGCAGAGGACTTGCGTTCTTTTAAGACATAAATATCAATAACGCCGGCAGCCGTCGTCTGCACCGAGGAGGCTGTAGGTTCGAGTCCTGCGTAGGCATGGTCACATTTGTGATTGTCCCTTTGACTCCTCCTCCTCCTCAATATCATCCTATCACCCCATAATTCATAATTCAAGGCTTAACCACCTTGTCCTACCTAGGGAATTCAGTCGCAAAAAGCGGATCCCCATTATGACAAACGTTAATCTCTGCGGAATCGATATGACTGGGCCTCGAAAGATCACGTGTAGCATGGTCAGAAATGGCCGAAAGCGCATATAGTAATAATAATAATAATAATAATAATAATAATAATAAATTATTATTATTATGATTATAATAATGATAATAATAATAATTACAACAATAATAAACAAACCGGATATTGTTATCCGGGATTTTGAGAAAAAATCGTGTCTACTTGTGGATGTTGCTGTGCCTTGCGATCAAAACGTCGTTACCAAGGAGGCTGAGAAACGTCTTAAATACAAGAGTTTGGAAATCGAGATCAGCCGAATGTGGGGCGTAAAAGCACAGGTCGTCCCGATAGTTATCGGAGCTCTGGGATTTGTTCCGCAAACTTTGAGTAAGAACTTGTCTAAACTCCCAGGTAATTCAAAAGACTGGAAAGTGCAAGAAATCGCTTTATTTGGAACAGCCCACATTTTGCGTAAAGTATTGTAGAGGCACCGACAGTCCCTAGATCTACTCCTTAGGTAGCTGGTTGCAACCTGGAGTAGATTTTATATTCAGCCGACACATAACATCTTTAGTCGTGATTTAGAGGAATAATAATAATAATAATAATAATAATAATAATAATAATAATAATAATAATAATAATGGCCCCGTGGCCGAGATCGCTAAAGGAGTGTCGTGGCGATCTTGGATCAAAGGGTCGCGAGTTCGTAATAATAATAATAATAATAATAAATAATAATAGTAATAATAGTTTAATTAATTTAAAGACATGAAACCGTAATGATCAAATTCCATGAATATTGGAAGCCCCGCCCTGAAGTTCCGGCCATGCTCGGCGCGGTGCGCAGAAGGCGGCTGCACGGCTGAATGAATGAACGGCCGCCTGTCTGCCTGCCTGCCTGTCGGCGCCGGGCCCTGAGCGGAGTGCCTGCTGCAGCGTCACGCCGTGCCGCGCCGCGCCGCTCTGCGCCGCCGCCGCCGCCGCCGCCTGCGCGGGCGCCGCCAAGGCCGTCTGCGGCCGTGGCGCCGCGCGGCGTGGAGCGAGAGGGGGGAGGGGGAGAGTGAGGCAGGGGGCGTTGGCGAGGCCGCCTCCAGCGGGCGGTGGGCGGCGACTGGCTGCTTGCTGCCTCGCAGGCGGAAACGAAATCCGAAGCCCGGAACTTTTGTGGGTCAGTAGGAGCGGGCATGTGTTTTGGAAGTGATGGGGTTGTTTACGAAATGCTACCGTAGGCTGACGTAGCTCGGTGGACGTTGCCTCAGAAGTGACTTTCAGGTCCTAGGGTTCGAGTCTCGACGGTGGCAGGATTTTCGACTGATACTGCGATTTTCTCATCTCTGCCCCTGACAGGAATCAGCTGTCGACGGTTTCATCCAATCGGGAGCTTGAACGTCGCCATAGTGACGTCGCTGTGGCGACATATAAGCTCCCGATTGGATGGCAGCGAAACAGCTGATTCTTGTCAGGAGCACAGTTGAGAAAATCGCAATATATGTTCAATTCAGCCGCTGTCTGGAGGAGAATTCTACCGGCCGGCTGCTCTGAACGGAGGTTTTCGCTGGATTCTCCGTTCAACATCAGGCGAATGCCGGGGGAGTACAATAACAAACGGGCCTCCGACCTATGACGTCCGCTCTCTGGAAGCTGATCGGTTACAGCGTATTTCCAGTGAGGTGCAGGAAGGGCAATGGGAAAGCTGTGGTTATTGTGAATTGGGAGGGAAAGGGGTCTTGATGAGCCAAATGTCTACGAGTTCGAATAATAATATTTATTTACTGCATTATGTGATTACTAATGAGTTATGGAGGAGAGTCAGGGAAGGAGAGAGATGAGAACACTTTATAGGAAGACGAGTCGGGGAGTCGAGTTCGACGACGGCGGCTTCTTACCATATCGTTCCACCATTCACCCATTGCTACCTCAGAAGCGGTGGCGGAGTGAGGCTCGTCGCTGACGTCATCTTCTTCTGCTCGGCTTCTCGTGGTGGTGTAGTGTGGGCCTCCGGTGTGGCTCTCGCCGGAACTGCCTCTGGCGTGGCTGTCGTCTGAACTGCCTCCGAGGGAACCGCCTCCTGGCGTGGCTGTTGTCTGAACTGCCTTCAGAAGCTTGGGCGGTCCTTATTGTGACGTCGTCAGGAGATGAGGAAGAACGCAGACACGGAGTTTATTGTACATATTTATTTACAATAGCGTATTACACTGTGTACACTCCTAAGGAACGCTGCTTTCCATAGCACTCCGACTCCTGAGACGAGCCGCCTCAGTATTTGCCAAGAGAACCCCAGCTCGCAACACTAGCGCCGCCCCTGGTCTCTTGTCCCGTGGCGAAAAGCCACGCCTCGCAAGACGCTGCTCGCGATCACCTCCGCACATCGCTACGGTCAAACGCGACTGCCCAGGGAGCTTATTCCACCCGCCTCCCTTGCGAGGCATCACGTGACCGACCTCCCACGCACAAAGCGTGATTCCCGCTCGAGATTTGGGCCGGCTGCAGATGAACCCTGGCGTCCACCTGCGAACGATTTCTGTCGTCACACATCACTAGTGCGAGCGGACAGCCGCCTTCTCAGACACGCCCCCAGCGGAGCGACCCTCGAGAGACCCCGGGGGTCCGTCCGGTCGGGCGCGGCACGAGAGGACCAACCCCTCCCCCTTGCACGACTTGTGCGGTCGGTCGTGCCCAGTGCTATGAAGCTGCATTATATATCGTCATGGTAATTGTAGAAATCTTCTGGAAGTTTTTAGAAAAGCAGGCGGATCTCTAGAGAGGCGACAACATGTTTTCCAATTCGCAGCGTGGAGATCTTTCCGTTCGTTAGAGCTCGGAGGCACACGGCGATGAAATAGTTTTATACAGAATATTACCATGAATTGATTTAATAAATCAAATATGAATGGTTGGCTCATCCCAGACTAAACACGATCTTTCCTTCCCCTTCCTTCTCCCTTACTAACACACCCTTTCACTTACATCCACTACACTGCCCTACATGCCGGGAGACCGCGACTGTACTGCGACTGTATTTGATCTAGACAGATGCATATCTAGGTATTCAGGCGCCCATGGCAGGCATAGAATTTGCGCCCCTGTCAGGATACTTCAAATTAAGGTTCTTGATATTTATTTTAGCCAGTATACTCTAAATAGCGCCCCTTGTCAGTGGCGGCCATGGCACGTGCCATGTCTGCCATACCCTAGATACGCCTCTGGATCTAGATGTCTAGCTATTGTCGAAAATCCGTCACCCCACGTCGAGACTCGAACCCTCCGACCTTCCGACCTTGCGTTACCTGGAAGGGCTGTCGAGTGAGAGAATATGAAATGGCGGCAGCCGTCGAGTCTCTGCGTCTCGGGGCTCCACTCCTTGCCTCCAGAGGGCGCCCGCCGCGCCGTCTCCTCTGCGCGGCCGCTCGCGCCGCTAAGTGGGAGGTCAACAAACAGTTGACACGCGGCGCGCGCGCGCGACCGCCCGCCCGCCCGTACGCACTCGCTTCGATCCGAGTTGGCAGCGGTTGGAGTGCTTCAGAGGCAGCGCTGCCGATGGCTTTGCGGCGTCTCTGAACGGGAGGACCTTGGGTTCGAGCCCTGATGGTGGTAGATTTTCGACACTTCCTACACCAGTGGTGTCAAGGTTTGCTACTGGTGCCAGTGGCACGCGTTGTGGCATCGTGCCATGCCACGAGCTTCTCTGCGCAACTAGCGTCGGGAAAGGGAACTATTAGTAGCTCTGCCGTTTTACAGTAGGGATGGCGTTGTCTCTGGTTGCGTGGAGGGGCGATTTCGTCGTGGCACTCGTGCCACGGACTCCCGTTCGTGGCGTCGACCTTGACTACACTGTCCTACGAACTACAACAAAAATGGATTTATTACGCTCTTTGTGAAAAGCCGCCTTCTAACACAAACAACCGCCAAGAGACAAAAATTACAGGAAATTTGTATTGAACATTAGTGTTTACTTCCTAGTATACGTAGAAGTATAGAGAACGTTTTTTAACGTTACGGAAAATCTATGTCGAGGTTTCAGCGGAAATAGATATTTTGAGGCACCCTGATACCGAAAAAAAGATTTGTTTCATAACATCCGATTGAGTTTGGCTCAGAGCTAGAATTGCCGCTGAGTCTGCAGCAACTGTAACTGGGAGGTCCAAGAGTTTTGAGTTCCAACACTATCTAATAAGTTTCATTCAGTCGCTGTCTGGAGGAGAATTCTAGCGGCCGGCTGCTCTGATCGGTAGTTTTCCGAGGTTTCTCCGTGGAATATCAGGTGAATGCCGGAGCAGTACCCTAACAAACGGCCCACGAAACGTTTTTCTGAGCACCTGACGTATCTGTGTACCCGACTTGTTTTGTGATTCTAGATGACGTCTTTGCAAAATGTAACATTTTACCGTTAGAACCCGCATCAGAATATTGCAGTGCAAGAGGGTGGAAAATATGCAAGTCATTTGTGTTTAAAACTGTAGTTTCGTTGGAAATCTTGTTATTTTATGTAACAAAAATCCTTATACATTTTAGCGTACATTAATTGAAAACAAGAAAGTGTGTTTATTTTCATATCCTAATTAAATAGTTTCTTCTCAAAAAGCAACCTTTGTCACCAATTCTCTACCGGCTGAGGTGGCTCAGGGTATCAGCTAATGTCACTGCATTGCCTTTCTGCGGAAGGTCCTAGGTTTCGAGTCCCGACGGTGGTATATTTTCGATTCTAGCTTCATAGCTAGGTGGAATTCAGCTATTGTCTGTAGGAGAATTCTTGCGGGCAACTAGTGGGGATCTGCTGTTTTCGTGGTGTCTCCAATCAGTGCCAGGCGAATGCCGGAGCAGATCACTTAAAAAACCGTGCTGCTCGTGAATTTTCCTTCCTCTTCCTTGTCCATTACCCCTTAAAACGCATTTACACTAACATGCACTACTCTATCATACGTCGGGAGGCCAGTTTAGAGTTAGGAGAGTACGGACTCCATTCATCTGAAATCATATTCATCGTCATGTAATAATACACGAAGACCCGTCTAAATGAGAAACAGCATGAATAATCTTTGAGGCATACCACTCTTATTGAGACAGGCAGCCAACATAAAGAATTCACTCCCGGATCCGACCGTGAGTTCCTCTGCTGAATTATGAATGAGATGTCTCGTAGAAATCTATAACGATGGTAAATTGCTGTACTCTGTAATGTTAAACTATGTATAACAAAAACGAACAATCTAAAATGTGTATTGGCTATTAGGCACTGCCATTTAAGCGAGTTGCTGCACACTCATTCGTAGAATACATTAAAGTGATTAAAATGGTCCGACTGTGTGTGAAACAACTCATGCAATTGTGGAAAATAAAAATACTATTTAAACGCATTTGCTGTAAAGATGTCGAAAAATTTTATTGAGGTTTGTTAACGATTTATGTTGGTTTGAGATAGTTCAATTTACACTCCTCATGTGGATTATAAAAATACTACTTCCATTTACATGTTCAATGAATAGTTACAAGTTCATTAGAAGTTATAGTGCAGTAGATCTTTCTGACGATTTATTTTGTAATCTAACGCTCTCTGCCGGCTGCATACTTAAAGTAATAACTTCTTATTTGCTGGATAAGCCTGTGAGCAAGTATGGCTGGTAAGTAGAGGAAATGTAATGAATGCCGTCTTTTCGTAATTTATTTTGCGAGTTCTCCGTCATTATCAGTCCATCAAGCTTACTATCAAGTAAAATTTATACCCTTTTATTCCATATAACCGGGAGAGATGGCTCAGTGCATCAACCTGATGTCACTGCAGTCCCTCTAACCGGGAGGTCCTAGGTTCGAGTCCAGACCTAGTCGAGACCAGTCGAATTCAGTCGCTGTCTGGAGGAGAATTCTAGCGGCCGGTTGCTCTGATCGGTAATTTTCCGTGGTTTCTCCGATCAACACCAGGCGAATGCCGGAGTACCCTAACAAACGGGCCACGGACCGCGCGCGATCATTCCTTCCTCATCCTTGTCCTATCCTCTCCTCTTACACACATACTTACAATAACATGCACTACACTACCACACATGCCGGGAGACCGGTCGGGAGCTTACAGCTTGTCCCGGCTGGGGCGGTGCCCCGCTGGTGGGAGATACCTGGTTGAGGTGAAAACCCCGCTAGTCGACTGTAGATCGGTGCCAGATCTCGCCATCCAGCGGGGAAAAGATCATCACCCCTTCCGAGAAAAAAACACGCGCTACATTTATAGGAGTAATGACCTAAGTAGTCGCGTCCGGAAACACGAATCAATCAATCAATATTCCATATACTTAAAAGGAAAAACCACAAGATGGGCGGGCGCGGTAGTCCATGTAGTTACAAACCCATAATTAAAGCTTTCAAAACGGTACCCCACATGCTCCTTGTCACTAAAACGGATATTGCCCAATCAGTGATAGTAATGATGCTCTAGTAATAGGCAGCACCACGAATTTGAAGCGTATATATTTCTGACCTCTACATTTTCGACATTTTCTAAATAATACCAATTTTTCTTTAAAGTTTTTCTTTAATTTTTTTCTTAAAGCTTTCGGACCTGTAATGCAAATAATTGAATACAAATGACGTCCAAAGGCCAAAGGCCAAAGGCCTGAAGTCCAAAGGCTTGAAATTTTCGAAATTTTCAGAAGTTTAAAATTTCAATAATTTAGATATTTTTCTACCTGAAAATCCGATCTTCTGATGATCTGAATCTGATCTGACGAATATCTGATCTTCGAAATTAAGACTTCAGTCATTTCATGAGCAATTTTTTAAAAAGAATAATTTTTGGTGGTAATTTTGAGTGAAACCGTGTGCATTTAAAAAAGAAAACATTTGCTAATAAACGGCTCTAATTTTCTTCTTTAAATTATTGGCTGAAATGAAGTTTGCTTAATCATATGGATACGTTCTCTTTTGAGTCATAGCTGAGGAATTTTGAAAATCGCCCATGTTGATGTAGAGGTGTGTTTGGTTAGAAGTTTTTGAAGTGACAGCTCTTGTGTTAGGATATGTTGTGTTTGAGACGTTTTTGTATATCCTCGGTTACGACGTTCTGATTGCGTGGCACAACAGGTGGAAGAAGACACAATTTTTCCCCACCTCTCGCATGAGAATATCTAATTTGTTTGTTGGTATCGTGCGATCAGTATGGATTTGTTGTTCGAACAATGCCATATACAGATATCGCCGGTTTTCGTGAGTGTTTAACCTCTTGGAGCCCGTGTTTGGAACTATGAGGAACCTTGAAGACGTTTCAGAACAGGCAGTGGCGCCAGTAGCCATCTAAAGCTAGCAGCGCCCAGAAACCAAACTCAACCAAACCATATCCAAAAGTTTAGGCTAATTTTAGGCTAATTAAATGCTAAAATGGAAATTGGAAACGGAAGTGTAGCGGAATGGGATTACCAATCGAAAATGATGTACTGTACACCCTGCTGTTTGCCGATGATCAAGTGGTCATAGCTGGAGACGAAGATGATGCGAGTTATATGTTTCGCAAATTACAAGAGGAGTATGAAAGATGGGGTCTCACTATAAACCTAAAAAAAAAACGGAATATATGATAGCAGGAGAAAAAGAATATGGGGACCTGGACGTCGGTACAGGGAAAATTAAACGAAGCGAAACTTTTAAGTACCTCGGAGTTACCCTCTTCTCGAAGGGAAGAAGCTCTGATGACATTTCCAACAAGATTGGACAGGGAAAGAGAGCGATAAGACAGTTAAACTCTATTCTCTGGAGCAAAAGTATCACAAAACGGAAGAAGGCTCATATCTTTAAGACCGTCATACAGAGCATAAGTACCTACGGAGCTGAAACATGGACACTGAACAAAAGGGATAAATGTGGGTTGATGGCCCTTGAAATGGATTACTGGAGAAGGTGCTGCCAGGTGTCTAGGTTGGATCATGTTAGAAATGAAACAATAAGACAGATGATGAACGTAGAGAGCAGCATCTTGGATTCAATTGGAACAAAACGATTGAATTGGTATGGGCACCTCCAGCGTATGGAAAGCAATAGGTGGCCTAAGAAGATCTGGGCATGGACACCTCCAGAGCGGAAGAAGCGTGGAAGACCACCAAGAAGTTGGAGAAAGGACATCCAAGAAGAAATGGAGGCAAGAGGTCTCAAAGATGGAGACTGGGCAGATCGGAAGAGGTGGAAACTGAGAAGCGAGAAGCGGCGACAGCCGTAAAGAAAAACCTCGCAGCTTATATATAAATGCTCTATTCCCGAATTTTAGGCTCCGGTGGATTTTCCAAAATCATGGACGCTGCTAGCTTTAGACTAAAGCTAGCAGCGCCCACCTAGAATGAACCTCAAAATCAATTGAAAAATCTGAAACCCTTCCCAAAATTTAAGAATAATTTTAGGCTCTTGGAAAAAAATATCCCCGTGTTCAAATTTCAAATATCAAGGCTGAACAAAGAGAAACAATTAACATTGATTCTTATGGGCAAATAAACACCAAAATCAGAAAACCTTAGGAAAAATCTGAAACCCTTCCCAAAAGTTAAGAATAATTTTGGGAAGTGTTTCAGATTTTTCAGTTGATTTTGAGATTGATTCTGGGTGGGCGCTACTAGCTTTAGTCTAAACATTTGGATTGATTCATGATAGTCATGATTGTCATGATTTTGGAAAATCCAGAGGAGTCTAAAATTAGCCTAAACATTTGGATATGGTTTGGGTGAGTTTGATTTCTGGGCGCTGCTAGCTTTAGATGGCTGGCGCCAGTTCTCCTACAGATATCTTCTCGGCGATATCTGTATATGGTATCTCCTTCTCCCCTCCCTACTTGCGAAAATTACGAGACGGATCTTACCAAGGAGCATACTCCCCTGCACTGTTCTAAAGTACGAGATAGATATCGAAGGCATCACTTCGCTGGCTCTCTGTCAGAGATGCTATGTAATCAGGGGTCCTTTCTCTGCAGGATCTTCACTTTCATACGAGAAAATGGAATGCACAACCTTATCTGAGAGAGGAGAATAATGCCAATTAGAATGGCTTTTACTTGGGAGATTTTGAAGTATTTATCTGGTTATTTTCATGCCAAATCCTTTTTTTTTACCATTGGACGCATTCATGTTTCATATTTTAATGTTTTTAATGTCTTTTAAATATATTAATTTGGCACCGTCCCAGTGAATACTTTTCTTTAAATTAATATGGGTGCCGATGACCTTGGATGTTGAAGCGACCTTAAACCTAATATAATAATAATAATAATAATAATATAATCATCTGATAGTAGTGGTAACTACATTCTCCATCATGTCTTTTAATATATCGTGCACCTGATCCCATTGAGGTACTCGATCGTTTCTAGAATTGCACAAGATTATGATCAATAATATTTACTTATTAATCGTTGGGATTTTGAGACTGCCAATGCCCATTGATCTTGATTTGGTAACCAGTTGAATTTTCTATATTACTTTTTCTGGATGACCTCGTTGCTTATGACGTATTTTTTGTTGTTACATGTTTGTCTATTTATTGTGGCGTGCCTAGTCTGGGACCAGGGGCGGATCCAGCCGCTCATTGGGGAGAGAGCTTCAAAGATTTTTGTTAAATAAAAAACACATTTATTATATTACATATAATTTTTGTAGTATATATATATGATCATATACAGTATTAGTTTTGTTTAAATAATTACATAATTTTATTAAAAATAATTATTTCAAACAATTGTGCCATATAAAATAAGGTAACTAACGAAAACCCTAGGCCTTTTAGGAGGGGGCTTGCCCCCCCCCCCTGGATCCTCCACTGTCTGGGACTGGTGTAGTATTGGAACTATCATGTCTCCGCTTCAGCCTAACTTTGAAACAGTACTGCACCCGTCCGTGCACCTGATCCCATTGGGAGTCTTGCGGCGCTCCACCGCCCTCCAGACGCCAGCGGCGGCGGCGGCGGCGGCTGCAGAGGGCCCTGGCACAGCGCCACAGCCTCCTGGTAACACCTGCTTGCTTTCGCCTTGGCCCGCCCCCACCGCCCGCATCGCCCCCGCCGCGCCGGCCCCGCCGCAGCCAAGCGGGCGAATTGTGGAAGAAGGTATTTGGCACGCTCAGGCACCCATCGGCTTCTCCTTTCTGTAATCCCCTCTGGACATAACACGCTCACCCTCCGACGCGGGGTGACGTTCTATGCACATGGAAGGTTTCTTGCGTAGAAAATGCTTCACGGCTAGCTGCCGTTGAGTAGTGATATTACACGACGTGGTCTCTTCCTCTGTGCAACACCGTCGCTGCCTGCTCGGTGCAACATCGTTGCATAACCGTAGCTTACTTGCCGCATCGGGTGTATGAACCTACAGAGCATATTGTTCGTACAGCGTCACAGGCTGGAAGCCTGTCTGTTGAGTCCTGAACTATGACGAAACGCTTTTTGCTACCCTAACTGCTGCGACCCTAGCGCAGAGGCACAAAGGATGAGCAGTAAGGGTAGCAAAAGCTTTTCGTCCTAGTTCAGGACTCATCAGACAAGCTTTCAGCCTGCGACGCTGGAGGTTTCTGTTTGCCTCAAGTGATCTCCAACACTTGCTCTAGTATCGACAGTATCGGCAGTGTATAAGCGATTCTGACAGTTCGATGTATTGTTGCCACACATTACTACGCTCATGGCACCACTTTCCTGACAGACAAATTAAATCTCAAAACATTAACACTTACTGACAGGCAATGGCACACCTGGATATCATGTTCATAACCTTCGCCACAGGCAAACCTTATTGCCTCCACGATATCGAGCGGCAACGCGGAACACTACGTAGCTGTGAGAAAGTAAACAAATCCTCGCAAGCTGATTGCTTCAGAGCAGGTCACGTGATTTACGCACGTGCGAGACAACTGGCAAAGTCGCTTATACGCTGCCGGAACTGTAGATCGAGTTCAGCCGCTGTCCGGAGGAGAATTCTAGCAGGCTGCTCTGATCGGTAGTTTTGCGTGGTTTCTTCGAACAATTCGAGGCGAATGTTGGAGGAGTACCATAATAAATGGGCCACGGACCACGGGCGGTCTTTCCTTCCTCTTTCTTGTCCTATTCTCACCCGTTACTTACACACACACACACACACACACACACACTCACTTGTACTACACTACTACACATGCCAGGAGACCAGTCGGGAGCTTAGAGCTTCTCCCGGCTGGGGCGGTGCTCCCCTGGTGGGAGAAACGTGAAAGAGAAAAATCTCGCAAGCCACCTTGTAGGTCGGTAGCGGATATCGCCATCCAGCGGGGGTAAACACTGTCACCCACTGTGATACACATACACCACACTTACGGGATAATGGCCGCAGAAGTTGATGTGTCCGGAAATACGAAATAATCAGTCGGCCTGCACATGTGGAACGACGTGCCTTGTACGCTCGTTGCAGGTTCTCCTTGTTCTGCACTCTCTGAGGCACAAATAAACTTTACGTCATTATAAAGAGTGTAATTAGCACTATCCGTTACAAAAGTTTCAAGAAAAAAATTGCAGCCATATATGAGAAAATGGAGTTTGAGCGTTTCTGAAAATGCGAAATTTTGAGCTACTTTTTATAAAAAACGGTTGAGTTTTCGAGAAACTTTACTTGGCATTATTTAAAGCACATATACTCGTAAATATAATAATGGGAACAAATCGCCGCTAATGTAAATATTATCGACGTGAGAAACATGTGAAAAAATTTACATTTTTGTAATTTTTGAAAAAATATATGATGCTTGCCCTCACAGTTGTCTAGATGTTGGAACAAGCATTACTTTGCATTCATGTACATTAAAACAATCAATTTATAGGTATTCCTATCGTCATCCAAATCAAAACATTTTACTGTAACAAGGTGGATTTGTGTAGCTCTGAAATTGCATGTCTTTTGGAAGATAGATATTTGTGATTCTACTACTAAGGTTGACAATCCTATCCTGAAAAACACTTTTTGATTATGTATTATAATATATTTTTTACTATTCTTGAAGCTTTTCAGAAAATATTAAACGATCTGAAAATTCACATAGTTTTGCACTGTACTCATCAACAATGTACAACAATGCTCAGTTTAAATGAAGCCGATACTGAAAATCTTGATGCAATAAGTTAGAATGTAAGGCATCTGTAATGATACCCATTCCGTGTAATCACTCGAAAAACCATCCTGCATTAGTTCTCTGCATCAGTTCGCTGCATCAGTTCGCTGAAGTGCAAAAAAATGCTTTTGCGCTGAATGGCCAAGCCAATTTGTTGCATTTGTAAGAAATGATAAACACAAATTCTCGCTAGAGTTATACTCGTACTACTGGCTGAGGAAATTCCTCCAAGCCTGCATCAAAGAGATTTAAGGCGAGCAAAACATAAAAACATATATTATGATATAGGAGAAGCGAAGGGTGTGTATGTTACTCCGTAAAAAAAGCTTACCAGTTCTCTTGCACTGATTGCGGTATCTGATATTTATTGAGCGTTACCTTTTTTCAGATACGAACGAAGAAAAAGACAAATTAGTGACTTGGAGAGAAAATTGCTGGTGGCGGGTTTTTAGACACAACTACCGACTTTATCACATCTAGTCGTACTCTACAGATCAATGCAGCTGCTCTCTAGTATTCATACACAAGCTTGGTCGTTTTCAACCTAATTATGTAGCGTCATTCGAACATCTGCCTCCGTCGAAATACGCACCTCTCTGCCTATGAAAAGAACTCGCAACAGCACTCAGTAACGCATCCGATATGTAAGTTAATAACCTTGTCTGTCTCGACATTTTTCCACGAAACATCTGTTTCTAAGTATCTCGCAATATTCTATTAGATACGTATCTCGCTCTATTCTCACAACAAATTCAAAGAAAAATATTAGAGCTGCTTTCGAGAAAACTTCGAAAATGCCCGGGGCCTTCATGTAAAGAACCTCCAAATTTTGAAGAAAGTTTTTCAATATCGCAGAGCCTCTAGTCGAGCCAAATCGACTGGAGAATACCCATTTTGGAAAAGATCCTACGTATGGTTTAGGCTAGGGTTGCCCAACTTAGACGGGCTTATGAGACACATATCAAATTCTAGAAAAGGCGCTGTCGCGCCATAATTTAAGATGTTTTTCCTTAACTACTGAGATTATACTGAAACAAATACATATATTAAGAAACGACTTTCATTCAACATACTTAATGATTAATGTACATAAGACAAGAAAATTAATATATTATTAAATAAAAATAATACGAATTTTGGAATTGTATTTGGTGGGTGTAATAAAATTTTTCAAGCAGTCGCGGGTCACACAAGAAGATCCAGCGGGCCAGTTGGAAAGCCCGCCAGTTGGAAAGCCCTGGTTTAGGCGGTAGTCGTGTTAGCATTCGTGGACACACAGACGGATGGAGTTTTGAAAAAACAAAACAAAACAAAACAGGTTTTATCCAGTTTTCTGTCACCAGACCCCTGCTATAAGAGATTTTCTGGCGAAAATTCCCCGTTTTCCGCCGCAAGATTACATAACTTTCTCTTCTTACGAAGCATTCGTAAGGCGAGAAGGTAAAAACAACACTTTTTCAGTAACAGGGGACCCCAAAATATATATTTTCGTTGAAATCTCGAAATCGATTTTCCGCAGCACGACATAACTTTCTCTGTTCTTCATGTTTTACTCCGTATACGTATACGTATGTATAAGAGAAAGTAAAAAGAATTATCAAAATATATCCACTTGTTGTAGAGTTATGATGTTTGAAGTAAAAACCTTCATTTTTTGCCAACTATTTATAATTATTATTTCACCGTTTTACATTGTTATAGAAAACAACATTCTGTTACCCACAACTCTAATAAGTTACATAATTTTAATTTTATTTCTTCATTTGTCCCGATCATCATAATCCTCGTCTGTTAAGTTCATGTCCTTCAAAGTTCCCTCAATTTATCTCAACCAGCTGTGTGTAGGTCTTCCCAATTATTTATAAACTAATAGAAAAAAATTAAAAATTATTTGATCTCTAAAAGCGTAAAGAAATTAAATGTACAAGAAAAAACAAGAGAGACCCAAAATTCTAGTTTCTTTTTCTCTGGTAGACAGCTACCTTAATCCGCTTGCTCTTAAGAAAAGTAGTCTCCGATATACTACTCGAATGTCGCATTAGCTGCGTGCTCGTTGTTGGACTTTCCCATCCTCCTGAGGTGGATTGTGTTTCGCGAGCAGAAGAGACATGCAAATGCGGCAGAAGACGCGGCTTCTGTTACGGATCGAATGGTTCCAGTGCTTGTACGAGCTCCACAAACAATCTCTTGCGTGATGACGGGGAAGGCAAGCACTTCGTTCTCCCGAAGGAAATTCGAAGCCAGGGAGATATTGGAGAGGCGGATAGAAATGGGAGGATTCGGTGGTGAAATCCTACCGGGCTACGATCCGATTAAAATAAGTTTGCTGATTGCCAGTTGAGCTTCTGAAGCTGTAGCTTCATAGAATATGAGTGTGTGATTTGGTCACTTTTATAAGTTTTTTTATTTCAGGTGGTTATTTTCGTGTCCCTGAAACAGGTGCTCAGTGGTTCGCAACGTGTCAACTGTCAATCACCAACTTCTTTTAATCGGACCATAGATGTATTTATTCCACGCCCTGTGGCTGCACCTGCAATGGATACCGCACGATCGATTTATTGTTCTGAAATGTGATTTTCTTATGCCTGGAATGGGTGGTGTTTCTGGAAACTGAGATCCCGCGCCGTCCTACACGTTGGCTTGCAGGGCAATTACCCCTCGAGTTAACTCCGATCAGGGGAGCGCCCCAACCAAGACAAGCTGAAACATCCCGAAATGTGTGGTAATGTAGTGCAAGTAAAAGTAAGTGTACGTAAGTAAGGGGTGAGGGTAGGTCAAGTAGGAAGGAAAGACCGTGCGCGATCCGTGACCCGTTTGTTAGGGTCGGCATTTGCCTAGTGTTGATCGGAGAAACCTCGGAAAACTACCGATCAGAGCAGTTGGACGTTAGATTTATTTTCCAGACGACAGCTAGATTCGGACTATCGGCCGAATAGCTATAGCTGTAGCTATAGCTACAGCTATAGAAAATCCGACATCATTAGGATTCGAACCCTAGGATATTCCGGTCGACGAAGCTGGCTCTGAGCTAAACTCAGTCGGTCCTTACTGTCGAGCCTTCGATCGGGAGGTCGCGAGTTCGGTCCTGGTAGGATGTCGAAAATTTGCTTGATGTGTTTAATATGAGTGGGAGAGAGTTGCGTGTCGGAATCGAATTCGTATTTGTGCCTGCCGGAAACGACTGATCCAATAATGTAGCTTAAATGTAGCAATAAATGTAGCTTCACTGTGCGCACGTTTTATTGAGCACTCCTTTTGCTTGTAGTTCATTTACCGTTGAAATTTATTTTCTATAACTCGGGAACAAACATTTTTCAAATATTTTTATTTTTCTAAAATAATTATTTTCTAAATTCATTTTTTCGTTTTTTTTTATTCTGACCCTCAAGAAAATGTACGCAGATAAATCTCTTTCCCCACACGTCATATCCAGTTTTTATTGTTTTTTGACAAATAAATAAATAAATACGTGTTTTCGTGGTTTCACTGATCATTTCCAAAAATGTGCATGACGCGCACCCAATACAACAGGCCACAGACTGCGTGAAATCTTATCTCTGTATTCCGTGATGGGAAGAGATGGATGAGCTACTACGCATCGCCTCCGACTTCAGCCAATGAGCTTCAGGCACCAGTTTGGGTCACAATATTAGCGGGAATTTTAAATGCAGCCAGACACCAAAATTATCACCTTACAAGTCATGAAACAGATATATGATGCATTTAAAAAATATTACATCTTTTATTATAATAATTCCTTCATCGTGTACGTTTTGTCCTTCCTTAAGTTTGAAAATTGTCACTTTATGCTACTTTGAAAATGTTTTTCAACACTTCTCGCTCTCCATGCAACATGGCGGCAAGCGTCTGGTCTGGCTTTTCAAACGAAATGCCCGTGCTGTGGTCACGTGGTTCGTGACGTAAACCGGTGATGCGCAGAACGAGCAAAAATCGGTGCGCAGGACTAGCTCAACCGTCTCTTTCCATCCTGTTCCCTTCCTATTTCCGGGTGTCGGTGAACAACAGTTGAAGCGCAGGAAAACTGCAATCATTCTGGAATGGATGGTTGGGTGAAAGTGACGTAATAAGAATGATGGTATAGAGCAGGGCCGTCAGACGATCGAGCACGCGAATGGTCTTCGCAAAGGTTTGAGGCACGCGGCGATATCAGCTTAGCGAAGTCACTTCAGTTACAGGCGGGAAGCAGGGGTGAGAAAACATCGTGCGAATGTGGCGAGTTGGGTGAAACACACCGGTTGGTATATCATAAAGAGACATTTATTAATTTTTACGAACTTTAACGGGAAATTGACATGTAAATAAAAACTGCAGTCATACAAGCATTGATCATTACACCACGGAAGTATTAACGCACGTTTCTACTTAGTGTTAGAGAAAGCAATATAAGAGAATTATTAATTCTAATGAATATTTGTGAGAAAATAAATATAAATCAAAATATATATTAAATCAAGATAAATATTGTATATCATAATTTCAGAAAAGCACTGACACTATTATTGAAAATAAACATTTAAAGAAATACGATGTGCATATCTTTCGTGTGAAAATGAACGCAATAAAAGCACTTAAAAATTATAGAATAATGATGAATAGAGTCCGGAAAAATATGTAGAAAGTCAAAAAACGTGAAAAAACGTTCATAAATATGTAATGAAAACAGTAAAAATATATAATAAGTATGTAAAATTGGATACATTATGTATATTAAAATACACTATGTTTTAAACACTTTTACCAATACAAAATTGCATTTATGAAAACTTTCCTAAAAACATTTTAAAATAATACAAACTTTTTAAAAATCATTTGGAGAGCACAAGTTACATTTTGCACCTTGTAAGAGCCCACTTGGACAAACTTTTTATACGTCTTCTTGCGCCCCGCCACGACTGCCTTCTGTGCATCCCTGAGAAATCGGAGCGCGGGCTTCCCTTAGCCGCGGGCCCTGCGTGCCCTAGCGGAGCGCAAGCGCGCTCCGAGCACGTACGTGCTCCGTTTGACGGCCCTGGTGTAGAGGAAACGGGAGAACCCCGGGAATTTCTCCAAAAACTTCTTCCACAAATATTTCACGTGGATGCACCAGTGATTTAAACTCGGGCCCAGCTGATCAGTCAGTTCATCACAGATCTCTTCGCCGCAGCTTCAGTCTGTTGTATCGCTTTCTCAGGTTTGAAGACGCGGTGAATGAATATTTTCTACGCCTTCCGTCGAGAAAAAAAGTGCCTTATCTCATGAAGATTTGGGACAAGTAAAATGACATGAAAACTATGTTAATGACGCCCTTGTGATACATTTAAGAACCAATCAACAGCTTAGTATTACTTTCCGCTGTAAGGAACATTTCTATTTTAGTTTTTTCTGCTTTCGCAATAATTATTTGAATAGTTTTTGTTTCACCTTTATTGTTGATCATTTCATCTGCTTTCTTTATCTTTCTCAGCTGTTTTGTTTCTCTTTTTCTTTTCCGAATTTATTTTCATGTCTTTTTCGCAAATTTCCCAATTTTTACTTTGTGGCTACCGCTTACGTTATTTAATACTTTCCGAAAAACGGCGAATTTTTGGCAGAAAAATTTACTGCAGGGCCCTGGTAACGAAAAAGTGGATAAATCCAGTTGCTAAATTTAGAACAAAAATCCTTTATCACGTGGTGTAACTAGAATCCATGTTTTGTGGGGCCTTACACCGAAAAATCGAATGACGGCAAAAACGTCAGTCCGCCCGACCGTCTGTTAACACGCTAGAGCCTAAACCGTTGAGCCGGTTTTCTCCGAAATTGATATTTCTCTATGAATTTGGCTGATGTCGCAGCCCCGTGAATTTGAAACGGATATTTTAATTTTGGGAGGGACTGAACATGAAACAACTGGGACATTTTCAAAATTTTCAAAAAAGAGCTCCATGGTATTTGATTAAATTTTGTTGATGGCTAGAGTGAAGAACGTTTAAGAGAATGGTGCGGGTCTTGGATAATCGTGAAGAGCTCTTATTTTTCGAAAATTGCAAAAATTCTAAACTTTTTCGGCGTCTTCCTACAACTCAGTTATGAACATAGAGATCTGCCTTAATGAAATCTGTTCTTAAAGATACATTTTATAATACCTTTATGTACAATTGTTTCGAAAATTTAAGTACCTTTCGCGTAATTTTGAGTGGAAAGTACGGACGTGAAAGACGTGCTTTTTTTGGCATCACTAATTATTTTTACTTCCCTTCCGTCTGGACAGTCACATCGCTTTGGTGGATGCCTTCAGGGACACTGTATCCACTCACTCCGCAGTATTGTTGCTGGCAACCTGCTGGGCCGCGCGCAGGCGGTGTTTGACCCACCGAAGCGCGCGGCCGAATGCCGCGGGTGTCCGCTCCGCCGGCTGCACCTGCGCCTGTGCGCGCCCCAAGGTTGCCAGGTTCGCACTGAGCAATTCCGACAATGCACGGAATAAACTAGTGGCGCTAAAACAGCACGCACTTTCTCGCCCGGACCTTCGCATGCAAAATTACGCGAGAAATAATGCAGATTTTCGATAAACTGTACATGACCTTATTTCAAAATCTATCTTTAAGAACAGGGAGGGGAAAAAATTAAGGAACAACGTTAAGGGAAAGAATCTCTTTCTTCATAATTGTAGTTGTAGGATGATGTCGAAAAATTTTTGAATTTTGGCAATTTTCGGAAAATTCCTGTTTTTAACTAACATCCGAGACCTGTACCATTCTCTTAAACGCCCTTCACGCTATCCAACAACAACATTTAATCAAAATTGAAGGAGCCAAGTTTTTGAAAATTTGGAAAATGTTCTAGGGACTTCATGTAAAGTACCCCCCAAAAAATTAAAATTTCGGTTTCAAATTCAAGGGGCCGCGACATCGGATTGGACAATATCAATTTTGGAGAAAATCGGCTGAACGTTAGAGCCGCTAGCGTTGGTTACAGACAGACGTTTTGCCGTCATTCGATTTTTCGATATCAAGGATTCTGGATTCAAATGATGGATTCTGGCTACACCACGTGTTGGAGGATCCCCCCCCTAAATTTAGCAACTGGACTTCCCCACTTTTTTGTTACCTGGCCCTTGAAATAAGTGTTTTTCTGCCGAAAATTCGCCGGTTTTTCGCACAGCATTACATAACTTTCTCTCTACGGTGTAAGCGGTAACGAGAAAGTAACTAGTGGTGCTATAGAGGCACATATTTTCTAGCATTATTTTTAACTTTGTCAATTTAAAAATTGAGACAATTCAACGAAAATTGGATATGTTTTTTATAAGCATCCTTGGCACAATCCGAGAAAATATTTAAAGAAAAAAGACTTTTTTGAGAATATTTCGTTTTTATATTTCTTTTATTGCTCGCAAAATCATGTTTTCTATTACTCGTGAGTGAGTCTAATTTACAAATGCTGATTTTCACTGTTTGTTAGTACTTTGTCATCCTTCAATAATGCTTTGAGTAAGCCATCTGGAACTCAAGAAAACGTGCGGAGGTTATACTTCTCTGTACGTTACATACAGTTTTTATTGTTTTTTAACGAAAGTGAATCAAATTCCACCATTATATTTATATGTTTAATAATGCATTTTGTTACGCCTGGCTCACACAAAAATTCGTCCACGTTTTAGAAGAGCCTGTGGTGTTTATGATTGCGAGATGCTCGCATATGGAAACGTAATATTTCGCGACGTCAATTTTAGAAGTCTGAGAGCGAGAGGGCAATGGACTTGTAGATATCCGAGAAATTTCGAGTGCATTGTCGTGGTCACTTTTTGCTCTCTACGACATAAAAATCATGTTTTTTGTAAATTATCGCACAATATTTGAATATTATTTTTTCTCGCGGTTTAAAATCATGTTATTTTGGCTACCACTCTGCAAATACAGGCTTTCTTATTATCCGATTTCTTTTATTCGGAATTGAAATATAACAAACGTAACATTGACAAGCCAAAAGACGAATATCGCAATTTATTTTATTGCAAAGTAATTTTTAGTAAAGAAACGGTTATAAGTAGGTGGACTGGAAATTGAACCCGCAATTATGCGAGTACTTGATCATTACTTAGACTGAGAAACCCATTTTCTACTTTAAACCTTTCTTCACTAATCGAGATTTTCTATTAAACGATTTTAAAAACCTTATTACACGAAGCTTAATGACATTCCAGTTTCATGAGCAGCAGCCACAGAAGTCATTAAATTTCCCTCTCAAAGGGCGAGGAAATATTAAATGCGCTTTCCAGTAATAAAAAATTGTCCCTGACTGGGTTTTTTCTGAGGACATAGTTTATGAGAACCCAAATTCGATATCGTTGTAGATGTCAGAGTTGTTCAGTGCCATCATATTCTTGATCTTAAAAGCGTTTGTCTCGAAAGATTACATTACCATGAGAGTGCATAAATGTAGAGGAAATGTATTTCTTGGAGACATGCATTGAGAATAAAAATAATGATACGAAATTAAATATAACCTAACAAATAATCATACAGTAAAAAAGTGAATTCAGTTTTCAAGTTCTCTCGTACCAAAATCGGATGATAATTGAACAATGTGAAGCGATCCTATCAAATGTAATTTTCTTGTTTCTCCTATTCCCTATTTACCTCTCCTCTCTTTTTCCTGGATAAGGAGGAGGAAGAAGAAAATAACGAGAAGAAGAGAATCTCTCTCTGTTTTCTCTCTCTCTGTTTTCTCTCTGTCTGTTCTCTCTCTGTCTGTTCTCTCTCTGTCTGTTCTCTCTCTGTCTGTTCTCTCTCTGTCTGTTCTCTCTCTCTCTCTCTGTTTGTGGACGTTTACACTGCTTCCTTTAGCTCCACAACCCAATTGCAGTGTTGGCTTTTCCTCGAGGTAGCATATTTCCTGACCTTGGGTAAGAACGAGATTGAGATATCAGATTGTTAGACTGGGCATGGTAAGATGCCCGTTGTTCAAAGTTCTGCTGCTATGGCATCCGCTTGGAATTGATCGGAGGAAACTACCGATTAGGGCAACCGTCTTTAAGAATTCTCATCCGGACAGTGTCATCGTCCTACTCTACGCTGGTCCACCTCCGTAGTCCAACCTGGACCTCCCAGCCTGCTGGTGTCGCAATTGCGTATTCATTACCAACTTAATAGGCAGTCCCGAGGTGACACACTTTCAATACAGATACGTCTACTGACCATGCACTACACTGCACAGCTAGGTCGAATTCAGTCATTGTCTGGAGGAGAATTCTAGCGTCCGACCGCTCTGATAGTTTTCCGTGGTTTCTCCCATTAACACCAGATGAATGCCGGAGTATGAACCCTAACAAACGAGCCATGCGCAATCATGGACCGCATGCTATCTTTCCTTCCTCTTCCTTGCTTGTCCTCATCCCTTGGTTACTCACACAACACTACGCTTCCACACTTGCACGCAACACACGCATGCACTTGTCGGGAGACCAGCCCCGCTTGTTTTTTCTAAAATGACCTTAACAGTTGACGCTTGGGTCGGTATCTCTGGATCTCGCCATCCGGCGGAAGAAGAACCCCACAACCTCTCGCGATAAAACATTCACTACACCATCGGGACTAATGATCATAGTCGAGATGCCTGGAAACATCGATCATTCAGACAACCAGCTTCATACAGTAACACATCCACGTGTCACCATTTCCGGCAATAAAGGGGTTAACGTTTTGGCTTCCTAAAACACGTTCGCGGTTTCGATCCCGGCTGGGGGCGGTGGGTTTCCGAAGGGTGGAAAATCTTCAGCGTTTCATGTCTCGCTTGTGCCAGGTAATAGAACCCTAGCAGCTGTTCTCCTTCCGGTCATAATCCATCCCAAAGAGATCATTCGTTCTACCGACCAGACAGTTTATACTTCATTAATCAAGACCGACATCTGAGGTGGAAAGTGAGTCACATCCAGGCACCGCAAGGGACGCCCACGAGGCGCGACTGCTCGAAAGAATCTCAAGGCCAGCACCGGGGTAGGTTCTGCAGTCCTCCCCGTAATATGATTCAAAGCTTGGATGGAGAACACGGGTTTGAAACACCGCCAAATGGAGATATACCCGCGATCATCCCAAGCGCTTGTACTCGTATATTAATACTAATCGAACGGTTGCAATTAAAGCACTGGCTTACTTCTACTTCATCAATGACATACAAACTTACGGTGCACGGATACCCGTGTAATTGTGTGATTGTTTTGTAGTTGGCCTTGAGAATGACCTAATGAACAAATGACAACAGAAAAGCGTTACCTCTGTTAATTAACGATTTTTTTTCAAAAATTGTGATTATTCTATAAAACCGGTAAATAATAGCATACGTTAACATGTATGCGGACCAGTTTCTTTCATTTAAAGCAAAAATCTCAAAATTTGTTTGAGTAGAAAGCTCAAATTGATTTCTAAACGAAAACCCCATAGTGTTTAAAATAAAACGATATTATAGTACACCAAGTATGTCCGCTGGGTTCCAGTTTCATTCCACTGTGGCGGCGGCGTCAAGGCCAAAGTGACCTGCCGCCTCCGGGTCTTGAACCGCGGACGCCAAGTCGACTGCCCCTCCCCCTCGCCCCGCTCCGCTCTCGTCGCAGGAGTGCGCGCGCGGGACGGACGTGGTGGGGCGCCCCTCTGTGGCCGCTTGGAATTTATAGTGGGCACCATAGGCGCGCGCAGACTGAGACAAGAGGGAGGGGGGAAACTACATTTCTGAGCCCCTCTGGACCCACCTTTTCCATTAAACTTTTTTTTGTATTTACAAATGTCGTATTTTATGAGGTAGTTATATTATCCTTTTAGGATGTTTAATTGTTAGTGTAATAATACAATATTAGTGGCGTCATGCAGGTTGCAATAATACACAGACAAGAGTGGGTTTAAATTATTGGTAGTTTATTAATAAATAAATCCACCACCGAAAAAAACTTTATGTACAATAGTTAAATAAACGAAATAAATCGACTCCACTATTGGAGTAATATTGATTCTATGGCTACCACACCCTCTATGTAGAATCAATATTAACCAATAACCACGCTGTTTAAGGTGTCAGGATGTGAAGTAGGCGAAAAAAAACAGAGAAGGGAATAATTATGTAATCATCAAATAAATCCGATCGTGTGAAGCACCGCAGAATTCCTACACGACTTGTCACTTGACTCTCACTGCGTCACGACAACGTACATTGCCGGCCCTAGCCTCCGCGCTCGCGGTCCGCACCCCACCGGCAGCTGCCTCCGACCTGCACAGGTCGACTGCTTGAAACGAAAGGGGGGCCGGTGGAGCGTCGCCGCTCGCCTACGTAAGCTGGCCGCGCCCTTCCGCCCTTCTGTTTTTTTTTCGCTTACTTCACATCCTGACACCTTAAACAGCGTGGTTTAAGGATGTGACGTAGGCGACACCACCTACGTCACATCCTTAAACCCTATGGTGCTATGCGGTCGCACTGTTGTCACGCCCTGTCAATTTTCATGCACGACGCTACGTAATGAATATAATCGGCTCCCGTTTTGATTACATGGTTTTTGTTTTAAAATGTTATATTTTACTTGTAAATAAAACAAACTTTAAGGATAATGGAATTATAATTTTAAATGTACAATTAATAATTATAATTGGACCCCATTTCCATGAACTATTTGACTTACAAATGTCATATTTTACTAGTAAATGAAACATACTTTAAGGATAATGAAGGTATAATTGTAATAATAATATTAGTCAGCCCGGATAGCCGAGGTCGCTAAGCCTGAAGAGCCGCAGCTGCCTCGTACCTGAAAGGTCGCGGGTTCGAATCCCGCCCGTAGCATGGAAGCTTATGTGTCTGCATGATTGTAATCGTCCATTCATCCCCTATCATCATATTCAGTCCATGCTCATCCCCCCAGGGTTAACAACCTTGGAGTGTAAGAGTGGTTTCAGCATAGAAATACTGACCCCCCCCCAAAAAAAAGTCAAGTGCACTTACCCCTGGGAAAATATGACTGGGCCTCAGTGGGTAGAGTTTCACGTTCGTGCGGTCCTTAGATGACCAATTCTCGACAAAAATTAATTTGTTGTTGAACAACTTTCTGATTTGTCAAATAATTTCGAGGGCTTTAGGGAGGCAAAAAGAGACAATCAGTGATTAATCATCCCGTAGAAAATAAAATTTGTTATTACGCTAACCACATATACCCCTTAACCAATGGCCTCAAGGCCGGGACGCCGCTAGTAGGCCTTAGCTCGTAAAGAGCTGTTGTGGCAAAGTACATACATACATTACGCAGGGCTACGGAGCCACTTTCGAAATATTCAGGGGGAGGGCAATACTCCCATCCCCCTCTCTGCACACGCCTACGGTGGACACTTTTTAGTGTATTTCAATCTTATGCTTCTTATGACCATCAATTCGTGTTATCAGGTGAAGGACAATGAATCACTATTCATTCCAATGTAGGACGTCGCCTGCTCCTTTAAAATTTACTTTTTTGGCCTGAGTTAATCATTCGATTCTTTACCAGCACTTATTATAAGCACTTTGGGAAAACGATGATTTCGCGGACTATTTTGAGATCTAAACCGAACACATTCCGTCATTCACCCGCATCTCTCTCGCTTGTCACCCACTGCTTACTCTCAGCGCACTACATAGTTACATGCTTCTCACACGCCACTCACAGCGGCTGAGATAAGCCCACAAACAGCAATGCCGCTGTCTCTGCAATGACTCTGACTGGTAGGTCCTTGGGTTCCAGACCCAACCATGGCAGATTTTTGCTTGTAGCTGTTTAGGTAGGTCGAATTCCGCCTGTGTCTGGTGCAGAATTTTGGCGGCGCGGGCTGTTCTGATCGGTAGTTTTCCGTGGTTTCTCCGATCATTACCAGGTGAATGCTGGAGCAGTACCCAAACAACGGGCCACGGACCGCGTGCGATCTTTCCTTCCTCGTCCTTGTCCTATCCTCACCCCTTACACACCAACATGCACTACACTGTTGCACTACTACATTACTTTATTACACTAACATGCACTACACTCTCACACATGTGGGGAGACTAGTCGGGGACTTACGGCCAGACCTCCAGCTGGGACGGGGCACCGCTGATGGGAGACACCTCTTTAGGTTCCTTAAGGCACTCAAAATGGTATTAGTTGCTTACAAACAATAGAAAAAAAGTTTGATTGACAATGTCGGGGAATTTTCTGGACGAATACTCAAAAACATAAACAGTTTCTCATCAGAAGACCAAGACGCTTCGAATGACACCTCATTTCCCTCGATTGGTTGACCGGAAGTGGTCTAACCGTGAGTGACGGACGGACGCAAGTTAACATTCCGTTAGGGCGATCTTACAGACCAGTGGTACTTTTTCTTTTGGTGTGCGCTAGTTGTTGGTATTAATAAGCTGTCGTTCCTGCTGTCTGCGTAGATTGAAATTTAGGTAATTTCAGTACCATGAACAACTATAACTGGCGCCGGTTATGAGCTCCAGACGCGTTTTTGTTCCATCAGATCTCCGCGCCTAATCACGCGCTTTTTTAAACATTGATCTTTTCTGATTTTTGAATCGATGTTGTTATTTAAGATATGTATAATTGACTTAAAGCTATCTTATTAGATTACTTTACCCTGGAGGAATTACAGTTCGCTGTGACTAAAGTTTCTTTTCAGATTGGCTGTGGATTCGGACGTGGACTTTAGTAATGGAGACGTGTAAGAAATCAGAACTATATACAAATCCATTGTAGCACACAGCCCGTACTGAGTTCGCAAGTTTTATGTTCTTTTTCCTAATCAACTGTTCAACTGATTTTATGCAAAACCGAATTAAATTTTTTGATTCCTTTTATATGTCGGAGAAAGTCGGTCTACGAGAACTCCGCACCTCATTTAATTAGTTTTTAGACCGCGCCGAATCGTAGCTTATTCGATTATACGAGAATTAAAGTTTGTTATTGATATATTTCTTACAACAGTAATTCATATGTAACATCCGTTTTTTTTCGCATAGTTTTCCGAATCATCGGAATTTAAAAGAAAAGCGCCATTTCTGTTAGGCTCGGACCCTGCAATTAGGCACTAAGTCTGTGTGAACTTGTTCAGCAAGACCTTTTGTGTGTGTGTGTGTGTGTGTGTGTGTGAGTGCTTCCGTGTCGCGTGCGACCAGCGAGAGGCTAATGACGGTCGTTAAGCATCGCTTCCGCACGCCACTCACAAAAAAGCGCTCGGCGCCTCCCAGCTCTATTTGGGGCACGCGCCTTCACGCGCCGGCCCGCCCCGCCCCGTTTCCCTTACCTCTGCGCCGCCCGTCCCCCCTGTCCCAACTGGGCACTTCCCGTCTCGGGCGCGTGCAGTCAGACGCAGACTGCTGCCATTCGCGTTGGCCTCATTCGTTCACATGAAATCAGGGGTTTTTGATTCAGTGAGATTTGGTTTGATGGAATGAGTGTGGGTGTGATGGAAGGAGATTAGGTTTGGTGAAATGAGATTAGGTTTGGTGAAGTGATATTAGGTTTGGTGAAGTGATATTAGGTTTGGTGAAGTGATATTAGGTTTGGTGAAGTGGTATTAGGTTTGGTGAAGTGGTATTAGGTTTGGTGAAGTGGTATTAGGTTTGGTGAAGTGGTATTAGGTTTGGTGAAGTGGTATTAGGTTTGGTGAAGTGGTATTAGGTTTGGTGAAGTGGTATTAGGTTTGGTGAAGTGGTATTAGGTTTGGTGAAGTGGTATTAGGTTTGGTGAAGTGGTATTAGGTTTGGTGAAGTGGTATTAGGTTTGGTGAAGTGGTATTAGGTTTGGTGAAGTGGTATTAGGTTTGGTGAAGTGGTATTAGGTTTGGTGAAGTGGTATTAGGTTTGGTGAAGTGGTATTAGGTTTGGTGAAGTGGTATTAGGTTTGGTGAAGTGGTATTAGGTTTGGTGAAGTGGTATTAGGTTTGGTGAAGTGGTATTAGGTTTGGTGAAGTGGTATTAGGTTTGGTGAAGTGGTATTAGGTTTGGTGAAGTGGTATTAGGTTTGGTGAAGTGGTATTAGGTTTGGTGAAGTGGTATTAGGTTTGGTGAAGTGGTATTAGGTTTGGTGAAGTGGTATTAGGTTTGGTGAAGTGGTATTAGGTTTGGTGAAGTGGTATTAGGTTTGGTGAAGTGGTATTAGGTTTGGTGAAGTGGTATTAGGTTTGGTGAAGTGGTATTAGGTTTGGTGAAGTGGTATTAGGTTTGGTGAAGTGGTATTAGGTTTGGTGAAGTGGTATTAGGTTTGGTGAAGTGGTATTAGGTTTGGTGAAGTGGTATTAGGTTTGGTGAAGTGGTATTAGGTTTGGTGAAGTGGTATTAGGTTTGGTGAAGTGGTATTAGGTTTGGTGAAGTGGTATTAGGTTTGGTGAAGTGGTATTAGGTTTGGTGAAGTGGTATTAGGTTTGGTGAAGTGGTATTAGGTTTGGTGAAGTGGTATTAGGTTTGGTGAAGTGGTATTAGGTTTGGTGAAGTGGTATTAGGTTTGGTGAAGTGGTATTAGGTTTGGTGAAGTGGTATTAGGTTTGGTGAAGTGGTATTGGGTTTGGTGAAGTGGTATTGGGTTTGGTGAAGTGGTATTGGGTTTGGTGAAGTGGTATTGGGTTTGGTGAAGTGGTATTGGGTTTGGTGAAGTGGTATTGGGTTTGGTGAAGTGGTATTGGGTTTGGTGAAGTGGTATTGGGTTTGGTGAAGTGGTATTAGGTTTGGTGAAGTGGTATTGGGTTTGGTGAAGTGGTATTGGGTGCGGTGAAGTGGTAGTAGGTGCGGTGAAGTGGTAGTAGGTGCGGTGAAGTGGTAGTAGGTGCGGTGAAGTGGGATTAGGCTTGTTGGAATGGGATTAGGCTTGCTGGAATGGGATTAGGCTTGCTGGAATGGGATTAGGCTTGCTGGAATGGGATTAGATTCGGTCGCTTTTTATCCGATTTAATAGGGACATTTTACGCAACTTAGCGCACCTCAATCGGCAGCAATATCGAGACCAATAAAAGTCGAGAAAGAATATTTTTGGTCGTTTAGGTCGAAGTGGAAGAAGTTCCAACCGGTGGCGGTAATTGAGGGAGTATGCCATAAATTCCCGTAATCCCACATCGTTTTGTTGTGCAGTTCCTCGACTAGAGCTGCGTAACAACCACTGATTAGTAAATATAATTATATTATTGTATAATTATTATTTTATTAAATAAATATAACTAATACCGTCTGTAGAGATAATTACATTTACATATTCATGCCATCAACGTAATGTTGCATCATTGGAATAAAGGGTTAGCAGCAGACTGCCGGGATATTGGGAATAAATTGGATTCAGCATGGCCGAGTAATCGATTAGCATTCGATATAAGTTGACCGCTAAATCGGGCGGATTAGTGGGCTCCACTATCACTTAGAATTTGAGATCGAATTGGCGGGTGTGTGAGGGCTCAAAAATAGAGAACGCTAAGATGCATCATGTGCCTAAGAGTTCCTAATAAGATCATACAGTATTCCATTCATGAAGGTCAGATTGTGTTTAAGTAATTTCCCACCGGAATCACAAACAGGAATAGTTTTCGACTGTTGCCTCCCGCAGATTGGCCAACAGGCACGCCATGCCCGCCATGCCCGTGTAAGGATGCCACGTTGATGTCGATGGTTTCAAGGCAACGATATTACTAAAAAGCATCGATAATTCTATAAGAACATCAGTATTTTATCGATATCGGTAGATTAAATCTGATATTTGTTAACATCCATGATTTTTGCTCAGCGTTTTACATTTTAGATGTTTTGTTTGTGAATAAAATTGTTCCACAATCAGAATTTTATAAAAGTTAAAATATGAAATAATAGATACCACAGTCAGTTCGTATTTTCGTACAAAGCGAATGCTATTAATGAAGCAGACTATCTCCCTTCCCTGAGAGATGATCCCGATGTCCTGGAATTTTCTGCATTGTTCCTCGTATTTCACAGGTGGAGAGGCGTTCAACGCATGCAAGTATGCAGTTGGCGTTACCCTTCTTTCTTCATTCTTCTACCTTGAACTGAGGAAGCTCTGACCCCTTGAGGTGAACCTCTGCACTCTGGCTTTCGGGCTGTTTGTTAATTGTTATAATTTTTTGTTTTTGTTTTGTAAGTTATATCAGTTATATCTTGATTATAAATGAATAAACCTACATTAATTAGAAAATAATGAATTAGCCTGTGTCAAATTAAATTCTTCCTTGCGCGAATGTAAATGTTACAGAATGATAATAAAACTTATCCAAACTATTTTTTTGTGAGAATAAGAGTAGGGGTGGAAAATTTCGTTCTAAAAGCCTTATTAGATGGATGCTCGTTTACCGAACAACACATTGATCCGCACACTCACAGGTCGCCACGTGCATTGCTGATCACTGGCTGCTGCGCATCTTTGCAGAAACATTCCTTTGCATCTCGCGGCTGTCCGGTATGGCAGTGCGTTATTCCATGAACTTCCACCAACTCCCTGTGACATTCTCGGGCATTCCTTTCATGGTGAACGGCTCTCTTGGAGTAAGAGCGCTGCTGGAAACATGTTACATTCACCTTGCATGGCGGTAGACGGACAACTGATATCAAGTTGCTCTCTGTGCTAATACAGGTACTTGCAGAGCTATCTGTTGACAACCTACTGCAGCATCTCTTTCAAGACACAAATGAAATTTTGCGATCCTATCACATTTCTTTTGCAAAAGAATTAGTTGCCATGACTTCTGCCCCAACCCTCGTAAAATATTCAAAAACATGGATGATTTTTTGGCCGACGTTTCAATTTTGAACACAGATTTTTTGAAATACGAGGAGCGATGTTTCGTTGTCGATGTCGCGTTCCTTATGACGTGCGACCGGTCCGCGCAAGGAGATCGGCGACCGACTCCCCGGGGGAGCGGGCGAGAGGACGAGGATGAGCGCGGGAGCGGCGACCGGAAGTGATGAGCACCGGAAGCGCGCACGTGCGCCTCGCAGGAAGAAGAAAGAAAAGAGGGGAAAAGAAATGGCGGTCGATTTTTCGCTCTTTCGTAGCTTTCTTCTACGCTGCCACTTCGCCTTCGCTCTGAGTTAATTATTTTTCGTCTATCACGGCTGCGAATGTTGCCGTTTATTTCGTTGTTTTTGACAATAAAAACGGCTTTCTTCTTCTTGCTGTTTTCTTAACCGCTACTTCGGTCTTCCGGCGCCGAATCTTCTTCTCCAGCCTTCTCTGTTCTTCCAGGCATCAGGAGGTAATTTTCACTTCTCGATTGTCTTCCTGATCTGGTCGTTCCACCCTGGTCTTGGTCTTCCTCGTTTTCTCCTTTCACTTGGTTGCCATTCTAATGATCTTTTGGGGAATCTTTTCTCCTTCATTCGCTGTACATGTTTTTATTCTTAAGAGAATTAAAATTATCCGCAGGGAATTATTTTTTTCTCCGGTTTCTCCGGGATTTATTCTTCTTCTACGGTCGCCTTAAATGCTGTTTACTTACATGTTCGGAATAAATTGAACGGATTAATAATGATATTGTAGTAAGTATAATAAAGCTCCAAGATATTGATAAAATTGTTCATTATCATATTCGATAGGAGTAAAGGGTTCTGAAGTCAATATAATACTCTTAATAGGTATACAGTTAGAAAATATGCCAAGATATCAAAAAGTTATCAGGTGATATATAACACATATTTCACGAGGCTAAAAGATCGCTTGCGCTAGAGGGCTTGTGGACATACAACTTGCGCATAAAGGCATCTTTTAGGCACTTGTAACCTAATAAAGATCATTTTCCTCTAATGGAATTTACGTGTATGAAAGTGTATCAGTTTTTGTGTACGGTGCTGATTAACAATTCATTAAAATAAAAACATGTTGTGCGTTTGACCGTACTTCTAATATCTGATTTCTTTTATATTGTCTCACTCGTAAAATGAAAAACAAATCATCCGTGAAAATTAGCTCCAGCATTGTCGGTACTTTGGGTGCTAAACCCTCGTGTTTATATGACATTCATCCTCATTTTTCGTCGATTTCGATTAATAAATAATTTTTTTTACATATTGTAGCGGTACGCTATTTTTAATATTTTTTAAATTTCACAAATAACTGTCGATGCGAACCGTCCACCCTCGCCGCCGCCAGCCGGGTCGGTGCGCCCCCTCCGCTAATGAAAGGGATGACAGCACGCGCTCCTCTAAAGTTTATGGCCATCGTCCGCGAGTCGACCCTCATCCCGTCACGCACCCGGGCGCCGAAGAAGAGATTAGAGACGTGTGCTGATCCCGCCGTTCCGGGTATCATGCGCACTAAGTACCCAGACCGTCCTTCGCAGTTTTCTCCAGGGGTCCCAACGGACATTCCGCGTACCCTTTACTGACCTACTTCCGAAGTCAGACGGAGAGCGTTTTCCAGACAGAGATAGGGCTACGGAAAATTCCTAGAATCATCGGACCTGATTGGCCGAGGACAAAATTACGGCGTAGTAGCACTTAGCCAATCAGGGGCAAAATTCCGTGGGGTGGGAGCGATTTTGGGGCACTTTTGAATTTTCGGGGTGGCGGAACGAACACACCTCCACGCTAGCGGCGTAGGGGAGAGGATCACTTCTTCTTGTTCGATTGAGCTGGGGGGGGCGAGCGCCGCGGAGCGAGTAACAGCTCCGGCGCCGCGTTCGAGGGCTACGTGTACTCGACTTGTCTTGGGTGGCGAGCGCCGCGGAGTAAGCGATAGCTCCGGCGCCGCGTTCGAGGGAGAATTATTATTTTGGGACTTAGTTCGTGGACACTGAGCTCTGCCGTGGGCAGTGACCGGTGACTAGTTTTCTCCGAGATTCGTGATCGTGATAACTCCAGAGAACTTTCCGTGAGAACTGCTAATTTGTGTGAACGGAATTCGCGATCATTCACGATCCGGGCCAGCTGACCGTCGCCGCCGCCGCCGTCACCGCCGCAGCCGCTGTCGCCGCCGCCGCTCCTTTGGTAGCTACGGTGGAAGGACGTTTCTCGGCCTGGCAGGGCCATCTCAGCCGCCGACCCAGACGGAGAGAAGCCGCGACCCCCGCCGCCGACGCCGAGGGCCGCCTACACGCCGCCCCATTCAGGCATAAACTTCGGTCAACGACCGCCAAAGAACTATTGTGCATTGCTGTGCCGCGCTTAGGCACTTGTTTCCTCATTATTGTCAGCCAGAAGGCGAATGGCCTAGAGTTTGTTGGGGCCTGTAAAGGAATTTAATTGTAATTCTCGTTCTTTATTTTTTTTTGATTTAAGTTTTATCTCATTTTTTCTTTCGTTTCTAACTGAGCTCATCAGGTAGGGCCTTTCTTAACTCTTTGAATCACTGTAACTTCCCCGGCCTATTATTAGGCGGGAATAAACCCTTTTATTTGCTTTACCAACCACTGAATTGTTTCTGTAGTTAGCAAACGCCTTACGACTCCTTCCATCCGAGTTAGATTCTAAGCAGGTGACAAAGTTGGCCGACTGAGCTAGGCCCGGGCCGCCCTCGTTGACTTCGGCGCACACCCACGCCGCCGGAGCTCGACGCTGTGGTTGACGATCGACGCCACCGTGTGGCTCGATAACGAACCGTGGGTGTGACAATTGGCTTTCCCAAGTGGGGCTCGATAGCACCACAGATACCCCAGTAAAACGCCCTAGAATCAATTCATGTCTCAGTGCCATTTTGATAATAGTCGCAGAACCTAATTTTCTATTACTGTTGTTTTTTTAAATGGATGGAAGGACGCTGCTACGAAAAGAACAATTTGTGGTCTGGTAATGATATTATTTATTATTGTATTTTGTGTATAAGTGTTATTGTTTTGTGCTTTGTGTGTTGTGAATACCGTGTGCGCGTTTCACGCAAAACAGCCAAAATGCTGGACGAATCAGGCGTCGATGTGGCGGGAGAGAGCAGTTCGGGGGAACAGCCTGCGCCCGAGATCACCCTAAGTGAACTTATGCGAGTTCTCACGAAGCAAATCTCGGAAAGCAGTAAAAGACATGAGGAAAGATTTGACCGGCTAGACAGTTGTTTGGTTGACCAGGCCGCGAAACTAGAAAATTTGGAGGCGAAATTTGATCACAAAATAGGAACTTTGCAGAATCAGTTAGAGGGTAGATGTGGGAAAATTGAAACTAGCGTGGAGAACTTAGGCCAGGAGTTAGAAAGTTCTAGGGCCGAGGCAAGGGAAAATATTATCAAAATCGAATCAGAAATTAGTCAGAAACTTCAGGCATGTGACAGGAAAGTGGAAGCTTATTGCGAATCAATTACTGAGAATATTGCCGAGGTTAAAACAGAAATGAACGGCAAATTCACGAAAATTGAAACCAAACTCAGCACGGAAGTGAGTGAAATCCATGGCAAATTCGAGAAATTAGGAGTTATTGAAGGGGAGAATATCAGGGACAGGGAAGAAAAGTTAAAGAAAGAAATAGACAAGAACTTAATAAAAATTAGTAAGGGAGGAAATCGAGAAAGAGAAAGAGAACGGTCCTATTGCGAATTCATCGGGAGGATCAGGGCTTAGATTCTCGTGGGCCCCTCCACAAAATTTATGTTTTTGGGGAAAAGCAGATGAAAATCCAAAGGTTTTTCTCGACCGTGCCGAGAATTACATGGATTTGACGAAGGCAGTACCGTCCAAATTAAAACCTAAATTCATGCAGGAACTTCTACGCGGAAATGCAGCCCATTGGCTCACTGCACTTGCACCATTCCCACAAACGTACGAAGAGTTTCGTACCAAGTTCCTTGCGCGTTACTGGAACGAACAAACGCGTTACGAATTCGAGAGAAAGATTCTAGAGACCAGGTGGGACAAAAGACGCGACCAATCTTACCTTGACTACGCCATGGAGAAAATCTCCGCTATTAAATTGTGTGACCCCATGATAGAGGATAAAAAGGTCATTTGGCTTTTGACCGCGCATTACCCTACCTATGTGCAAAATTTAATTAATAGTGTAGGATGTGAGGACTTCGATCGATTCCAGGAGCTGCTCGCTCAATTTGATAGGACTCGGGTAATTTCTTATGAGGATAATTGGGAGCGAAACCAAGGGAACGGCCAGAACCGACCGTCATGGCGTCGCGATGACCGGAATCGGGGGAACGCTGCAAATGAGCGACGCCCACCACCGGATTCTAATGAGAATCGAGGCGGGAACGCTGGGGACAGAAACGGTCAGCATGATTCCACTAGACAGAGCCCGTTAAATTAGAACCGTTCGAGCCAGTAAGGTACCGGGGTCCCGAACGAGTTGTGTCAGAGGTACCAATTTCCAAGGTAGTGTCAGTGAACTACGCATTTCATGACTTAAATGACGATGCGAATGAACATGTGAAGGAACTCGCACGGAAGTGCCCAGTAATCGAGTTTCTCACAGGAAATTTTAATGTACGCGCTCTAGTAGATACCGGCAGTGAGGTTAGCGCAATTTCAAAGAAATTTTACTCGCAACTAATAAGTGAACGCATTCCGGTGCCAACTTTGCCTACGGGTAAATGCTTCGTTGTAGGAATCGGGAAGAAGAAAAGTAAGCCGATTTTCATGCAGGCCTTAATCTCACTAAATTTCGGGAAGTTTTCATTCGACGTGCCATGTTTAGTCATAGAAGACTTGAATTATGATGTTATTCTAGGGGTAGATTTCTTGCGGGAAAATAACGGGATAGTGGATTTTTCCAGGAATATTGTGAGTTTCGGTGAGGGTAGGGAAATTGAGATACAAGATGACGAGGACAGACCGGACATTAGCATTTCATGTGGGTTTGGGGATTCGGGGGATGACGTGAGTGGAGTCATTAACAAGTGCTTGCTAGGAAATGATTCACTAAATGACCACGAGCGCCATCAGCTGCAGCAATTGCTCTGCAAATACGGCAACGTTTTCGATCGTCCCGTGCATCCAATAAAAGACTTTTGCTTTCGGATCCAGGTCACCGATGACTCACCCTTTAAAGTGAAAAATTACCCTATTCCGCAGTCCATTAGGGGGGAAGTCGATGAAACGATCAAAAACATGATTAGTGAAGGCATTATTGAGAGGTCAGTCACGGCCTACTTAAACCCGATTGTTGTTGTCAAGAAGAAAGACGGGAAAGTTAGAATTTGTTTAGATGCACGACGAATCAACGAAGTTACAGTCCCAGAAAACGAGGCACCTCAAAACATAGACGAAATTCTTTGGAAATTCAACAAAACTAAAAAATTTTCGGCCTTAGATTTTTCGAGTTCTTATTGGCAGATTTCCATCCACCCCGACGATAGGAAGTTCACGGGATTCTTATACAACGGCTTAACCTACGTCTGGAAACGTATGCCTCCTGCGGGACGAAAACGGCCTTCCAGCCGGAAAATTCAATTTTTTCAACCTCCGTCCGTTTAAAGAGTAGAAGTCACTGACAACCTCTGCACACGATTCGGAGTACCTTGGGCTCGCGGTACAGTTCATGTTCTTCTTTGTTAAATTTTGTAGGGTTAATTAGAATTAAGATCTAGTAGTAGTTGCAATTTTCTTAGTTACTGTAGAATGATTTTAATGTTAGGCATCGCCATGTTATTTTTTTGAAATTTCATCACGACGAGAAAAAAAATTCTCATTTCCAAATCTCAATTTTTCAAAGCCCCAATTTTTTTTCTCTATTCGGAGGGGAGGGCCAATGTAGCGGTACGCTATTTTTAATATTTTTTAAATTTCACAAATAACTGTCGATGCGAACCGTCCACCCTCGCCGCCGCCAGCCGGGTCGGTGCGCCCCCTCCGCTAATGAAAGGGATGACAGCACGCGCTCCTCTAAAGTTTATGGCCATCGTCCGCGAGTCGACCCTCATCCCGTCACGCACCCGGGCGCCGAAGAAGAGATTAGAGACGTGTGCTGATCCCGCCGTTCCGGGTATCATGCGCACTAAGTACCCAGACCGTCCTTCGCAGTTTTCTCCAGGGGTCCCAACGGACATTCCGCGTACCCTTTACTGACCTACTTCCGAAGTCAGACGGAGAGCGTTTTCCAGACAGAGATAGGGCTACGGAAAATTCCTAGAATCATCGGACCTGATTGGCCGAGGACAAATTACGGCGTAGTAGCACTTAGCCAATCAGGGGCAAAATTCCGTGGGGTGGGAGCGATTTTGGGGCACTTTTGAATTTTCGGGGTGGCGGAACGAACACACCTCCACGCTAGCGGCGTAGGGGAGAGGATCACTTCTTCTTGTTCGATTGAGCTGGGGGGGGCGAGCGCCGCGGAGCGAGTAACAGCTCCGGCGCCGCGTTCGAGGGCTACGTGTACTCGACTTGTCTTGGGTGGCGAGCGCCGCGGAGTAAGCGATAGCTCCGGCGCCGCGTTCGAGGGAGAATTATTATTTTGGGACTTAGTTCGTGGACACTGAGCTCTGCCGTGGGCAGTGACCGGTGACTAGTTTTCTCCGAGATTCGTGATCGTGATAACTCCAGAGAACTTTCCGTGAGAACTGCTAATTTGTGTGAACGGAATTCGCGATCATTCACGATCCGGGCCAGCTGACCGTCGCCGCCGCCGCCGTCACCGCCGCAGCCGCTGTCGCCGCCGCCGCTCCTTTGGTAGCTACGGTGGAAGGACGTTTCTCGGCCTGGCAGGGCCATCTCAGCCGCCGACCCAGACGGAGAGAAGCCGCGACCCCCGCCGCCGACGCCGAGGGCCGCCTACACGCCGCCCCATTCAGGCATAAACTTCGGTCAACGACCGCCAAAGAACTATTGTGCATTGCTGTGCCGCGCTTAGGCACTTGTTTCCTCATTATTGTCAGCCAGAAGGCGAATGGCCTAGAGTTTGTTGGGGCCTGTAAAGGAATTTAATTGTAATTCTCGTTCTTTATTTTTTTTTGATTTAAGTTTTATCTCATTTTTTCTTTCGTTTCTAACTGAGCTCATCAGGTAGGGCCTTTCTTAACTCTTTGAATCACTGTAACTTCCCCGGCCTATTATTAGGCGGGAATAAACCCTTTTATTTGCTTTACCAACCACTGAATTGTTTCTGTAGTTAGCAAACGCCTTACGACTCCTTCCATCCGAGTTAGATTCTAAGCAGGTGACAAAGTTGGCCGACTGAGCTAGGCCCGGGCCGCCCTCGTTGACTTCGGCGCACACCCACGCCGCCGGAGCTCGACGCTGTGGTTGACGATCGACGCCACCGTGTGGCTCGATAACGAACCGTGGGTGTGACAATATCCCCGTCATTATTAAAGCATTTTGCGCTGATTGCATTGATTTTAATGTCATTATTTGGTTCATATAACATTTGCGAGATGCAACAAATCTTATTCCCAGAATTCATGAGTAGCCTATTCGATTTCTTCGCTCAGTAATTGTAATTTCAGCCGTTGTGAGTACTATGTAATCTAAAGTTCCTGTGTCGCCTATCAGCTCCATTGTTCGTTCCTCCGATTTCGGGATAAATAAATACAGAAATTCCCGGGTAAAGAACAGTCCAAAACAAACGTTTGCAAGCACAGTTCTTTTGAACGAAAGGAAGAAGCCTCGATTACATCAGCAACCTATCCAACAGCTTGAGATGTTCATCTGAACTGGTTTTGATTAGATTTATTACGTAAATTTTCTTTGCTTTTGGGGCATTTTAAAACATTTAAGAGCATTTTATGGATCATTTTTGGGCGATGTTTTAGGTAAGCAAAATCCGCTCCTTACTTTGTATGCAGTTCGTATCGTAGTACTTGCCTTTTCTAGCATAGTATCAATTTTAATTACGTTGTTGAACTTATGGAAGTATGTATCAATGTTTAAAACGAAATACTCAGTTGCATAATTTATTATTGAAGATGAAAGGAATCTTGAATTTGTTGTAATGAAATTGCTACCTATTGAGAAATCTTTCTTCTGTTTTCACAATTCACTGTGGAATAGCTGCACACATTACAAAACAACAACAGCTTTGTACACATTACAAAATTTAGCACATTTTATTGTAGCAAAACGGTGAACATTTGTATCTGTCGTTTCTACTGATTCTTTACTCTTAGTGTAAGCTTGGGAATATTGAAATAATAGATCACAAATAAAAAATGATCAGGATGTGTGGATGTTGCTTTCGCTTCCAATATCACAATCTAGAAATAAGAATGTCCGTGTGTCTGGGAGGTTTTGCTTATTATAGGTTAAGTGCACATTTAATTAAAACTTTGAAGCTTTAATTTGCATAAAATACAATCATTTATAATTGAACACTAACCACAAAAATCAGCATATTTTTTACACCTTAAGACGCTTCTTTGCAGTACCAAAATTCAATATTTGTGTGTTATTGAGTTTGAACACTCATGATATTCATTAGCATCTGCACACACTTATTACATCACCACAGATGAGTTAGGGTAGACTGATTGTGATAATGTTCTCATCAAGAGAAGAAATTTTACACCTGCGTCTTTCTTGACGATTACCTCGAGGAGAACGGCATGCAATCGGCAGAACGGCATGAAGAAGATGGGACAAAGTGTGACGAAGAAGTAGAGAATAGTTTAGGGGACGAATTGGGAGGAAAAGGGAAAATCCACGAACAGCATAAAGACGGTAGGGGATGAGAGAGAAGGGGAGAGGGAAAGAGAGAGAGAAGGGGAGAGGGAAAGAGAGAGAGAAGGGGAGAGAGAAAGAGAGAGAGAGAAAGAGAGAAGGGGAGAGAAAGAGCGCAGCAAATTTTGAAATGGAAACGGTTCTCTTCCTGGTCGCCTGTCTCACAGAGGTCAAAGCCAGTCGCAAGGATATCTCTGCTTGATCTGACGAGAGCCGGTCGGTGCCCGGTAGCAGTGCTGTTTTCGATTCAATACAATTTGATTCCATTTTAATCGATCAGAATTAATTCGTTATGGTAGTGATTGCTGGATTTTTGAGTTCAACTTGTATCCCCGTCCGTCGCTCTCTCCATACCTGTCCGTTACTCTCTGTACCTATCTTTCCTTCTGTCGTCTCTGCGGCTTTGTACACATCTGTACTCGTCACTGTCTCTCCGTATACACATTTGTACCCGTCTGGTCATGCAGTTCATATCCGTGAAGACTTGATTCTTCGTTTGTGAATCCTCTGATTGGGAGGTCCTTGGGTTCGAATCTCGCATCTCGAATGGCGCTGGCAGGGTTTTCAACCCTACGTCGAATTCAGCCGCTTTCTGGAGGTCAATTCTAGCGACCGGTTCGTCTGGTCGAAAATTTTACATGGTCTCCTCGATCAATACAGGCGAATGCGGGAGCAGTACCCTAACAGGCGGGCCAAGGACCGCGGGCGATCTTTTCTTCCTCTTCCTTGTCTTATCTTCATCCCTATCTTACACACACTTACATGCCTTACACTACCACACGTGTCGGGGGCTAGTCAGGACCTTAGAGCTTTTTCCGGCTGGGGTGGTGCCTTGCTGGTGGGAGATACATGATTGACGGAAATTCACACAAGCCGACTTGTAGGTCGGCGCCAGATCTCACCCTCCAACGGGGGAGGAACATCGCCACCTTCAAGCATAAAATGTTCACAACAAATGAAAGCGTATGCTTCCACGGCCTGAGTCAGTATCTCGTTGGCTGTCCGGGACTCGCCTGTCCTAGGCACAAAAGGCAAATTTGCGACTCTTATTCTGCGACCTTCCTCAGGGCGAAATGCAGAAAGGTCGCAGCATGTCGGCCGAAACTTTGGCATCCGTGCTAAGGAGGCGTCTCCCGGACAGCCTAGTTCATAATAACATTCACTACACTAAAGGGACTAAACTCTACTGATCGAAATTAAAGCTTCAAAATCTTAATTCAAAGTGCAATTAACCTAAAATGAGAAGAACCGTCTGGAATAATTACCTCCCAGACACACGGATGTTCTTATTTCGAGATTTTGATGTGGCAGTTGACGTGCCCGAAAAAACAATGGACGGACCCATCTGAATGACATCAAAATCCATTCGTTATATTTCTGTGCTTTCTCCTATCAGTACCAGGTAAATGCCGAGCCAAATCCCTTCAAATGGGCGCACGATCTTTCCTCCCTCTCCTTTGCCGTACCCCCTTCCCCTACTCACAGCTCTTATTTTTTCATGAACTACAGTACCACTCTTGTCGGGAGACCAACCGGGAGCTTAAAGCCTATCTCGGCTAGGGAGATACCTGATGAAAGAAATCCTCCGCAAATCGACATGTAAGTCGGCGCCAGATCTCACCATCCAGCGGGCGAAGATCCCCTCCTCCTCTCGTGATAATGACATTCACTACACTCACGGGACTTATTTTATAGTAATTGACGTGTCCGGATCAATCAATGAGTGGTTGATCCTTGAGAAAATCCCTTGGCTGGAGGATGGTCGCGGCTCGCGGCTGCTCGTTCGCGGCCGCGCGGCGCGGCGCGCCGGTCGTTGTCCGCGGGCCGCGGCGTTCGCGGAAGCCTAGCCGGTGGCCGGCGGGAGGCGGCGGCGGCGGCGGCGGCGGCGGCCAAGGCGAAGGCGAATGCGGCCGCGGGGGCTTTTTCTGCGGCGGCGCGCTGACGCCTGCGCCAGCTGTCGCCGCGGTGCCAGACCGGCTGCGCTCCGCCCCGCCCACCTTGCACCGCTCCGCCACGCCCCGCCCTGCCCACCTTGCACCGCTCCGCTCCGGCCCGCATCCCGCACGAGGCCGTCCCATTCGCCTCGTCCTGCAGCGCCCCGCCATGGCTCTCCCCGCCCAGCACGCCCCGCCCCTCTTCGCCCCGCCCCGCCCCGCCTCGCTCCGCCCCGCCCCGCCCCACTCCGCCCCGCCTCGCTCCGCCCCGCCTCGCTCCGCCCCGCCCCGCTCCGCCCCGCCCCGCTCCGCCCCGCCCCGCTCCGCCCCGCCCCGCTCCGCCCCGCCCCACTCCGCCCCGCCCCGCCCCACTCCGCTCCGCCCCGCCCCGCCCCGCTCCGCCCCGCTCCGCCCCGCCCCGCTCCGCCCCGCCCCGCCCCGCCCCGCTCCGCCCCGCCCCACTCCGCCCCGCTCCGCCCCGCCCCGCCCCGCCTGGCTCGTCCCGCACCCACTCCGACCCGCGTCGCTATCCAACTCGCCTCGTCCAGCACTGTCCCGCCACGGCTCGCATCGCCCCGCTTGTTCACCGCCCCTCCCCACCCCGTCTCGTCTCGCCTCGTTCCTCCCCGCCCCGCTCCGGCCCGCTTCGTCCCACCCTGTCCCAACCCGTCCCACTCCACCCCGCTCCGGCCCGCCCCGCCTTGCTCGTTCCCCACCATACCCTGCCTCGCCTCGCCCGCCCCGCCCCGCCCCGCCCCGCTCCGGCACGCCTTGCCCCACCCCCACCTCGTCCCACTCCACCCCGCTCGCCTCATCCCGCCCTGCCCCGTCACGGCACTCCCCGACCCGGGTCGCCTCGCCGTTCAGTCCAGCTCCGTCCCGCCCCGCCTCGTCTCGCCCCACCTCCTCCCATCCCCGCCATGTTCCGTCTCTCCTCTCTCCCTTGTCTCCCACCTCTCGTTGGTTGTCCAACCGCCACTCCCGGTTTTCCTCACCAGCTCTTGTGATGTCTGAGCTTGTCCACACCGATCTGCCTTCCTTTCCCCGTTCCTTCCTTTCCCCGCTCTTTCCATCTTGTTCATATCGTCCATTTCGTCCGTCTAGATTTCTCTAATTTTCTTTGCTCTTTTTCTTATCTTTCTGTACCTGCTTGCATCTTTCTGTTCTAGTGTGGACCCCACTTTGTCCCTAATTGTCCAAGACTGTTCGTCCTACCAATGTCCATCACCCTCTGTCTCGCTCGATCCCTTTGAGAAAAAGTCTGTCTTCATTTATATCTTCTGCTCTGTATGTTCCCTTTTTTCGTGTCTGATCCTTTTTGTCCCTCTCTGTCCCTCTCTGTTTCTCTCTGTACTTCTTTGCCCCTCTCTACGACAGAATAAAACTAAATGGGTAAGGCTGTAAAGCAATGAATATGAAAATGAAGTAAATCGTATCCATCGTGGCTATTAGTCTGAACTCTTTGTATTTGGGATCGATGAAATAGCTCAAAACCTTGCTATATTCTGCTTCATGTATTGTTAATTTCACCTTGCTCTTGCTTTTTATATCCATACCACGCACATAGACAAATTTTGTAGATAAAAATTTCAGATAACTTTTCGTGTTCTTTTTTCTCACGTCACTATATTTTTACTCACGACTTCACGGTGCACGTGTGTACGCTAAGAAGGAGTTTCATTTTTTTCTTCGTTAGCTCTTAGAAATCGCAAAGCTCCTTCCCTTTTTTTTCCTTGTATGCTCTGAGAAATCTCATCCTCCTAGATGGTCCTTTACAGCCTGGAGGTTCTGGAAATCCTCTCCCATCTGTTTAAGGTCACAGGACAGACAGACTCTAGGAACGGGCAAGCCTGTGAAGTAACACAGACCTTTGCGAAATATTGGTTCCGAAAGTGCTGAGAGGATACATAAAGTAACATTCAATTTCAGTATCGTCCAAAGTGCTTGGATTGATATATTTTTAGAATGATAAAAGTTTTCAATTTTTTTCGTACCTTCCCCTTCCGCGAGATATTAATGAACATAATGTTTTTGTTTCGATTTGTTTATCTATAATTTATTATCTATCATTTTCATTAGCTTGAATTTGCGGAAAATTAATTATCTTCTTCTAGGAATATTATAATGAACAATAAAACACAGAATAATCGAAGTGGAACAAAACATATTCCGCGTTCCAGTTGGGCTCGCTATCGCCTGCGTCGACAGACGACTTGACAATACCTGCACAGTTAGATCACTTGAACGGTCGGCGAGAAGTTTTTTTCTGTCTCGATCGAGGAAGAAATGGCGATGGATGAAGGAAGTCGCCGTACGCTCCCGGGACATCAACAGCCACGCCGCGTTGCGCCTCCACAGTGCAATCGAGTTCAGACAGTGGCAGGATTTTTTACTCTAACTGTACCTTTTCAACTTCAAAATCAGACCAAACAATTTCAGATTGAATACTAACACACTCAAAATGAGAATAAACACAAGCAGATTGGAATTAAATAAAGCAATTTGAGACTAACAATTTCAAATCGAGAAAAAACAAAGTTGAATCGGCAAGAGTTTCGTTTGTTGTTAACAATACTAACCTATATTTCTCCGTCTATGGGTAAGGTAATTACGTTATAATGATTTACATAAAGAAAAAGAAAGCTGAGAAGAACAAAATACAAATGTGTGCAGTATAAAATAATAATGGAGACTGGAGAGGGCTCGCTAATACACTTGGAGTGAAAATATCAATTACGTATCGGTGGGTAAAAAGTCAAGACGAAATATCACGACAATGCAGTGGACAAAGTCGAGTGAACACAGGGATTTTATAGTTCAGTACATGGAGGAAAATCCCAGAACTATTTTAAAAGAACTGAATAGGTAATTTGAAGATCAGCATCAAGTTATTTTTTCTACCGAATGTTTGCGTCAACATTCGGATGGCGATAAAAGTTTGTTTACGATAAAAGCCATTATTTTGTAGAGAGCCCGAAATAATGAACAGCGATGTAAATAAAAGAAAACGATTCGAATATGTACTACATCTCTTAAATTATCAGGCAGATAATATCCGAAAATGGTTGGAACCTGATTTTTATTTGCTTTCATTTTTCAACCTGTCATGTCTCAATTTGGAAGTGATTGGTCTCGATTTGAATTTGTTTATTCCCAATTTGGAATTTTTTGATCCCAATTTAATTTTGTTTGTTCCCAATTTGAAATTGTTCGGTATCAATATAAAGTTGAAAAGGTATAGATAGCTAGATCGAATGCAGTCGCTCAATGGAGGAGAATTCTAGCGTTCGGCTGCTCTAATAGGTAGTTTTCTGTGGTTTCTCCGATCAGTTCCAGACGAATGCCGGAGCCGTCCCCTCACTAACGGTCCACGAACCGCATGCGACCTTTCCTTCCTCTTCTTTGTCCTGTTCTCATTCCATGACTTACACTTCCTCCGCTGACATGCTCCACACCACACCACATGACGAGAAAATAGAGCTTATTCCGGCGAAGTCGGTGCCCCGCTGGTGGGAGATACCTGGTTGAGGAAAACCTCACAAGCCCACATGCATGTTGACGACGGATCTCTCTATCCAGTGAAGGGGAACACCGCTGCGGCTCGGGGTAAAACATACACTGTACTTACGGGACAAACACACCTGAAATAATGCTCACTCAACTACAACTTTACAGATAAAAAGTCGATCGCCGACCATTAGAGAGTGTTTGCACCCCATAATGAACAGCACTGTCGATCTTCTACGCATGCGCAGATGCACTAAAGTGCCGCGAAACTCGAACTGCGCATGCGCAGAAGATCGATAATGCTGTCCGCTATGGGGTGCAAAAACTCTCTAGTAGGGAGTTTTTGCCACTTCGAGCGAATCGTCTCTCTCGCTCATGCGCAGTTCAAGTTTCGCATCACTTCTGCGCATCTGCGCATACGCAGAAGGTCGATAGGGCTTAACGTTCGAGGTGGCAAAAATTCTCTATTCTGGCGAAGTTCAGTGCTGAGGAAGGCCACGATTGCATCCCGAAGTCAACTTTTCCTAAGCAAAGACTTTTGTAAAAGGACCTGCCTCCGCAGAAAGGAATAGCTTTTTTTGCATTGCGTTAATTTTTCCTTGTGAGTACGAGGAAGAGCTCGTCCAGCTGTCAGTGCTTCCAAGATTACCCTTTCGCTTTCGTATTTGAAGAACATGAAAAAGGAAAAAACAAAGGCTTCCTTTGACGCTCATTTTATTTTTTCTTGTATTGCAAAGGCCAGATAGAAAGAGTAAGTCTGTTATTCTTATATGGTTGCCTATTATTTGAGAATTAAATTGTAATCAACACTAATTTATCGAAACTGATTTGAATGTGTACTCTGAACTTCTGAACTGAGGGATGCAAGAAGGCCATGGTCTTCACTTAAACAGAATTTATATCATATTTAGTCATCGTTATATAAATGGACACGTAAATAGATATACTCTGCAAATATTTGTGGTCACATTGTAGTCACATGAACTGACGGCAGAAATTAATAGTAATAATAATAATGACGAAAATATGCATTTGACGAAAATATGCAGTTTTGGTCCACAACGCCATGTAGTGGAGTTACAACAGAATTAATAGCAGATACAGCTGGATGAAAAATATTTATTTTATTCAGATTGTAAAATATTTGTAATACTGGAATAACAATTGAAAACCAATGGAAATTACAAAACAGAATAATAAAACAATAATTATTAAATAGTTATCACGTTAAAAATTAATTTTCATCCATTTCTTGTTTATTCTGCAAAACCCTTGTTTTGCAAGTCTGGCCCTGCCTGCACGTGTGTTCCACTCGTCTAGCCAGCATCCATCTTACATTATATTTAATGTAAGATCTAATGTTAAGATGTTAATGTTTATGTTTATGATCTAATGTTAAGATGTTAAAATTAATGTTAAGATTTAATGTTGCTCTTATCTGACCCCTCCCTCTGCGATTCGGCTCCTGGGCAGCTGCCCAGTTTCCCTGACACGCAACACTCACCGTGCTGGATACTCGGATTGACATGAAATTCCACCAGCTGATAGAACACCATGCAAAACCTACATAGGCAAATTTTGAAGTGCTATGGAATATTATAAAGAGTGTTGTATAGCCATTTTGTATCAGGACCTTTCGTGACCTTCGCGCTTCCCGCAGCGGGCGAGCCGTTGCTTCGGCAGCGCTAGGAACGTTACGCGGCGTCTATCAGCCGGTGTCAGATTTCCAAGAGCGTTCGTTCCATCTGAACCTGCAAAGTTAACACCCGTTTTTGTCACCCCGCCTGCCCTCCAAGTAACTGAGACCTTGCCGACAGGCCGATAGTGCAGGCGCGGTGTATGAGCAACGTCCGCAGAACCAGCGGCGAGCAGCGATTTCCGCCCTTCCACGGTCAAGAAAGGTCCCAATACTAATTATCGCAAAAACACTACTTGCAATGCTTCATAGCACGTAAAAATTTGTCTGTAGGGGTTTTGAAAGGTGCTGAACAAGCTGGTAAAATCTCAAGTCAATCCGAGTATCCAGCACGGTGAGTGTTACGAGAGGAAGTCCCCTGTCTGGCGCAGGTGTGCCCGCCAGAGCGCCGTGTGCCTTATCGCCGCCAGGTGAGGCAAGGGACGTGGGCGAACCGCGCTGCCGCCGGAAGCAGTAACTATCTGTAAGAAGGCGCGCGGCGGGTGCTTGGCTTTTGCGCCGATAAGCAGCGCTGTGTTGTGTTGTGGCAGGACGGAAACCTCATTCATAGGAAGGTTGTATCGGCGATAGGGCAATTGCTTCTGTGCTTTTTGAGTATGCCGGGACAAAAGAACCTTCCGACTGCTTTCATTTCTTACGAGTTGTTGGCGACGAAATGTAGAAAACTAGTACACTCTTCCCTGCATAAAATAATGATAATAAAAATAGAAATAAAAAACAATAAAGAAAATAATGATAATCAGCAATAATTGACAAAAAGAGTATTAATATTGAAATCGGTTATTCGGTCCAATAGATTGTATCTGGCTCCTTACACTCGATGTAGATGGGGACTCCTCCGAGGCTTTCAACGGTATACCGCGAAAGTATCTTAGAGATTAATACAATGAACGTTACTCTGCCGTTACGTCATTTTCAAGACCAACTACTGTGTGTGGTTGGAGTGTGATTGCTATTGGTCGTTTTGTTGTGCGTATTGCAACTGATCTAAGTCGACGTTTTGAGAAGTTAGAGTTCGAAAATTTAGTGCTTTTAAATCTAAGTAATCGTGTGTGTGAACGTAATATTCATCAATCGTTGAGACATATGTCCCTCTATCACAAATTGCAGGGTTGTGATGTTACGATATGTATGTGATCTTGATGTGATGCATTATCATTTTAAGTCGAGGCGGACAGCCGAATTACCTGGTGTAGTCTTGCACAGAGTTCATGTCCAGATCTTGGTAAATACAATATAAACCATTCATTCTCATTTTCAGAAATGTGTGTAATTTTATGCAGAGGTGTATCTAGATATTCAAGCGCTCATGGCAAGCATAGAATTACACCACTCTCAGGATACTTCAAATTACGGGTATTGTTATTTGTTTTAAATCGCATTTACTCTAAATAGCGCCCCCCTGTGTGTGGCGCTCATGGCAAGTGCTATGTCTGCCATACCATAGATACGCCACTGATTTTTTGTATGTTTACACTGAAAAGTGATTGTATTGTTCCAAAATTTGTATAACTCCCATATTTCAATAGTCTTGGAAAAACAAGTACTTAACGACATGAAACAATATTTTGGATTTTCGCTTTTCCATTAGTGCAGTAGGTTTTCGATTCGTGCATGTGCTGTATATTTCTATTGTAACTTTTCTACAGTTCTTTTTGTTCGATGTAATCGCAGTGGCCAACACTGGCGGATCCGGGGGGGGGCAGGGGGGCCATGGCTTCCCCCAAAAGATCTAGAATTTTCGATTATTTTCCTTTATTTGTCACATTTATTTAAATATTTATGTTCGCATTATGTAATTATTTAAACAATAATATTGTGTGGTATCGTATCTACAGTACATGAATAATAAATACTATAAGAACAAAGAAACATCTACGATGCCCCCCCCCCAAACGATTTGGTAGATCCACCCCTGGTGGTCAGCTAGTTGCATTTCTCCATTTGCTGCTTGAAGCACAAAGAAAGAGGCAGCGCCTCGATCCCCGTCCGCCGTGGCGGCCGACCTGAGCGGCCTGGCAGTCGAAGGCCGCAGCCCGATACGGTTCGAAGCCGCGACTTCCGCGACGGCGGCCGCCGCCGCCGCCGCCGCCGCCGCCGCCGCCGTCGCCGCCTCCGCCGCCGCAGCCGCCGCCGCCGCCGCCGCCTCCGCCGCCGCCGCCGCCGCCGTCGCCGCCTCCGCCGTCGCCGCCTCCGCCGCCGCCTCCGCCGCCGCCGCCGCCGCCGTCGCCGCCTCCGCCGCCGCCGCCGTCGCCGCCGCCGCCGCCGCCGCCGCCGCCACCGCCACCGCCGCCTCCGCCGCCGCCGCCGCCGCCGCCGCCGCCGCGCCGTCAGCGGCGGAGTCACTGCGCGTGAAGGCTGCTTCGCGCAGCACGTGGGGCAATGGACGGGAATTGGAGGGACACGTCTCCTTCCAACTCATCCCTCCCACTCTTCCATCCCTTCTCTCAACCCTCCGACTCCCTCTCCTTCCACTTCCTTCTACTCTACCCTTCCCCTCGTCCCCCTCTCCTTCCCCACTCGTCCCCCATCCCTTCATTACTCCCCCTCCCACACACTCGTTACTCCCTGCCTCTTCATCATCCCTCTTCCCTCCCTCTCCCTCCTACTCATTTCTCCCCACTCTCTCTCCATTTTCACTATCCCTCATCCCACCCTCTCTCTCCTCCGCTCTCGCTATTTCCTTCCTACTTTCCCTCCTTCTTCATCCCTCATCCCACCCTTTCCCTCCTCCCTCCCACTCATTTCTCTTTACTCTCCCTCTCTCTCTTCATCACTTATCCCTCCCTCTATCTCCTCCCTCCCATTCATTTCTCTTCCCTTCCACTGATCCCCCCTCATCAGTCCTTTTCTCTCCCTCTCATTCTCTGCATTCCATGTTTCTGCCTCTAGTTCTCTTCCTCCCCACTCAGATTTCCCATTATTCTCTCTTCCTTTTTTCCCTCCCTTGCCCCGTATCTCCATTTCTCTCCCTTACTCCACCTCTTTGCCTCCCACCGTTTCCAGTCCAAATCTCCCAGCATCGAGTCTCGAACTTTCCACAATTCCTCAGGGGAAAAATTGCGCTTCATTTTTCAAAACATCATCAGTCGACCTCGGTGGTGCGGTGGTGCAGGGGCAAGTAACGGAGACAATGGCTGCTCTTCCAGTCCCGCGTAACGCATGCCGTGTTTTCACTGTTATGTTTATGGTGTACTTGGCTTCTTTTACCCCCCCCCCCCACTTTTACCTTCTGAATCATCATTCGTTCCACAGAGATTCACCTACGATCATTCACTCTTCATGAACACCATTTCATCCTTCTTGGAATGGAGAGCAAAGACAAACCAACGATGATCACCTGCCCAAGAAAGGGGAAGGAATCACATACGTTCAGAAATGACAATAATACTCATCAGAGCAAGGAATCCTTCATTCAGTGGGAGGCAATGACAATCCACCTCTGAGATCAGCTACCCTGGAAAGGCGAAGGTAAAAAGGCCTAAACCTCCTCGCTTACCTACGCTTTAATGAGAATGACACTCCATACCATCAGAGGAAAGAAATGCTTCTTACAGCGAAGTCAATGAAAAAAAAACACCACTGAGATCACCTGCCCAAGATGTACAAAGGAATAAGCCTTCTATCACACTTACGCTCAGAAATGAGAATGGAGAATTTATCAGAGGAAGAAATCTTTCATACAGAGGGAGGCGGTGGCAATCCATCACTGAGATCACCTGCCCAAGAAAGTTGAGGGCTTACAGGCCTAAGCCTCTCTCCTCGCCAACGCCCAGAAACGAGACTAGCTCTCACCATCAGAGGAAGAAACCTTTCATACAGGGGGAGGCAATGGCAAACCACCACTGAGATCACGTACTCAGGAAAAAGTAAGGCATATAGGCGTAAGCCTCCTTCCTCGTCTACGCCCAGAAATGAGAATAGCACTCATCATCAGACGACGAAATCTTTCATTCAGAAGGAGGCAATGGCAAACACCTCCGAGATCACGTACCCAGGAAAAAGTAAGGCATAAAGGCGTAAGCCCCTTCTCCCCCGCCTACGCCTAGATAAGAGTACAGCACGTATTACACATTCCAAATCTCGCCATCCGGTTCCCCCCCTCCCCCCAACCTTTCGCGGAGCGAAGAAGGCGTCGTTGTGCGGCGATCGGTTCGCGGGAAGGGGGGGGGCGGCGATGCGGGCGACGAGAGCCGGATGTCCGGTCGCGCGCGAGGGGGCGGCACAGAGGCTGCGTTGTGTCGCCCCGCCTCCGACGCTCGCGCAGATAAGAGAGAGCAGCGTGGGAGGGCGGGCAAGGAGTGCACGCGTTCGCGAAAGCGATGGCGGAGGCGGTGGAGGGGGTGGAGATTGATGTTAGAATTTCTCCTTCTCTTCATGAAGCAAACGCAGATTGGTACTTCAGTAATTAATTTATTAATCATAAGTTACCCTATACCGGAGAGGAAGCGTCCAACATCTGCAACCTTCCCGTTACATGTCTTTCGTAAGAATGCTCTCCTCGACACCACCTCGCTTCCCACTACTCTCCCCCTCCGCTCGTTCCCAAAAAACAAAAAAATGACATTCCAAGAGCCCGCCCTTCGGCCGACCCAGGAATGCGCGCAGCCTGCCAAATGTCAACCCGTGTGGGAGTGCCCCTGTCCGGAGCGCCAGGCCCCCCTCATGGGAACGCCTCGACACTCGCCCCCGAGAAGGGTCGCTACAATTGAGTTGGAGGTGGAGAGAGAGTTGGAGGTAGGGGGGGATCCAGCCGATCAAGTGGGGGGAGGGAGCACTGTATATTTTTGTTAAATAATAAACATTTTTCTACTCCCAGTGTATAATGCTGTCATTTGATGGTTGCAACCAGTTGTATCATCATAGTCATTTCGATACAGTTTTCATTACGATACAGGTTCTTGATCAATCATTCAGAAGTTTACAAACCAAGTTTGTCATTTAATTAATCATTGAGAATCGTTTTAGCAAATGTTTCGTTCGATAGTGTACATTTAAATAGTAATTGATATTATATTATGCTCAATAGTTTTAATTTCTTTTATTAGTAGTAGAATTTTTTCGTGGTATATTATTTAAAATAAAGTGGATCGTAATTCCACTTCGATCCTATTTGAATAGCGCGGTACTCCCTAGAAGGCGGACAGGTAACCACAGCCACCTGCGGCAGCATGCGAGGGTAGATTTAGGTTGCTGTCCGCTAGGTGGCCTTGGCTGATCAACTGCCCCGAAACAATTCATTGTAAAAGTTTAACTTATAAAAGTCGTAGAAAAAGTACCGTATGAAACTCGACGTAATGGGTATTAATACACTCGTATAAAGTTTACGATACTTGCTCGTTCCTCGCTCGCATCGTAATATCACACTCGTGTATTAATACCCATCATTACATCATTGTTTCATAATGTACTAATTTGTTATTATGTTGTGTATTATTCATTTGGTATAGATATGGTACTATACGATATTATTGTTTAAATAATGATATAATTTGAATATAAATATTTAAATCAATTTTGCGAAATAAAGGAAGGTACATGGATCTTCCCGGGTTGCAGCCGGCTTCCTAAGGCGCAGATCTAGGGACTTCGTTCTTCTCCTTTTAAGCCACATAAATTATCTTTATTCATCTGCACTTGTCCATTCTTTTTAGGTATTGACCTTGTCCTTTCTTTTTAGATATCGTTTTATTATTATTATTATTATTATTATTATTATTATTATTATTGTTGTTGTTGTTGTTTTGTTTTCTTTTTGTAGTTGTTGTTGCTGTTGTTATCGCCAGGGAACACTGCTAGTTAGCAAAAGTGGGATTAATGCGATCCCAAAATGCCAAAAGCATGCATTCATCGTCGCTTTGAGAGCGCGTACGTGCATGGCTGTGGCATCGCTGGCGCCGGCGGCGGGGCGCGTGCGACGAAGCCCCGCGCGTGCGGCCGGCGCGGGCGCGTCGATGGCTGCCCGGCGGGGCCGGGGTCGGCGACGGGCGTCGGGTGTCGGCTCGGGTTGCGCGCCGCGCCGCGGCTGCAGGGTCGCGCGACCCGTCGCGTCGCGTCGTCCGACCAGGGTGGGGTTCGGCCTGGACGCAGTGCACGAGTTATATGCAGCTCGGCACCACCCGTGTTTGGCGAGAGAGAAAATGAAAATGGTTTCAAGTGTAATGCAAATTCGATGAGTAGTTTATTAGTGAGATTGAGGGACGAACGAGATCGCGACATGAGTGCGGTTACGGAATGGATGCGATTACGGGTTTAGTTTGATTGCGGGCTGAGCGGAGTTCTGGGTTGAGTTTGATTGTGGGTTGAATGTGATTGCGGGTGGACTGGGATTGCGGGTTGAGCAGGGTTGCGGAATGAGTGGGATTGTGGGTTGTGCGGGGTTGTAGGTTGAGTGGGATTACGGATTGAGTGGGATTGCGGATTGAGTGGGATTGCGGATTGAGTGGGATTGCGGATTGAGTGGGATTGCGGATTGAGTGGGATTGCGGGATGAGTGGGATTGCGGGATGAGTGGGATTGCGGGATGAGTGGGATTGCGGGATGAGTGGGATTGCGGGATGAGTGGGATTGCGGGATGAGTGGGATTGCGGGATGAGTGGGATTGCGGGATGAGTGGGATTGCGGGATGAGTGGGATTGCGGGATGAGTGGGATTGCGGGATGAGTGGGATTGCGGGATGAGTGGGATTGCGGGATGAGTGGGATTGCGGGATGAGTGGGATTGCGGGATGAGTGGGATTGCGGGATGAGTGGGATTGCGGGATGAGTGGGATTGCGGGATGAGTGGGATTGCGGGATGAGTGGGATTGCGGGATGAGTGGGATTGCGGGATGAGTGGGATTGCGGGATGAGTGGGATTGCGGGATGAGTGGGATTGCGGGATGAGTGGGATTGCGGGATGAGTGGGATTGCGGGATGAGTGGGATTGCGGGATGAGTGGGATTGCGGGATGAGTGGGATTGCGGGATGAGTGGGATTGCGGGATGAGTGGGATTGCGGGATGAGTGGGATTGCGGGATGAGTGGGATTGCGGGATGAGTGGGATTGCGGGATGAGTGGGATTGCGGGATGAGTGGGATTGCGGGATGAGTGGGATTGAGGGATGAGTGGGATTGCGGGATGAGTGGGATTGCGGGATGAGTGGGATTGCGGGATGAGTGGGATTGCGGGATGAGCGGGATTGCGGGATGAGCGGGATTGCGGGATGAGCGGGATTGCGGGATGAGCGGGATTGCGGGATGAGCGGGATTGCGGGATGACCGGGATTGCGGGATGACCGGGATTGCGGGATGAGCGGGATTGCGGGATGAGCGGGATTGCGGGCTGAGCGGGATTGCGGGCTGAGCGGGATTGCGGGATGAGTGGGATTGCGGGATGAGTGGGATTGCGGGATGCGTGGGATTGCGGGATGCGTGGGATTGCGGGATGCGTGGGATTGCGGGATGCGTGGGATTGCGGGATGAGTGGGATTGCGGGATGAGTGGGATTGTGGGATGAGTGGGATTGCGGGATGAGTGGGTTTGGGGATCCCAATCGTGCTCCTCCTTCATTGTTCCTTGTACTTCGTAAGACTGGGATTTGTTCGAAGCCTTCCAGCTCTTCTACTTGTATTAATTCTGTTACCAAAGGAATTTTCTACATTCTCATGTAATCCAGATTACACTAAAATGTTTGGCTGCCGTTATCGATGCCACACTTCCTTCCTCTGGGACACTCCACCCGAAGATTCTTTCACCTTGTATTTTAAGCTAATTTAAAGAGGAGCTAATTGGATTACGTAACTTCTTTTGAATAAATACTGTTGTAATGAATTATTAAACACACTATTACGCAGTCTAAAATTAGGGCAGTTAGCAATTCGAAATGGTCGCAATTCCTGCGCGCGGTGAGAAATTAGCACGGGAATCGCCGCGTGCTGTATCGGTGGGAAATGCGTGCTGACGTGCTGAGCAGTCGTTTCGTACCGAGGCTGCTATTGCCCGTAGTCACGCGACCAGCGACGCCACTCAACGTGCGTCACCGGTCCAAGTCACGCAATTGCACGCACGCACGTCTGAGAGATCCGAATGCGTCTGTTTGTGCGTAGGGTTATCATGTAATCGTGGTTCTAATGGCCCTCCATTTACATAATCACCCAGCATTCTAAGACTTCACGGTCGTGTGTTGTTAGTGCAGGATGACGCTTACAGAGGGCGGGCATAGGCAATTTTGATGTTGAAACTACCTGCACTTTTGGAGAATTGAATAAATATGATTCATCTCCATCAATGTGTGTTTAGCGGAGGGGGGAGGTAGGTTTTTTGACACTAGTATATAGCGAGGTGGAATTCAGCTGCTGTTTGGAGGACAAGTCTAGCTGCTCTGAACGGTAGTTTTCTGTGGTTTCTCCGATAGCGAATGCCGGAGCAGTACCCTAACAAACTGACCGCACGCGATATTTCCTTCCTCCTCCTTGTCCTATCCTCACAGCTTACTTACTCACATGCTCTACACTACCACACATATCGGGATACTTGGAGCTTGTCCCGGATGGAGCGGTGACCAGCTGATAGGAGATACCTGGATGGGAAGAACCCCGCTAGCCGACTGATAGTTCGGCTCCGGATCTCACCGTCCTGCAGAGGAGATATACAGCCACTTACCGCGAAAAAAACGTGATTTACCCTTTCGCGACTAATGACCATAGCCATTGGTGCGCCCGGAATCACTAAGCAATCAATCAAGATTTCAATGTCATATGTTAGAGGGTTGTGGCGCTTAGCGAGTGCGGGCGAAGACAATATTAATTTTGAAGCCACCTGCACTTTTACAGAATTTAATAAATTTGATTCATCTTCATCAATGTGGGTTTTTTTTCGGGGATGGCAGGATTTTCGACACTAGTTACATTGCTAGGTCGAATTGAGCTGCTCTTTGGAGGAGCTCTGTCAGGAACTCCTCTAGACTTACTACATTGGCTTAGGGACTTTTGATTACAAGTTGGAGGAAGCAGGTGCCAACCCCAACGTAAATACCCCACGTAATGGAAGTATTGCAGTCAGGGGCTTTTCCTTGGTTGGCGACTGGCATGCGTGCGTACAATTTAACTTTAACAATTTAATGTTAATATAACGTGTAGCTGCTCTCATCGGTAGTTTTCTGTGGTTTCTCCGATGGCGATTGCCGGAGCAGTACCTTAACAAAACGGGCCATGGACCGCGCGCGATTTTTCCTTCCTCTTCCTTGTCCTATCCGTTCACCTCCTTTACAAATACACACACACACACACACACACATTAGCACACATATGGGGAGACTTGGAGCTTGTCCCGGATGGAGCGGTGCTCTCTGGTGGGAGAGATATGGCTGGAGACCCCCCCCCCCCACAAACCCACTTATTGGTCGGCGCCGGATATCACTATCCTGCGGGGGACCTCAGCAGTTGACGCGCCAGGAATCGCTAATCAATCAATCAATCAAGATTTCACCGTCGTTTGTTTGAGCGTTGTGGCGCTACAGAGGTGGGGCAACGACAATATTAATGTTGAAGCGACCCACACTTACGCAGAATTGATTAAGCATGATTCATCTTCGTTAACGTGTGTTTTTTTGCAGACAGTGCATAACGATTTTTTATTGTTTCGACTAGCAGATTCAAAGGAATGCGTGAGTTTTCTCGAGGTAAGAAGAATTAGTGAGGAATCATTCTATGCAATGCAATGTAATATTTTCGTGACGTAATAAATCGCCTGTCTAGATTAGATGGAGACATTCATTCCCTTATTTTAAATTCTGGCAGGATTTTTCTTTACATTAATGAAAGGAAAAAATAGATATTTTTCTCTCTTAGTGCTATGTAATTATACATAGCAAATAGTAACATAATACACAACGTACATAGTACATAATAACAATAGAACCTATAACTTCCATCATTAGTAACACAATTATTCTCATACGTGTTGGGAACTGATGGTTTAGATTAGGTATGAATTTAAATGCAAGTATTAAAGTGAAAAAAGTTACATACAGCGGTAATTAGTTATAAATTAGAATTAATTCTCTCAAGTTTTCCCCACTGTTCATCATCACAAATCAAAGCTTTAATAAAATCTAGTTTATTGTATCGAAATGCTGTTATATGAGGGGTGACTGTCACTGTTCGTCACGGTATGTGACTGTTATACTGGATGACCGGGCCATGTTTATTTGTGTGAAAAACATGTGTTTGTGTTCTCTCGTGTCTGGCATTGATTGCGAGCGAGGTTTCACTTCTGCTTATAGCTCTTGCTGCTACTCAGCAGCACTGATACGACATCGATAACAAAATATCGATATTACCAAATATCGACGTTTAAAGTTAAATCACCGATGTCAACCATACCTCCCCCCAAAATCGTGTTTGTTTCCAACATCTACTTTAATCTGACAGTGGCCATGTTTATTGATTTGTGAATAACATCTGGAAACAATAGATAAATATCCTGAACTCCCTGGGCCATCTCAAAAGATCCGTCCTCACTTCGCTGAAGAAGTATGCGGAGAACAAAGAGGGGATGCCTTACGCCAATGGCATATGAGTTGAGAACCTCTCCATGTGCGAAATACGAGGGATGACATGGAATTCTGCCAGGGCATCCAGATAATCTCCGTCCTGGGATAGTCTGCTCGGTGGAGTAAAAACCGCCTTCGCTTGGTTCGAACTTATAAACCGATAGAGGTACCATAAGTTATTATTTCAAATTTTAACTTGTACAAAATTGTGATTATGGGAATTTTCCATTCATAACGTAAAATCATCGAACACAAAACATTGATGCGAGTAAAAAACATTGGCTTTAATTTATCACCGGCTTGGGTGGCTCAGGGCATTAACTGCAGTGCCTCTGACCAGGAGATCCTAGGTTAGAGTCTCTACGATGGCAGAAATTTCGATACTAGGTACATAGCTTGACCACGAATCGCTCGCCACCTTTCCATCCTCTTTCTTGCCCTATCCTCACCCCTTAATTACACACACTTACACATACATGCTCTACGCTACCACGCATGTCGGGAGACCGGTCGTGTGGAGTGCTGCCGCGATGGTGGGAGTACCTGGTAAGGAAAAACACAGCAATCCGGGGTGTAGGTCGGCACCGGATCTCACCAACCAGCAGAGGAAGATCACCTCCCTCGATAAAAACCCTCATTACTCTTAGGGGACTAACGACTACAGAAGTTGACCCACCCGGAATCACTAATCAATGAATCAATCACTTTAATGCATCTATGTTTAAAACACGGAAATTTTTATAAACTCATTGCTGTTTCCAAAACATCGTCGTGTATGTTGCATCCCTGCTCAGCAGCGCCGCGTAGTGCATGCCATTGCGTTACGCAACACCGATAAAAACACTCCTCGATAAAAACCCTCATTACACTTAGGGGAGTAACGACCACAGAAGTTGACCCACCCGGAATCACTAATCAATGAATCAATCACTTTAATGTATCCATGTTTAAAACACGGAATTTTTTATAAACTCATTGCTGTTTCCAAAACATCGTCGTGTATGTTGCATCCCTACCCAGCAGCGCCGCGTAGTGCATGCCATTGCGTTACGCAACACCGATAAAAACACTCCTCGATAAAAACACTTATTACACTTTCGGGACAAACGACCACAGAAGTTGACCCACCCGGAATCACTAATCAATGAATCAATCACTTTAATGTATCCATGTTTAAAACACGGAAATTTTTATAAACTCATTGCTGTTTCCAAAACATCGTCGTGTATGTTGCATCCCTGCTCAGCAGCGCCGCGCAGTGCATGCCATTGCATTACGCAACACCGATAAAAATACTCCTCGATAAAAACCCTCATTACACTTTCGGGACAAACGACCACAGAAGTTGACCCACCCGGAATCACTAATCAATGCATCAATCACTTTAATGTATCTACCATCAACCCATGTACCTACAATCATCTTTAAAATATGGAAATTTTTATAAACTCATCGATGTTTCCAAAACATCGTCGTGTACGTTGCATCCCTGCTCAGCGGCGCCGCGTAGTGCATGCCATTGCGTTACGCAACACCGATAAAAACACTCCTCGATAAAAACCCTCATTACACTTTCGGGACTAACGACCACAGAAGTTGACCCACCCGGAATCACTAATCAATGAATCAATCACTTTAATGTATCCATGTTTAAAACACGGAATTTTTTATAAACTCATTGCTGTTTCCAAAACATCGTCGTGTATTTTGCATCCCTGCTCAGCAGCGCCGTGTAGTGCATGCCATTGCGTTACGCAACACCGATAAAAACACTCCTCGATAAAAACCCTCATTACACTTTCGGGACTAACGACCACAGAAGTTGACCCACCCGGAATCACTAATCAATGAATCAATCACTTTAATGTATCCATGTTTAAAACACGGAAATTTTTATAAACTCATTGCTGTTTCCAAAACATCGTCGTGTATGTTGCATCCCTGCTCAGCAGCGCCGCGCAGTGCATGCCATTGCATTACGCAACACCGATAAAAATACTCCTCGATAAAAACCCTCATTACACTTTCGGGACAAACGACCACAGAAGTTGACCCACCCGGAATCACTAATCAATGAATCAATCACTTTAATGCATCTACGTTTAAAACACGGAAATTTTTATAAACACATCGCTGTTTCCAAAACATCGTCCTGCATGTCGTATCCCTACCCAGCAGCGCCGCGTAGTGCATGCCATTGCGTTACGCAACACCGATAAAAACACTCCTCGATAAAAACACTTATTACACTTTCGGGACAAACGACCACAGAAGTTGACCCACCCGGAATCACTAATCAATGAATCAATCACTTTAATGTATCTACGTTTAAAACACGGAAATTTTTATAAACACATCGCTGTTTCCAAAACATCGTCGTTTATGTTGCATCCCTGCTCAGCAGCGCCGCGTAGTGCATGCCATTGCGTTACGCAACACAGGGCGGCAGCGACGGCGGCGGCGCGAATGCATTACGCACTGGGCGGGGCACGCATCCCACGCACTCGCGCAGCATTAAACTCTCGCGCTGCGCACTCCGCCGAAGTCCAATGTCATTGCGCAAGCAGGCGCGGGCGAAAGTTCGAATCGAAACGTACTTCTCTAAAAATACGTGTCCATTCCAGGGTACACTTCATTTCGTTTCGGAATACGAAATACAATTGAATATTGTATATTGATAAGTAGACATCGGATGTTTAGGGAAATGCCTATTTTTTTCTAGCGAACTTATTTAAAGGTTGATAATATATGTGCACGAATCATGACAAATGATGACATATGACGAAGTTTTATAATGCTTATTTTTGCTTATTTTGGCGTAAATGCCTTTTTTTTTTTGCATAAATACCTTTTCTTTAGAATTATTGCACGTTTTTGTCTTTTATGTAATTTTTTTATATACAATGCTAAGGTATCAGAAAATCGGACACGGTCCAACCTGACCATTCATTACGAAACCTTCAATTCACATATTTGTATTTTGAAATACGAGAGAATTCCTTGAAGTATACCAACATATTTTTCTCCATTCCCCTATTTCATAAATACTAGCCATGTTCTGAGAAAATGGTTGATTGACAATACACCGAGGGCACCTTTTGAGTGGAAATAAATGTAAATTCACAAAAGGTTTCAGTGTTGCTAATTTTGGACTTCTAAAATATATGCCAGACACATCAGTAGGTGTTCAGAAATCCTTCTCTATATTCAAACTGATTTTTTCTCCCAATCCTTGCAGATTTGAAATTGCGATCCTTGAAAAGTTACTGGTAATATATTGCAATGGAAACTATTAAGAATAAAATGTAGAAGAGTTGTAAATATGTATGGAGTTTTACAAATAATTTTTTATTTTATTGTGAATGTAATTTATGACAGTGCCCTTTTCTCCTTATTCTTGACATTTTCAGTCCCTTTTTAGGCGCCTAAAAGACGATTTTTTAGTGCCTAAACATCCGATGTCTATTGATAAGATTTGTGTTTAGTATATGTTCGAAGAGGAGACAAGCTTTCTGTTTCATAATTGTTCGTAATTGCACAAAACTGTTGAAGAAATGGAGAGTAGATCATATAATAAACTATGAAATAAATGAAACTTTGCAGTAAATAAAGCTTTACACTGAAAACCAGAGTAACAAATATCAGTAAAGCTAATGCAAACTATAGAACTACGGGATTTAATTGATACATAAATATTAATAAAATCCGCTAGTGTACTTAGTAATGAGCCTAGGCGGTTGAGTCGGCAATAGTTCTTGATGACGGTTGTGGGTTCGTGACCTGCTATGGTTGGTTGTTTTCAGCTTGTAATCGTTTTCAGTATGACGTGGGTGACAAAGGCAAACCTGCATGTATTCCAGTTTTATTTAAATCATAGATCACAATTCTCCAGAAAATCCAGGAATAGTTATCTGTAGTATGTTACTGACACCCCGTTGGGAACATGGAACAAGAAGAAATCGAGGAAAAATAAACATTTCAAATAAATCTAGTTGAACAAATAAAAAGACTTCAAAATTGGCGGGCCTTATTGCTAATATATCCATGTTCCTGGATTCTTTTGGTGATGGATGATTTTGGCTCCTGAATGCCATCTTCAGATAAAGAATTGGCAAAAAAGTTCATAAAAAGTATATGCAATTTTGTTCAATGTGAAACTTGAATATATCTATTCTTATTTAACTTGCTTGCTAAGAAAATTCATGTATCTGACTTGCTCTTTTCTTTCTGTTTCAGGTAAGCCAGATGTTGATGAAAAGACAGCTGTGTGGAAGAGAAATGTGCTTTGGTGGTAATGTATGCGAAGTTACGAGTTTATGACCAAAGATCTGTATTGTATTTGGTGACAAATATGTAATCAGTATGGACCATTGATAATTTGCTTGTTAATGGGTAAAATATTACACTCGTAGTTGGTACGTTTGATAATTTGCATTGTGTATTAGGTGATCCGAAATTGTTATGCATGGTCCAAAGAAATTAACCATCACCCTGAAGAAAATAATCCCTTAGAAAAACAAATACTTGTTAAGGCGCCATTCAGAGAGTAATAATCTACTTCTAATGGGTGGCTAATAACCCACGAAGGCGCGGCAAACTGAATGGACTCGAAACCCGTAGAATATAAATATGAAAAACACTAAGGTCTCCATTTAAAAAGAACATTTTACTCGTTCAAATTTCGTAATTTTTGCCTTAAATAAAAGGTGATGGGCTCTTACTGTGTTATAAATCTCTCGTATTTTTTCTACTAAAAACGCTAAATTTAAAAATATTTTAAAATTAATAGAATGAACACTTACGCTGACGTTAGTTCGTCACGTCGATTTCAAGACCTCCTGCATTCCATGTCGTTTCTTGTCTTGATTGTTTTGTTTTGCGAATTGCATGATTCATCGAAAGCACTCAGTGTTTCGTACAAAGAGCTATGAATAGCATTATTTTAGTTCAGGAATTAATACATGGTTTTAAATGCTAATATTAATGAGTTAATATAATGAGTTAATGAAGGCAATGTTCAGCAATCATCTAAAATGTTAATATGTAAAAAAATGTTCCGTGATTATAATTATACGTGATGCGTTTTGTTTTTAAGTTTCAATGGATAGCAGAATTTCCTGTGATAGTCTACAACATACTACATTGTCCTCGATATAAATATAAAACATTTCAAAAACATATTTTCAGATTTTTTTTATTTCTGAACTTTTTGTTACTCTTTGAGGAGTGATTATATTGTTCCAGAATTTGTAAACCTTTTTTCGTTATTCTTGGCAAATAGCTACCGATCGACATGAAAATATTTTTGAAGTTTACTATTCGCGTTATTTACTAAGTGAACCGTAAGTGAACCGTGGCGGGCGATTCACGAGAGTAAGTGATTCACAAAAGGAACCAAATGAACCGTGCCACCCTAAACCCTGGTTCAACCTTGAAGTTTTTCGTACAGGGTGTATACTATAGTACTTTTCTGTTGCAAAGTTTCTACATACTATAGGATTGTTTGTCTTTATTTTATGAGATGTAATCACCTGGGTTGAGTTACATGTGTAATTACGTTACATGATAAAAGGTGCTTATGCATCCGGCAACGCCTGTTACGTTGGCCTAACATACGTTTTCATCGTGGGTACATCTGTAACGGTGCGTTATATTCCCTTATAATCCTACTTTTGCGATATGTGTCTGTAACCTTAATCTATAAACTGGGACCTTTTGGTCTTTTAATATATTTTTTTAGGTTGAGCTCTTCAGGCTATTTTACTGCATGAGTGACCAGTAGGGAGCGGATTTCTATGATTTTGCATATTTTTGTCTGTTGCTTCAGGGTTACGCTAAGTAATTTTTTTTAAACATTTGGTTAAAATTGGATGCTATGGAGATTAATATGTTCGTGCATATTTGAGCATAATTGACCGATTTTTCCTGTTACTGCATATTCGTAATTATTAGTGCATATTTTGCATATTTCATTAAAATAGAGACTTATCTCTAAAAAGTTTCAACTTTCCATAGAATCTTTTTATTTGTGATCGTTAATTCATTCGAAAGAGCTTGTCAGAGTTTTCGTTTGTTTTTTTTCCTTTTTTCTATAAATGATAAAATACTTGTGCAAATGTAGGTTCTTGAAATTTTTTAAACCAGGCAGGAGAAATGCAACAAGACATACTAGGTCAATTACTTCAATTATTTCCTTTAATTTTTTCTCCTGCGAAGCAAGGTAGATTGTTTGCACAAATATAAATATCTTTTAGTTCCAGGCATGCTTCTCCTGAATTTTATCAAGGAAGATTTTTATCGGAAACGAAATATTATTAATTTGAATTTCATATTAAACTGCATATTTAAGAATTGTTTAGGTCATAGATGCATATTTTTAAAAGCATATTTCACCGGGAGAGATGAATCAGTGCATCAACTGATGTCACTGACCGGGAGGTCCTAGGTTCGAGTCCCGACGAAGGCAGGATTTTCGACACTAGCTTGTCAGCTAAGTCGAATTCAGTCGCTGTCTGGAGGAGAATTCTGGAAGCCGGCTGCTCTGATCGGTAGTTTTCCGCGGTTTCTTCGATCAACACCAGGCGAATGCCGGAGCAGACCCCTAACAAACGGGCCACGGACCGCGCGCGATCTTTCCTTCCCTTTCCTTGTATCCTCTCTCCTTACACACACACTTACACTAACATGCACCACACTACCACTTATGCCGGGAGACTGGTCGGGACTCTTCCGGCTGGGGCGGTGCCTCGCTGGTGGGAGATACCTGGTTGGGGAAAACACTGCTAGTCGACGGTAGGTCGGCGCCAGATCCCGCCAACCAGCGAGGAAAGTTCACCGCTACTTCCCGATGAAAATCACACGCTACACTTACGGGACTAATGACCTCACTAGTTCCCCCGGAATCACGAACAGTCAGTCAATCAAAACATATTTCAAGATTTTTAGGGCATAAAAATCCTCTCCTTGGTGGCAGAATTGATGTAAAAGTACACAAGGAGTGGTGGCTTGGGGCCGCGAGGGAAACAGTGGGGACCCGAAGCTTCGGTCGCGCGGGAACTGCCCGCACGCCGTGTGTTGTTTTGATGAATTCTGTTTATTTGCAGATTTATTTCTACAGAAACATTAGGCAAATGGTTTAATAATAATATTTTCATGAGTGGAAATGCTTCTCAACGATAGCATTCCATTTAGACAAATCGATACATTATATCTAGCGGTTTACGGCGCTTGTTTCTTCACTATTGTCTAATAGATTAATAGCGAGATGATTTGGATGATTTTCCAGTCTTGTGTGGTTTTTCTGACTCGCGGACGTAATTTCTTCTTTGGTGGTCTTAATTTGAAAGTCGTTGTGGAGTACTTCATTGCTGATATACCAGAGTGCGTTTGCTACTGATCTAAGATATTTTGACTGGAATCGCTGAAGAATTTCGATGTTGGAGACGCTGACTGAGCCCCAAATTGAATACCGTAGGTCCAAATAAAATACTTTTATATGCAAGTATTTTGTTTGACAATGATAGTTGGGAGTGTTTACCGATTAGCCATTGGTATCTTTTAGTTTTTAATTCTAGTTCTTTTCTTTTCTTTTTTACATGGATCTTCCACGTTAATCTTCTATCCAAGTGAAGGCCTAAGTATTTAACTTCATTACTTTCAGGGATCTGTGTATTGTTGCGCCGTGCGTTTGAAGCTGTTGTTTTCAGTCAACCGTCGATAAAGTTGTAATCACCGGGCGACGGATATAAGGTTCCTGCAATTCTCTGCAGAGAAGCGACATCTACAACAAAACATCGATATTTCTAAACATCGATGGTCAAAACTGAAGCATCGATGTTATAATTCAGGGCCGCTCAAGCAGAGCAAATCGGCAGCGCGGAGCCGTGTTGTCAGCCGAGAGCGGAACACCGGAGCCCGAGCGTTGCGCGCCTTGCGATAACCACTGTCTCAGTGTCCCGGTAACTCCAGTGGCGGAAACATGGAAGTCGACGCGAGCACTTCACAGACCAGAGTGACAATTCGACAATTTTCAATGCAGTATGGGAAGAAAAGTATCATTTCGCCGACTACGGCAGCTATGCCAAATGTTTAGTTTACATAACGGGTTCAATCACGTAAAGAAGTTTAATTTGCAAAGACATTATACATTTAATCATGCTGATGAAAATGAAAAGCACGCTGAAGAAGAACAAAAGAAATTTTTCAGTGTTCTGAAAAACAATGCCTCACTAGAAGTAAGTTTTGGATGTATTTTGATGTTCTTATGTTGTTTTGACAGTAAAATAAGACAATACAAAAGAGTTCAATTTTATTGCATACCGATACTACAACGTGAGTGTTTAGGAAAAGAACGTTCCACAAAACTATTTTCCAAAACTGCATCGTAATCTTGCTCGATTGTTAAGTACGTTTGGATCAACATACAACTGTGAGCAATTTTTTGCTTCTTTGAAAATTTGTAAATCTCGAATGTGAAGTACAATTACAGATCACAATCTGAAATGCATGTTACGGCTCAATGGCACCATGTCAACTCTTCCAACTATAGAAAGTATATTGCGAGAAAAATCACTTAAAAGGTGTATTAAGAGTATTTGATTTTGCAATCAACTTCATTTTTTAATTTTAATTTTCTTTACTTTTAGTATTTTTATTACTAGTTTATTTAATCACATTTTTTGTACAACCTTTATAATACTTGATACATAATTCAGCAGCATAATACATAATACATCTTTATAATACTTGATGATAATACAGCAGCATGATAAACTGTGTAATGTCACCGCTATTAAATTTCTTCGTGTTATTGAACACTTTTTTTGCAACTAAACAATTGGCATTGCCGGCGCAATCTGCAAAAAGACACGTTTATATCTAGTAACTGTTCCAATTAATGTTACAAAAGTATCTTACTATTTTTTCTGCCGTAATACCCTTTCCCAGAGCTGTGTGATTTTTTCATTCCGAACAACGGAAATACCCCGTAGAAATACGACGCAACCCACTGTGCCACATGCCGCTGATCGATATTTGATGACCGTCATTTGCTCTTTCTGCGGTGAAAGAGAAGAGTGCAACCGGCAGCTCCTCCTCGGAGCAAATGGTTGAGCGGCCCTGTTATAAAACATCGATCCAAAACCATTGATGTTATTAAACATCCATGTTTTTAAAACGGGAGTAGTAACTCCTGAAGTTCACGTGTGGGGATTTAATTTAAAATGATCTCGTTTATTATTTTTAATTGTGATTTTTTCGCCACAACCAAGTTAAAAAAAATAATCAGGGTAATTAACAAAACTTAAATTATCTGATTCGATAATTTGAAAATAATGTAAGAATTTTTATTGACGAAAATTTTATTTTATTTTTTTAAATCTTAGTCACAGTGTGCTGAAGAATATTTAATTTATGGTTATCTGAAAATCATTATAGAAATTTGGTATGATGGTACTGTTTTCATTTAAAATATGAAGCACGTAAAAACATCGAACACATAATATCCATGTTTTAAAAACATTGACTTCTAAATATTGATGTTAAATACATCGATGATTTTGAAAAACGTCGACATCGTTGTCGCATCCCTATGTCGCTAGAGACTGCGTATTCCAAAAAAGTGGCTCTGGGAGCCACTGTCACAGTGCCGTCACGACGGCTAGATGGGCGCTGAAGCAGTGCCGACAACTGGATAAGCAGGTGGACGCGGTGAGGTGATGGTCATGGTGTGAAGATGATGGAATGAGCAGATGACTGGGTGAGCAGGTGATTGGGTGAGTAGGCGATTGGGTGAGTAGGCGATTGGGTGAGCAGGCGATTGGGTGAGCAGGCGATTGGGTGAGCAGGCGATTGGGTGAGCAGGCGATTGGGTGAGCAGGCGATTGGGTGAGCAGGCGATTGAGTGAGCAGGCGATTGGGTGAGCAGGCGATTGGGTGAGCAGGCGAATGGGTGAGCAGGCGATTGGGTGAGCAGGCGATTGGGTGAGCAGGCGATTGGGTGAGCAGGCGATTGGGTGAGCAGATGACTGGGTGAACAGGTGAATGGGTGAGCAGGTGACTGGGTGAGCAGGTGACTGGGGGGAGCAGGTGACTGGGGGGAGCAGGTGACTGGGGGAGCAGGTGACTGGGGGGAGCAGGTGACTGGGGGGAGCAGGTGACTGGGTGTCCAAGTGTCTGGGTGAGCAAATGAGACGGTGCGAGTGGCTGGGTGCCTGTGCGAGAGGGCCGGCGACTGGGTGAGCAGGTGACTGGGTGAGCGGGTGAGAGCGGGCGCCTGGCTGGCACTTGGCCGTGGGCGGTGGCCGCTGCGCCGCCGCGGGCAGTGGGGCGGCCTTGAGAGCGTCATGCGGGCGGGCGGGCGGGCGCGTGGGATTCCAGCCACGGCTTCTCCGCATTCCGCCCGCCCGCTCGCACGGCGCGCGCCCACCCGTGTCGCCCCCACCGCCCTCGCCGACATCGCCTCCCTCGCCGCCCTCGCCTCCCTCGGCTCCCTCGCCGCCCTCGCCGCCCTCGCCGCCCTCGCCGCCCTCGCCGCCCTCGCCGCCCTCGCCGCCCTCGCCGCCCTCGCCGCCAGCGCAGCCCTCGCCGCCTCCGCCGCCTCCGCCGCCTCCGCCGCCTCCGCCGCCTCCGCCGCCTCCGCCGCCTCCGCCGCCTCCGCCGCCTCCGCCGCCTCCGCCGCCTCCGCCGCCTCCGCCGCCTCCGCCGCCGCCTCCGCCGCCGCCTCCTCCGCCGCCGCCTCCTCCGCCGCCTCCTCCGCCGCCTCCGCCCCCTCCGTCCCCTCCGCCACCTCCCTGCAACCGGAGAGACCGGCACGGTGCTGACGCCGCCGCCCCCTTCGACCTTCGCTTCGCGCTTTTCGCTGTAACCCCCCCTCCGCCCCCTCCACCAATCGCCTGCCTCGCCTCCCCTCGCTGCACACGACGTCGCGACCACGCGCCTGCAGCTGCCTTTCGCTGCTTGCCTTACCCCGCTGGGGAGATAACTGGAAGGGGAAATGCCCCGCAAGCCGACGTGTACAGTGCGATTTTGTATAACTTTGCCCCTCAAGCCCCCTATGGCCACGATGGAATATCACACCGCATTTCGCGTCTTTCTCTGTTGTGCCGCTACGACTCGCATGTTCGCAAACACTGCTTGATACGGTCGCGATCATGCAATGCGGCACGACTGAGAAAGACGCGAAATGTCATGACATATTCCATCGTGAAGACGGGCCTTGGGGGAGGGGATGTTATAAAAACCACACTGTAGATCGGCGCCAGATCTCGTTATCCGGCAAGGGAGGACCACCACCATCTCCCGTAAAAACAAACAAGACAAACGACGATAGCATTTGAGGTGCCCAGAAACAAATGAATCATTGGGCTCAAAATGATCTCTACTAACACAGTGTCCAATACTAGTGTCGGTAGCCTGTGTAGCACTCATTGGCCTAAGAATCACTCCTACTACTTGGCTTTGATTGATTAGTGATTCCGGACGTGTCAACTGCTAAGGTCATTAGTCCCGTAAGTGTAATGGATATTTTCGGGAGGCGGCGCCGGTGTAACCTCGCTGAATGGCGACATCCGCGCCGACCTACCGTCGGCTAGTGGGGTTTTCTCCAACCATGTATCTACCACCTACGGGGCCCCGCCCCAACCGGGACAAGCTCTAAGCATCCGACCGGTCTCCCGGCATGTGTAGTAGTGTAGTGCACGTAAGTGTAAGTATACGTAAGGGGGTGAAGGTAGGACAGGGAAGAGAAAGAAAAGATCGCGCGCGATACATGGCCCGTTTGTTACTGCATTCCGACATTACTGCAACTCCGGAATTTTGCCGGGTGTTGACTGGAGAAACTACGGAAAACTACCGATCAGAGCAGCCGACCGCTAGAATTCTCCTCCAGACAGCGACTGAATTCGTCGTGGCTACGAATATCCAGCTAGTGTCGAAAATTCTGCCTCCACCATCGGGTCGCGTATCTTACAACCTCCTGATCCGAGAGACTGTAGGGATGTCAGTTAATGCCCTGAGCCGCCTAATACGATATGAAATAAGTTTCCTTTTTACTGACGACGTAGGCCAGTGGTGTCAAGGTCTTCTACTGGTGGCAGTGGCACGAATCGTGGCAGCGTAGCATGCCACGATCTTCTCTGCGCATCTAGCGTCGGGAATGGAAACTGTTAGTAACCCCCGCCGTTTTACAATAGGGTTGGCGTTATCTCTGGTGGCAGGGTAATGAACTGCGTCGAGGGGCAATTTCGTCGCGGCACTCGCGCCACGGACTCCCGCTCGTGGCATCGACCTTGATAACACTGCCGTAGGCAAACTTCCTTTCCGAACGCGCCCCTTGTAATCAGGGCGGAGTGGCGCGACCCGAGGGAGGCGCAGGGGGCTTTGGATAGGCCATCCGGCGGGCGCTGCTTTGGGCCGCGTGCAATGCGCTGCAGCGGGCATTGCTTCCCCCAACGGGGCGGGATGGAATAAAGGGAGGTGGGTGGGGGGGGGCGTGGGGAAGCCGCACAAAGCGAAACACAGCAGCAGCGCCGCCCCCCGTGAAGCCCTTGAGGCGGGGAGGAAGCCCGCGGAAGCGACCCCGCCCCTTCCGCCTCCGCCCCACCCACCCGCGACGCGCCCGCGACGCGCGGTGGTTCGGCGTGACACCCATAGCGTGCGTTCTGCCATCGCCGAATAGCAGGGCCGGGAGAGGTGGCTCAAGGAATCAGTTGATGTCGTACAGTGCCTCTGACCGGGAGGTCCAAGGTGCGAATCCCGATGGTGGCAGGATTTTAGACACTAGCTGGATAGATAGGTCGAATTCTGTCGCTTTCACCGGGAGAGATGGGTCAGTTCATCAACTGCTGTAACTGCAGTCCCTCTGACTGGGAGGTCGTAGGTTCGAGTCCCGACGGCGACAGGATTTTCGATACTAGCTTGTCAGCTAGGTCGAATTCAGTCGCTGTCTGGAAGAGAATTCCAGCGGCCGGCTGTTGTGATCAGTATTTTTCCGTGGTTTCTCCGATCAACACCAGGCGAATGCCGGAGCAGTCCCCCAAACAAATGGACCATGGACCGCGCGCGATCTTTCCGTCCTCTTCCTTGTCCTATCCTCACCCCTTACACACGCACTTACTCTAACATGCACTACACTACCACACATGCCGGGAGACCTGTCGGGAGCTTACAGCTTGTCCCGGTTGGGGCGGTGCCGCGCTGGCGGGAGATACCTGGTTGATGGGGAAAACCCTGCTAGTCGACGGTTGGTTGGCGCCGAATCTCGCCATCCAGCTGAAAAAGATAACTGCCACCTCCCGACGAAAAACACGCACTACATTTACGGGACTAATGACCTCTGTAGTTCACGCGCCCGGAATCGCGAACAGTCAATCAATCTGTCGCTGTCTAGGATTGGAGGAGGATTCTAGCGGCCTTATCGGTAGTTTTCCGTGGTTTCTCCCATCAACCCTACGCGAATGCCGGAGCAGTACCTCGGCAAGGCCACGGACGGCGGGCGATCTTTCCTTCCTCTTCCTTGTCCTCTTTTCGCTCTTACTTACATACACTTACGTGTACAATGCAACCACAGATGCCGGGGGAGCGGGAAACAGGCTCATTATCTTTAATTTCAAATAAGAACCCGAAATTTTGTTGAATATAAATCTCAAATTCCTTTCCAAACAAAATCACCTGGTGTTTTAAACATACAGATTTATAAATTAAATCTCGACGTAATATTGATTGAACCAGGGGCGGATCCAGCCGATCATTTGGAGGGGGGGGGATCGTAGATTTTCATTAAATAATAAAAATATTTGTTATTATATTGTATGTGTTTTGGGTAGAGATGATATTATACAATATTATTCTTTAAATAATTACATAATTCAAGCATAAAGAAATATTTAAATCAATTTCCCCAAATAAAGGAAGATAAACGAAAACTCTAGGTTTTTGTGGGAGGGGAACATGACTCCCATGGCTCCACTCCCCTGCCAGTGGATTGAGCCACACTTATCGAACAATATACGACACATCGACAACAATATACGACACAATATCGAACAATATACGATTATTTAGATTTTAGAAATCACAAGAGAAGGAAACTATAAAATTAAGAACAATATACAATTAAGAAACAATATCTAACCAATTTTTTTTAAAAAATCGACAGTCTCAATTTGGCGTTTTCATCAGGTGAGATTCATTTTAATATTGAAACTAAAATTACAAATATTGAGAAATTATACAAATGAATATTTTCTAAATATTTTACTACACATTTTATTCCACACTTTAGCCGTAACTTTCCGATCTTACCCGATTATATGTTGTCGCGATGCGGCAATCCGGCTCGCGACACGCTGCCGCCGATAAGTGACCCACTTGTCACTTGCCGACGCCAGCGTTCCGATATTATAAAAAAAGTGAGTTATCCTCACCTCGCTCTCGTTCAATCTCTTACTTCTGACCTGTGAAGCCGGAGGTGTGTACCGCGCCACCGCCCTCCGCTGGAAACCTACGCTACCAGGGGTAAGTTAAAATAATCTTATTCTTATTTATTATTAATAGGTAATTATAACACATAGATACATAATTTCAATTCTTTTAAGTACGTGGCTAGGCTGAAGGACTTTAAGCCATTACAATACCTACATTCAAGTAAGGTAGATTTTTTGCACAATTATAAATCTGTTCGTTCCAAGTATACTTCTCCTTAATTTTATCAAGGAGGGTGTTTATGGGAAATGAAAAATTATTAATTTTAATTGCACATTAAAGTGCACATTTCAGTTTTTTTTTAGGTCATAAATACCTATTTTTACAAGCATATTTCAAGAGTTTTTAGGGCATAACAATCCTCTCCCTGGTGATCAGAATGTGCAGAATTGATGAAAAATTATTTTTTTATTTATTTAATAGGTAATTATTACACATTTATATATAATTTCAATACTTTTTCTAACTATGTGGCTAGGCTGAAGGCCTTTAAACCATTACAATACCTACATCCTACCGCATTCTAACTTTTCGAATTCTGGCATTCACCCCTAATGGTCTCTTCATCGCATCAAAGCCGCGGAAAGGAGACCGTAAGGTACGGCTGAGGATCTTATTCTTTCTCATTGCCCGAGTCGCAGGGTCCTCCCTCTCCCCTGCAACTCGACAATATTATCTTGTTTCACGCTGTGCAAAACCTGGCTGTTTCCATCCTGCTTCCGGCGGTGGGTTCCCGCGGCGCTGCGGAAGGCCCGAAGCGTGTATTTTGAGGGGGGGAGGGGAGGGGGAGGGAGGCGTCGGTCGTGTGTTTGACTGATGGAACGGGAGCCTTGACTGCGCCCCAGACCTGCCGCCGGTGAAGTAAACGCTCGGCCGGCGGTCCAGGAGTAAAAATACTCATTCTGCGTTCGACGCGCCCTCGTTTCCCGTCTCGCCTCGCCTCGCCTCGCCTCGCCTCGCCTCGCCTCTCCACTCCACTCCCCGCCCCGCTCCACCCCAACCCGTTTCCACCACCAAGCATCTCGTCTGTATCTCCATTCCGAAACACTCTAGGCCTATCCACCCTGCCCCACCTCGCCCAGTCGTATCTTGGTCTGGCCTGTCTTGCCTTTTCTTCTCTTATTCTGTCCTCTCTTATTCTGTCCTGTCCTGCTCTGACACGGCCTCTTCCTTGCTGCCCTGCCCTGCCCTGTTCTGTTACGCCCTGCCGTGCTCTGATCCATCCCACCCTATGCTGTCCTTACGTGCCCTACACTGCACTGCCCTACCCTTTCCCACCCGGTCCTACCCTGCCCTGCCCTACCCTGCCCTTCCGTTCCCTGCCCTCCCGTATCCTCCCCTGCTCTACCCTACCCTTCCCCACCCTGCTCTCACCTGCTCCATCATCCCCTCCCCTGCCCTACCCTACCCTATCCTGCCTTACCCTATCCTTCCCTACTGTACCCTACCCTGCCCTACACGGCCCTGCCCTCCCCTGTTCTGTTGTGCTCCAGCTTACCCAGTGTTTTCCTGCCCAGTGATAGCATGCCCTGCCCTATGTTGTCATGCCTGAAGAAATAAACTTTCAATAACTAGCGCACGCTGTGCAGCCAAAAACAATGTACAAATATCATATAATATTCACATTAATTTCTTAAAATCCTAGAATATTTGTTATTTCACACGTTCGTTGTGTAATGAATGTGTATATGATAAATATTCCTTAACTATTTTTCGTACATTACAATATTTTTGAGTTAATCAGTGCGTGAGATTGGAAAAGTAATTTGCTTTCGCGTATGAACGTCAAGAAACTTCCTTCTCCCCACCCCATGCAGGCAGTTTGATATCAGTTTGCGCCACCTTGCACAAAAGGTGTGGGATATCAATGTCCTCAACAAACGGAAAGGTTGAGAGCGTAGTCTTCAGCAGCAGGAGTGAGTAATTACTAAACTGTGCAGGAAACGCCGCATCCTAAGTACAGATGCCAACGTTTCGCCTACCATTCTGCGACCTTCCTCAGGGCGCAATGCCTGCCAATTTCTGTGGGCGAATATTTTATAAACGAAAAGGTTGCTTTTTTTGAATTTTCATTAGCTAGTGGTTTAGCTGATGATTCGGTAACCTTCACTTTATATTTGTTTTTAGTTTTCATTTGGGATATTTGCGAGAGGAAGACTATTTGTACATGTCCCATGACCGTTTTCGAACTACACTTTTCTACACCTTCGCGGGTGCCCCGCTGGTGGGAGGTACTTGGATGAAGAAAAGCCCAGCAATCGACTTGCTAGTCGGCGCCTGATCCTACCATCCAGCGGGAAAAAACACAGCCACACAGCGATAAAAACACGCGCTACTCTTACGTCACTAATGAACATCGCAGTTAACGTGCCCGGAAACACGATGTAATCCGACAATCAAATGTTTTGTGGGCCGGGATTTAGCTCTCACTTTCCCCGCCAGATGCCGGTCTTAGTAATGTCCGAGCTGTCCGCGGCGGCTGGATTTTCGACACTAGCTTGTCAGCTAGGTCGAATTCAGTCGCTGTCTGGAGGAGAATTCTAGTGACCGGCTGCTCTGATTGGTAGTTTTCCGTGGTTTCTCCGATCAACACCAGGCGAATGCCGGAGCAGTACCCTAACAAACGGGCCACGGCTCGCGCGCGATCTTTCCTTCCTCTTCCTTGTCCTACCCTCTCCCTCTTACATACACACTTACACTAACATGCACTCCACTACCACACATGCCGGGAGACCGGTCGGGAGCTTACAGCTTGTCCCGGCTGGGGCGATACCCCGCTGGTGGGAGATACCTGATTGAGGGAAAACCCAGCTAGTCGACGATAGGTTGGCGCCAGATCTCGCCATCCAGCGGGGAAAAGATCATCGCCATCTTCCGAGAACAAACACGCACTACACGGGACTAATGATCTAAGTAGTTGACGCGCCTGGAAACATCAATCAATCAATCAATCGAGCTGTCCGGTTGGTAGGTCGAGAGAACTCGTTAGGACGGCGTATTTATGGTTGGATTTAATTTTGCCGGGTACCTGGCAGGGTTCTTCTATTATAAAAGAAGTACAAGCGTTACATGATACACGGGGGATTATGTGCTCTTTGAAAATGCATCACTCCCACCACTCCCATCTGATTCCACAAAGGCGGGTATAGAATATAAATTAATAACTTGTAATATAAGATAACTGATTATAATTCTAATAAATATTTAGTTCGGTTGTGGGGACTAGAATTGCTGTGCCGGGACGCAGAGCGGTGACAATAAACCGTGCTTAATATGCTTCCAAAAAATATCAGTATATTGAAGCTCCCAAGGAGACTAGACTATCAGATGTTAAGCTGAAGAGAAGTAAGACCAGAAACTGGACATAGACGACTTTGTTTTTAAAATGTTCTAGAATTCTTACTTGGCATAACTCAATCATATTTAACTCTCTTTGTAAAAATTAGAAGCAACGTTGACTAGCCTGAAAATGAATGTGGCCAGACATAGTGACTAGGTTAAACTTCTGTTAGTTTTTCTTAATCTTAGAAAAAGTACTGCATGAAACTCGTATTGTGTATTAATATACTCGTATAAAGTTTCGTACTCGTAAAGACCGAAATATACTTTATACTCCTGTAAGAAAACTCATCAGTACATCATTTTATAATTTCATTGGTATTTCAATATTGGTATGATGTTTGAATGTTGGTATTTCAATGAATGGTACATCAATACATTCATTTTATAATTACATTTCAATATCTGCATGTTTTAAATGATTCGAGTGAAAACTCCTTAAAATTCAGTTATGTTCAACGTTTGATGTCGAAAGTAATACTCTTTTGGATATCAACAGGAAGTATGATATTGTTTGGTTCTTCTAGCCATTCCACAAAAACGTTTCTTAAGAGAGCGCTGACAGGCTCATTAATGTTTGCGATGGCGTTTGCTTAACATGCGGAACCCGTTTATTTTTCCAGCGCTTCTTTATGGAGCAGTTCGGAAGCGTCCATACAATTTTGAGTCGTTTGTGAAGAGTCTATTCAATGGATTTCATTTATCAGATTTACTAGCGAGGTTTCTTTGCTCAAAGAACACTTTGTATTTTACTTATGGAACTCTCTAAGTATACGCCTCGGCCTACTTTTCAAATGAGTACCAATATTTATTGGCTGTATTAACAGCAAACGTTGGATTAAAAATTCCCTCTGAAGCAAGGCGCTTGTCTCCCCATCTGCCCACTTCCGAAGTAGAAATAAGACCTGTAGATTTAATAATTAAACGATACTGATATAGGTGAGCTCTCAAAGTGAGTACTGGCCGACAAACACAAAACATTGTTCTAATTTTCAACTTACCCTAAAGAGGATTGATTTATTATTTCGTATTTACTGACATGTCACCTACTAAGGTCATTAGTCCCGTAAGTGTAGAGCATGTTTTTATCGCGCGAGGCGGTGATCTTCTTCCGCGCGATGGCGAGATCCGGCGCCAACCCACACGGCGGCTTGCGAAGTTTTCCCTAACAAGAGATCTCCCAGCATCAGGCCATCGACACAGCCGTGGCAGGATCTAAGCTCCCGATTCTGATCACGACCATTCCTGCTGTACAACGGGTTAAAAACATCTTGATATTGCATACTGTGCACATTGATGTCATAATTAGCGAAACACTTCCGAATAATTTTCCATCGTAAAACACAGTAAATAAATCAATTACTGAGGTTGAGAATAGGTCAAATCAATTCCAAACGATAATGCTCTTATTTAAAACAAATATTGGATCATATCACATTACTTTGCATTTATTTTGTAACGTGAATGAATATTGTTCTATTCCACGGTTCAAATTACATTTAATTACAGATCTATATTACACCCACGACGGTAGCGGAAGGCGTAGCGTGAAGGTAGCGTGAAGGCAACACTGATGATTCAAAGGACGTGCGTTCCAACCGGAGAAGGTTTCAGAACTGTACGTGATGAAATAATAACTGGGCTGAGGGGAAGAAGAAAAGTTGGTAGGCCAAGGAGAAGATGCAAAGACTCGTTATAATTCTTGGAAAGGAACAACTTTTAGACTTTTTAAGAAGATGAAGAAGAAGAAGGATGAGGATGAGAATGACGATGACGATGACGATGAGGATGAGGATGAGGTGTCCGCAGCAACAAAAATAGTGCTGAAAAATCCCATACAAAATGGTTTTCCAAAAAATACACGCGTACTGCTCAGGAACAAATAATATGCTCTCGAACAACACAAAAAAAATTAAGTATTTTAACAAAACTAATCTTCACGAATATAGCAATAACGTAGTGTACATTTTATATGGGTTCACTGAACAACAGTAGAATATAGCAACAACGTGGTATTAGTATATTCTTCAACGAGCGTAGAATGATAGCTATTATTCACGAGTTGATGTTTACGACACGAGCGACGTAGTAGCGAGTGTCGGAATTTCAACGAGTGAATAATAGCCATTCTACGCGAGTAGAAGACTATACTTTCTCTACGACTTTAAAAATATCCAATAGGCGCCTTAACCTCAACACCAACTCGCATACTGTTTCGTGGCTCACCTGTCTAACGACAGTTGCGACCAGCCGCGGCAGAGCATGCAGCGCTTCTATAGGCGACTGCGAGAACCCTCTGTCGTGGTGTAATGAACTAAGACGAATGCGATTGGTCGACAGCCGTGTGAGAATAATATTCTCGCACGGCTTGTGGAATCGGCATCATTACTGCATCCGATAACGTGCAGAAATGTATACATTCTGGAGCAGTCGTAGAGAAACATTTTTATATGGGTACACACAACAACAGTATTTTACAAACAATATCAGAAAGATTTTTCGTAACGTAACACGTGAGTAGGAAGTGATTAATGGTGGGTGGCCCCATTTAAGCCTTTGCTGTCTAATGACGTCACTTAACTGAGTTCGAGAATTCAGACTGTAAGTACAGTATGAGAACGGGCGGAATAACACAAGTATTCACGTGCGATGCACAAGATGGCGGCATCTTCGGTCGGAGCACTTTACTAACATTTAATTATGGGTGTTTAATCTGTGTTACTTGGTAAGTACTATAATTAATTAGTTTTCAAGCTGAATAGGTTTATGTACATTTGTAATTTTCCTTTTGTTAACTTGTTTACTGAATTTTCTATTTTATAGTGTCACTGATGATGGGAAAAACACTCCCGAAACATGTATGACGAAATTTTCTAAATATTAAAAAATGTTATCCTCTATTGTGGTTGATATCTCATTATCCTTGGAACTTTAACAAGTATTTGCATTTTTCAGTCAAAATCGTCATTATTTCTTTGTTTTTGTATTTTTTTATTGTTCCTGGTATCTAACGAAACCATGGACGTCTTTCACGTGGCCGGAGGCGTAGTTTTCTTTTCATTTCTGCGCGCATTGGTAATAAGTAACATAGAAACTTATTTTTATTGTGCTGCCATGGGTAACGCAGGAAGCTGAAGCATGGCAAGGATAATAGACTTTTTGCACGGCATAGCATACCGTGCAATCGACTGCAATGTAGATCATCTGCGCATGCGCAGATGTGCAAAAGTGAAGCGAAACTCGAACTGGGCATCCGCAGAACATCGATTATATTGTCGATAGCTATAATGCATCGCCGTGCAAAAACTCCCTAATAAATGCTACTCAGATTCGTATCTATGATTGCGGGCAAACAGACGTAATAAGATCTGGACTTTTCACATCGGGGACCGGCAAAGGTGGCCCAGGTTATCAACTGAGGTCACTGCAGAGCCTCTGACCGGGATGTCCTAGGTTCGAGTCCCGACAGTGCTGGTAGATTTTCGCCACTAGCTTGACAGCTAGGTCGAATTTAGTCGCGGGTTATGGGTGGGAGGGAGGAAGTGAGTTGGGTGGGCGGGAGGGAGTTGGGTGGGTGGGAAGGAGGGTCGGAGGGAGGGAGGGAGTTGGGTGGGTGGGAGGGAGGGTCGGAGGGAGGGAGTGAGTTGGGTGGGAGGGAGGGAGGGAGTTGGGTGGGTGGGAGGGAGGGAGGGAGTTGGGTGGGTGGGAGGGAGGGAGGGTTATAGGTGGGGGAGGGAGGGAGTGTGTTGGGTGGGAGGGAGGGAGGGTTATGGGTGGGAGGGAGGGAGGGAGTTGAGTGGGTGGGAAGGAGGGAGTGAGTTGGGTGGGTGGGAGGGTGGGAAGGTTATGGGTGGGGGAGGGAGGGAGTGTGGTGGGTGGGAGGGAGGGAGGGAGTTGGGTGGGTGGGAGGGAGGGAGTTGGGTGGGTGGGAGGGGGTGGCGGGGCGCGGAGTTGAGCGCCGAGACGCGAGTCTTGTGCCCGAGGCGTAGGAGCCGTCGGCCGCCGTTGGCGCTGCATAAACAAACCGGCGCTCCGTAAAAATACACGCGAGACAGCGGCTGCGTGTGGGTGGGCGAAGATCGTGCGGGCGCCGATGAAGGCGAGGCGATGCTGTAGGTACGCTCGACAATGCGCTTGCTTCAGGCGTGGTGGTTTCTCAGGGAAGGGAAGGGAGGCACATGTTTTCCGCATATATTTTCATCTTCTGGATGTAATTACCAAATAAAATATTTGATTTGATGTTTGAGGGGAAAATGTACAATTTCTTTATTAAATCTAGAAAGAAATTTATTTTGATTATATTTCTTTGCACAGTTTTTTAAGACAGTCTTACTATATTTTGTTGATCAAAAGGTTAATAAAAGGACATCTATTTTAAATTTGGAATTTTATTTCTCTCGACGTTTCGAGGAGCACTTTTCCTCTTCTTCAGGAGTCTGACAAAATTTCTGGCTTCAAGAGTTTGATTTGAAATAGATGGCCTTTTATTAACCTTTTGATCATCAAATTTAGTAAGAATGTCTTAAAAAAACTGGACAAAGAAGTATAATTAAAATCCAAAGACAGTCACAAGATATTGAAATTTATTTTGACTTTGTTTATAGACTAATAGCGCCCTTAAGCTACGCAAAAACGATCAAAATCATTTGAAGTCTGTTCTGAGGACGATTCTTCTCTTTCGAGATTAATTCATCGGGATGAATCGGCGGGCAAGAGTGAGACGGAGGTGGAGCAGCCGTGTGATGTTAAAATGCAGATAGCACCGGAAAAACCGAACTCACAGATATTTCTCTCCTAACTGCTCAGAAGTCAGCGCGTGTAATTTGTGGCACGTTTCACTCGACGTTTATGCATTGTATTTTTCCTCTTAAGATACATATCAGAGGGGGGACGCAGTAGCTGTATCGTTTGATAGAGCTAGTGCGTTTAAGTCGATTTTCGTAGACATGAGCAGAGAGAGGCAAGAGGGCCGTGAATCTGTGAAAATATAAAAAAGTAGCCAATAACTGTACGTAATTGAATGAATGAATATATGAATATTTATTTTATTGGCGTTAACCTTAATTATACGCCATTATACAATTATGTACATCATTAATCAATGAAACAGTCAGATGAATACAGTTACTCAAAAACTTGGAAAATTACAAAAACAGAAATTACAAAAACACAATAGCACATTAATTACAAAAAAACACCTAAAACTAACAAAACTTTTAATATATTTACATTATACGTTATTTTATTCAGTTTAGTTGTTCAATTTAGTTTCAGATAGAGCAAATTTATTCAAATAGAGCAAATGACCGTAACATCAAGCAAGATTTAAGAAAATGAAAAAAATTATTGAATATTGGTTTGATCATTTAGTCTCAATGGTTACAGGATGTTTTGATTTTTTTCCACATTGTTTCTTTATGGTTCATAAATTGGGCACCGTTTTATAATATGTTTATGATACAGTTTTATAATATGTTCTAACTGTACGTAATGGAACATTTTATACCCGTTAGTATGAGCAGTTCTTTATTTCCTTCATTTTAAGCTGATGGTTAAGGAAATTGATTCACGAAATTCGGGGAAGAGGCTTCTCAAACCATCTGACAGCGCTGTAAATGTTTCAACATAAGCTCAATTGTATTTATTGTTACCTTAATTAAGTTATTTTCTTCTTGTATACTTTATTTATTTGCTAGTACAATATGTCACGTGTGAATAATAAGATTTGATTGAAAAGAGGGTCTTAGAAATACAGTTGCTCCCCTCTGTTTTAATGTTACTAGCTTAGTGTGGATTCACTCGTGCATGAGGCCCTTTAAGTGCAAACCTGTAGTTGTGTGAATTCGCGTTACTGAAGCGAACAGTTATTTTCCTGTAACTTAAACAAGTTCTAGATACCTATCTTTTTATTACGATAATTATAACCAATGATGAGATACTATAAAAATTGCTGTGTGTAACAGACTTATATCTCCACGTACAGAGCGTACAGGCTGTACATAGCATTACGCAATGTACTCCGGAGCAACGCAGGGCTTATGAATTTAATTAAAGCATGAGGCCCCATAACCGATATCTTGGAACCAGAGAAAAGGCGTCTTTTCGTGTCCCCGATAATTTTAACGCACTTCTATCTTAAACACGTAATAAATACTAATAAATTTCATCTCAGTTGCGCCCTGCATCAAATCACTTCGGGACACAGTCCTCGCGATACCAAGCCCCTCGCTCCGGAGTTCCCCCTCCGCTCGTGATAAGGGCCACCCAGGGCGCATCCGCGCCTCTGACCATAAGAACTGTCTCCCCCTCCACCATGTACTTACAAACAGGAGTGGGAATGTAGTCTATATAGTTTGTAAGGAAACATTGTAAAGGGTTCACAACCATTTTAGACTTTGTAATAGAAATTTGTATAACTTATATTTTTGTTCACTTCTGTAATAAACTCAGTGTGTTCTCACTCTGAGTTTCATTTCACCAAGTCCGTCTGGAGAACCGTCGACTTGCGACTTGCGACGTATTTTACTACAGCATTTTCTAGTGCTTATTTGGTATGCTTGTGTATTCGAAACAGTGACCTCTTCTCACCAAAACCGATAGTTCAATAAATTCGAGTTTCCAATATCCATGGTGGTCTGCAGGGCTTGATTTCTGGAAGAACGCGACGGAACGGCGTTCCGGTACTTCTGGAATAATTAAACTATACTATAAAATATAGAACTATTTCTATTAAATTAATAATTAATTTGGGGGAGCGTAGCGAGACCTAAAATTTTATACATCAAGCACTGGGGGTCTGTAATTATTAGACATGGGATGTTTAGGAAAATGCCTATTTTTTTCTAGCGAACTTATTTAAAGGCTGACAATATATGTGCACGAATCATGACAAATGATGACATGGTCGATTGACAATACACCGAGGGCACTTTTTAAGTGGAACTAAATGTAAATTCCCAGAAGGTTTCAGTGTTGCTAATGTTGGACTTCTAAAATATTTGGCAGACACATCAGTAGGTGTTCAGAAATCCTTCTCTGTATTCAAACCGATTGTGTCTCCCAATCGTCGCAGATTTGAAATTGCGATCCTTGAAAAGTTACTGGTAATATATTGCAATGGAAACTATTAAGAATAAAATGTAGAAGAGTTGTAAATATGTATGGAGTTTTACAAATAATTTTTAATTTTATTGTGAATGTAATTTACGACAGTGCCTTTTTCCCCCCTTATTCTTGACATTTCCAGTGCCTTTTTAGGCGCCTAAAACACGACTTTTTAGTGCCTAAACATCCGATGTCTAGTAATTATTTTCTCATATTGGCGGGAAGGATCCCGGTTCAGACCACCATGCGCCACTCCCGCAAGGCCGCCTGGCCGGCCGGCGGCGCCAGGCCAAGGTGCAAAGCGCGAGGCGCAAGGCAGGCAGAGGCCCCGTCGCCCCCGGCGCCCGAAATCGCCTTCCGCAGAAACAGGATTCGGCGCTCGGCGCCCGCGTCAGCGGAATCACGTCTTCTGCCTCCTGGGCGTCCACCGCACCGCCCTGCTCGGAAGGAGGCAAAGTGCCGCGCAGGTACCAGAAAGAGAAGAGAAAAAGAGACAAAAAAACAAAAAGAAAAAACAAACAAAACAAAAAAAACGGGAGAGATGGCTCAGTGCATCAACCTGACATCACTGCAGTCCCTCTGACCGGGAGATCCTAGGTTCGAGTCCCGACGGCGACAGGATTTTCGACACTAGCTTGTCAGCTAGGTCGAATTCAGTCGCTGTCTGAAGGAGGATTCTAGCGGTCGGCTGCTCTGATCGGTAGTTTTCCGTGGTTTCTCCGATCAACGCAAGGCGAATGCCGGAGCAGTACCCTAACAAATGGGCCTCGGACCGCGCGCGATCTTTCCTTTCTCTTCCTTGTCCTATCCTCTCCTTTCACACACACACACACACACGCACTTACACTAACATGCACTACACTACCACACATGCCGGGAGACCGGTCGGGAGTTTACAACTTGTCCCGGCTGGGGCGGTGTCCTGCTGGTGGGAGATACCTGGTTGAGGGGAAAACCCCGCTAGTCGATGGTAGGTCGGCGCCAGATCTCGCCATTCAGCGGGGAAAAGACCATCGCCACCTCCCCCGAGAAGAAACAAGCACTACACTTACGGGACTAACGACCTAAGTAGTTGACACGCCCGGAAAGACGAATCAAACAAAAAAAAAGATTTAAAAAAACTGCGGAGTCAACCTTAATGTCAGCAGTTGTAATACTTAGATCGCGTGCTATCCTTGGTGATCCCTCTAAGAGAATATTTAATGCAGCTGGATGCCAGCCTGTGAATTATGAGATGATATCATGATGAGAGATGATCGTGGCATTTTGGAACCATCCCAGCATTCGCCTGTATGACCTGAGGGAAACCGCGAAAACTCCGGTGAGGATGGCTCGGAAGGAGGTAAAGTGCCGCGCAGGTAGCACAAAGAGAAGACAAAAAGAGACCAAAAAAACAACAAAAAACAAAAAATAACTGTGGAGTCAACCTTAATGACAGCAGCAGTAATGCTTAGATCGCGTGCGATCCTTGATGATTCTCTTAAAAGGAAATTGAAAACAGTTGTCTGCCAACCTGTGAATTATGAGGTGATATGATGATGAGAGATGATCGTGGCATTTTGGAACCATCCCAGCATTTGCCTGTATGACCTGAGGGAAACCGAGAAAACTCCGGTGAGGATTGCCGGCCCGGGGATCGAGCCTGGGCCTTCCCGACTGCGAAGTCTGCGCGCTACGCACTGAGCGGCTTCTCTCGGTTGAAGTCAACTATCACATTGTTAATAGGAATAAAAACAACCTATTATATTTAAATCTCTTAGTACATGAAAGAACGTTATACATGAACAGTTGTTAAATATTGGTCTTGAATAACATCCTTGATACGCGCTTGAAACCTGTTAGACGATTATAATATACTGTTGAACTCTCACTAGTCTTCAGGATAATACATTTTCTCGTCTTGGAAACCACCAAGTCATAACATAAAAGCTTAACAGCTATGTTGTCATGGTGCGATGATGTGATGTCACCAAAAGAAGCCACAAAACAATACGCAAAGAAGGAAAAACGAAAGTCATAACAGGAAAGAATGGATTTCGTACAAGTGGATATACTCGTGCTCGCATAGCACATACTTTCTTGCATTATTATTCGTAACTATTGTACTTTCAAAATTCAGAGAGTTAGCAAAAATTATATTTCTTCGAGCCATTTCTTTAAGCGCCCTTTGCGTTTACAAAGAAAAAATCGAAGAAAACATTTTGAGCTGATTTTGAAAACATATTTTATAAATTGCGTTTACGTCAAGTAAAAATTACGTGAAAACTATTCGTATTTTAATTGAAATTGACCTCGTTTAAAGATATAATTTTTTAGAACACATCTTATTAATTCATCAACATTTTCAAAATTGTAAGACTCCATATATTATATCCCCAAAAGCAAAATATTCCTTTCAAACTTGCAGGGCCAGATGGATGGAGGAAAATAAATTTTGGAGAGAGTCTTCTGATCAGTTTAGCTATGACATAGCGTTGCATCCGTACGGACGTTTCCTGTCAATCAATTTTCAGAATGAAGGATGCACAGAATGTGGTTTCTGACTACACAACGTGTTAAAGGGAATACTTTGCTAGATGTAGGGAAAAATATATACACTTTTTCAGAATAAAGGCCCCACTTGAGATTTTCCGTCAAAAATTTGGCTTTTTTGCCGCAGCATTACTATACTTTCTCTGTCCTATGCAAGTAGTGTACGAGAAAGTTAAAAAATGTGTACTATTGTAGCACCACTAGTTTACAGCGGAAAACACTCAGATTGCAGACTTCAGAGGATGCGCAGGAAGTTGTTGGAGGCAAAGGGACATTCTGAATATTGGGGTATCGCGAGAAAAACTGTCACTTTTTCCACTACAAATTCCATCTCCGATTGATGTGAATTTGAAACTCGATGACCAGAAGTTTAACGCGAACATTTGGAAGTTTCGTTTTCCGTTTTTGCTGAAATTTTTCTATGTTGTTGTACAGAAAATGTCATATACATAATGATGTTGTCGTGAGCTCGTGGTAGAACGAGACGAGTAAAAGCGAAGCGTGGTTGAAAGGGGAGGGGCAGCGTTGTGCTAGTTGGGGTAGAGCGGGGGCAAGGGTGATCGCGGAGCGATGGGTCTGATGGCAACGGGGGCGATTCGTGGGAAAGTGGAGTGGGGCGTTGCTGGGCGAGGCTCAGACTATCAGGCTCGCTCTTCTGTCTGACCATGCAAATTACACCTGTACGCTATGCTCCTTTCGCCATCTAACACAGGAAGATGGCATTACTCGGAAGATGGCCTTTTCTCGGATGAAGAAACAAGCGATTTGAACTTAGCTCAGAGGCTTCTTTTAGAATTGAGGATGTGTCACATGCAGTAAATCTACAACACGGGACAGCCGGATTTACTTCTCCGAAGGAGGGCGTACGAAGAACTTATTCTACCTTAAAGAATATGGAGAGGGTAGGGCCGAGACCGCTTAGAGAAGTATGTGAGCGATGTGTTTTTACAAACACATCGATATTAACACTCCGTACATTTAACAAAACATTTTTTGAAGCCGATATTGTTTTAAAAACGATGTGTTCGAGGTTTTTATTTTTTAAATGAAAAAGTTCATCGTAATATAAGTCTGTAATAATTTTTTAGATATCCTAAAATTGAATGTTCTTCAACCCAAAGTGACTGAGGGTGAGAAATAAATTTAAAAAACCGAGTTTTCGCCAATAAAGAGGCCTGTATTATTTTTAAATTATCAAATCAGATAATTCAAAAAATTTGTTAATGGTCCTGATCATAGTTTCTTTTACCAGTTGAATCTCAATAAAAATATTAATAATGTAGACCATCTTCAAAATAAATTCCCCCTTCGTGAACTTCAGTGGTCACTAATCCAGTTTTAAAAACGTAGATTTTAATAACATTTATAGTTTTGGGTCTGTCAATAAAAATATTAATAATGTAGACCATCTTCAAAATAAATTCCCCCTTCGTGAACTTCAGTGGTCACTAATCCAGTTTTAAAAACGTAGATTTGAATAACATTTATAGTTTTGGGTCTGTGTTTTCAATTTTGAGCATCGATGTTTAGAAAGATCGATATGTTATCGATGCCGCACCCCTACGGGGAACAGCGGTGTGGGTGGGCGCGGCGGACATGACGGGGGTGTTGGGTCGTGTCGGAGATGTCGGGTTGTGAGGGGTGTAAGGTCACAGCGGGGCGCGACGGGGCATAGCGGGGCGTGGTATCATTTATAGCAGGGGTCCTCAAACTACGGCCCGCGGGCCACATGCGGGCCGCCGAGGACATTTATACGGCCCGCCGGGATTTTATGGTTTAAAGAATTTTTTCTTAAAATCCGCACATTTTTTAATTATGTGTTTGGGTGTCTAGGGATGGCAAAAATCTGTAGTTTTAAAACAACCATGTTTTCCACCAGAAACATCGATATTTTGCTTTCGATGTTTTCTTTACATCGATATTTTGTTGCCAAAACATCGGTGTTTTTTTAAAAATTGTTTTTAATAAAGCAACATCGATTATTTGCGTTATCCTCTTTACATTACATCCGCTGTACATTTTGCTAGCGAAATCTGAGGAAGTTTGGGATCTGCTCGCGTTATGACTGTATGTTATCGGTAGGCCTGTCATTGCCTGAACTCTGCCTCTGAAGGCCTGTCTTCACGATGGAATATGTCACGGTACCTTGAGTCTTTCTCAGTCATGCTGCTAGATATCGCATGATCGCGACCGTATCAAGTAGTGCTTGCGACCATGCGACACCTAACGGCAGGACCGAGAAAGACGCGAAATGCCGTGTGATCGGCCAAAGGGGCTTGTGAGGCAGAGCTAGAAAAATCGCACTATATAATCCGGCGCTCCGACGGCCTGAGGGACAGTGAACCGGCCCCCCGTTTAAAACGTTTGAGGACCCCTGATGTAAAGGGTTGTGGGGGAGAGAGCCGGGGTTTGACGTGACGTGGCGCGCCGTGACCGGCCGGGGCAGAGACTTGGCGAGGATGAGCACGAAGAGGGTGAGGGAAAAGAGCGGGGCGGGGAGAGGCGGGGCGGGGCGGGGAGAGGCGGGGCGGGGAGGGGAGGGGCGGGGCGGAGGAGGCGGGGCGGGGAGGGGAGAGGCGGGGCGTGGAGGGGAGAGGCGGGGCGTGGAGGGGAGGGGCGGGGCGGGGGAGGCGGGGCGGGGCGGGGGAGGCGGGGCGGAGGAGGCGGGACGGGGCGGGGGAGTCGGGGCGGGGCGGGGGAGTCGGGGCGGGGCGGGGGAGTCGGGGCGGGGCGGGGGAGGCGGGGCGGGGCGGGGGAGTCGGGGCCGGGTGGGGCGTGGCGGGGCGGGGCGGGGCGGAGCGGAGCGGGGTGGGGCGGGACGAGACTTGGTGGTGCGAGGGGGGGACAGTGTCATGGCGAAGATGAATAAGGTGAGGGTGTGGCTGAAAGGAGTAAGACGTGCGTGTGGCGAGGAGCGAGGGCGAGGAATGGCCAGTGTCGGGTGGCGGGGAGGCGTGTGGGGCAGAGTATGGCGGGGGCCGCGGAAGGGGCGCCGGTGCGGCGGTGTGCCGGGTGCCTGGCATCGGGCGCGCCGCGGCCTCGCCGTGGCCTCCGCCGCCAGACACCGCCACCTTTCGCCCGGGCCCCGGTTCGACGCCCCGACGAGGTCCCCGCGGGGCCTTGGCGCCCCCACCCTCTTCCCCCCTTCCGCTCTCCGCCTTTTCCCCGTTCCACCTTTCCTCCAAAACTTCGTATACCTGAACCTTCTAGGTAACAGACACGACAGGCGCAGATATTGTACAGATAAATAGATTGGTTGATCGTAACTAGAAACCGGATTCCAACGTATTTACATATTTTTGTCTTTCTAAGTTACGTTTTCAAAATAGCGGTCTTGGCGAATCAAGGCAATCCTAACACAACATGCAATTTTTTCGTTACGTATTTTTACATGTTTTACTGTATTACATAATATAGCGACCTGGATGGCCGAGGTGGCTAGAGGATGGACCGACTCACTGCCTTGGTATGAAGGGTCGCTGGTTCGAGTCATGGTTGTTTGTCCTCTTTCTTCTATGCATGCGTGTCGTCGTGGAAGGCCTTGTTAGTCTGCTGACCACAGACCGAGGAGCCCGCATGTGTGTGTAGTGTGAGGGTTAACATGTGTCCTCGTGAGGGACATAGTGTGTACCCGGCGTCGATACTCGAAAAAATCGGCATTCCCTGAAGCTGGAAAAAGCTTCCTGAAGAAACAAACAAACAAACCAACTCATGTTACATATTTATCAAAACTTTAAATTATTCTACCAATTTTCCTGAAATTTATTTTGCAAAAAAATAATGAATTTTCAAAAATAATTGTTATGTCAAAATAGAACGATATTTTTTTCGCATAATCAGAATTGCGTGTTAATGACGCAAAGTCTTGAAATTACTTGAAATGTAATTCAAAAAAATAAGGAGTTTTCAAAAAGAATATATGGTATTTAAAAAATATATTTTTTATTCGTAATAAACATTACGTGCTAACGACGCAAGGTGCCGCACGTGAAAACGCGGCACGCACGCAATGTGTTTGGGTTCACCTCCGTCTGCACTGCGTGTTGCTGCAATTACGCGTGGGCGCTGAGAATGTTATCTCTAGGAGTGGAAAGTGTCAGTGAGGTTTTTTGCGTTTCTTGATCTTTAATCGCACTTTACGAGAGATATTGGTTAACGAAGACAATATCACAGAGATTGCCGATCGTTGACTTTTCATATTTGTTCGATGACTGTGAATGCTTAAAAAACCTCTCAAAATAAATTAATCCAGGAAGCAATCCAATCAAGCAATGTTTACTTTTAAACTTATTTCTTCTACTCTTATTGTATTATGCTGTCATTTGATGGCTGCAACCAGTTGCATAATGATAGTCATTTCGATACAGTTTTTATTATGATACAGGTTCTTGATCAATCACAGAGAAGTCTCCAAACCAAGTATTGACAATTAATCATTAGAATCGTTTTAGAAATGTTTCATTCGATTGGGCACATTAAAATTACATTTGATATTATAATTTGCTTATAGCTGATAGTATAATAGTTTTATTTTATTTTATTATCAGTATTTTTTTCGTGGTATATTATTTAAAATAAAGTCAATAAAATGGATCGTCATTTCACTTTGATCCTGTTTGGCTAGCGCAGTTTTCCCCAGCAGGAGGACAGGTAACCACAGCCATCTGCGGCAGCATGCGAGGGTAGATGTAGGTAGCTCTCCGCTAGGTGGCCTTGGCTGAATCAACTGCCACGAAACTATTCATTGTAAAAGTTTAACTTACAAAATCGTAGAAAAAGTACCGTATGAAACTCGATGTAATGGGTATTAATACACTCGTGTGATGTTTACGATACTTCCTCGTTCCTCGCTCGCATCGTAATATCACACTCGTCTATTAATACCCATCATTACATCATCGTTTCGTAATGTGCTAATTTGTTATTATGTTGTGTACTATTCATGTCGTATAGATATGATACTATACAATATTATTGGTTAAATAATGATATAATTCGAACATAAATATTTAAATCAATTTTCCCAAATAAAGGAAGGTAAACGGCTCTTCCCGGGTTGCCGCCGGCTTCCTAAGGCACAGATCTAGGGACAATTGGTTCCTCTACAATACTCTGCGCAAAAATGTTTACGATATTCGCTCGTTCCTCGCTCGTATCGTAATATCACCCTCGTGTATTAATGCCCATCATTACAACATCGTTTCATAATGTACTATTAATAAATATTTTATTAATGTAATTTCAAATTGTGCAACTTTTTTAGTAGATGTTAGATAAATTAAAGCCTGTAATGACATTATACCACTTTATACTTATTTGTTTCATATTCTTATCATTTTTATTATATTCATACCAGAATATATTTTGCCATTTAATACGAGTTCTCTTATTTTTTCGGTCTCTGTTGATAACTCTTGAGGGCGACTTGCTTTGATTGCTTGTGTCTGTGATTTCCACGAATCATTTTCAGGCAGGCGCCGTCATTCAACCGTAAACAGTTGTCCCCGGACCTCTTCCTTTCCCATCTGTCCCCATTTTATTTATTTATTTGTCAAAAAAAACAGTAAAAACTGTATATGACATGTGGGGAAAGAGATTTATCTGCGCGCATTTCCTTGAGGCTCAGAATTTTTAAAAAAAGGGAAAAAAAAGGGAAAAAAAGGAAAAAAAAGAAAAAAGAAAAGAAAATTAGAAACAAGAATTTAGAAAATAATTATTATTTTAGAAAAATAAAAATATATGAAAAATGTTTGTTCCCGAGTTATAGAAAATCAATTTCAACTGTAAATAAACTACAAGCAACTACCCTTTAGCGGTATTAGTGCGAGGCGAAAGACTGTACTCATTCCTTGTCTGTAGAGGCAAGCGGCACTCAAGGGAAGATTCTTCAGAATTTACTGCTCACAGTGCAAGGAATCATATGTGCCCCATGTCATGAATTATTTGAACCAAGTCCAGGCATCATAAATGACTCCCGTGCTCAAATCTTCGTAATGATACTTTCGTAAATCGGTCTTGCGTCCTTCGATTGCAATATTTGGTGAACTTACACTAAAGAACACAAAACATTTGATGTGCCTTTCAAAACCATTTAATATTCACGTTTACCGTCATCATTATTGTTGTTAATTGTCAGGATCTCTGAAAATTCCTAAAAATGTTATATGGAGACTGTGAAAAAGTTAAGCACTACCTTTCGCAACTTTACGCATTTCACACGTTCTTCCCTTCCCCCATTCTTCCCCACTCCTGTCCTTAGGAATTGGCGGTGGGCTACTTATCCAACTCCCATCCATTAAAGAGACAAAGGCAATGAAACATAACCTTGCGACTCTTACGATCGATCTCTCGGATGACTGAGTTGTTCTTCCGTTGATAGGGCGTCAGAGACATTTTTGAGAACGTCTTTATCAGAACCTCTCTGTAAATCTGCTCTGAGATGCCATAACTTCGTATTCACGTCAGTAGGGTTTACGGTAAAGTCTCCAGAGTAGTGTGATTCAGTATCTATTATCCACGCCTGCGGGAATGGGAGATATGGGGCGAGCATGACGAATTCCCATTTTAAATTGGCCAGCCGGAGCTTTCCTTTCTAGTATAGAAACGGAGATATATAGGTGTCCAGGAGCTCCCGTAACAAAAAAAAAATACCCCAAATTCTGTGTAGACGTCATGAAGAATGGCAGGTCCAGTTTTTTCCGAAAAAAAATTTGTCTTTGAGAAAATTGAGTTTAAAAATCACTTCCGGGCGCAAAATTCAAACCGGTCGCTACGAAACTGCAGACGACGGTGTCTCCTTCTGAGCATTTTCTCGTTTCTAAGAAAAAATCTATCTTCAATTTTATAATTGTAGGACGATATCGAAAAAACTTTAAACTTTTGGAATTCAGAGAAAATTCAGAGTTGTTGACGAAAACTGGACCTATCTATTTTTATAAGAGTACTTGGCTCCTTGAGAAAAAAGAGAAAATAGTGAGGCCATTTTTGAGAAATTTTTAAAATGACAAAGATACTTTTTACAAAGAAACTCAAAATATCCTTTTAAAATTCAAGGGGCGCGACATCAACTATAGATCAATGTTATAGATCAATTGGGGAGGAACGGTTTGGTTCAAATCCTGTCTGCAGTGTAGCCAATAGCATTGTTTTCGGATCGACTGAGGTTTCAAAATCAAAGTATTGTTTGGACCTAGAAAACGTGGATTCTGAGTACACAATGTATTACAAGAAGGAAATTATTACACATAAGAATACAATTATCCTCTTTTTCGGGGTCAGGGAGCTAGAAAAGCAGTTATTCCGTCGAAAAATTGCCATTTCTTTGCTACAGCATTGCAATACCTCCTCTATCCTACTTAAGTAATAAGCGAGGAAATAAGCTAGTGTTCTCTGGATACTTATTACGTTATGTTTTGTAATATTTCGATTCGGAGCTATATAACTCTGATATGTCCGAACGAAAACAAATGTAAAGCGTTATCTCTCGCGTCAACTGTAATTCAAATAATGTTGTTCAAAGTGATGGAACTCTAATCATGATGTGTAACAGTATTATTGTGAAGCATTGTTTGTAATAGTAATTACAAAATGAAACTCAATCTTACGTCAGAGTCTGATTTAACTTTCAAATGAAAGAAATTAGTGAGTGTAACGCGAAAGGTTCCTGTGAATTGGTGGATGTTAGGCCAAGGATTCCTAAGCCGAATCGTAGACACCTTGCTTCCGGCGGTGGTTGCTGACGCAGTAGGTCATCAGAAGGACTCTGCGAAGACAACTTTCTTCTCCGTCCACACGATATGATCTCTGGCCTCGAGCCGGGCAAAAATTTCATTTACGTAATGACCCAACCACCCCCGGCCAAGTACGTTTCTTATCCTTGCGATGCCGCACTGTGCCTCCTGTTGACCATTTGCATATCACATACGCGAAGCGGATATCCCTTCTGCACTAGTGACAAAAAACTGCCCACCTTGTGAGGGTCAGCTTGAGTTGTGTGTTGTGTAACTAGTCATTATTGGACCGGTTTCTTCTCTGATATATCGCTGATATAAAAATGGAGGAGCTGAATAATAAAATTATTACTTGATAAATTATGTATTTAGTTATTTGAAAATGGCCTTGACATCAGCGTGAGATACATGCAAAGAAATTAACTAGTCACTCCGTTTCGCAATAAAGGTTTCAGGATTGTATTGTAATTTGTTGGAAAAAGATTTTGTGGGAAAATGCAGTAAGAAATTTATTTTTATCTATTGTTTTTAATAACTATAATTTAGTGTTTTAATACACTGCACTTGATAAATGCAACTGTCATGAGATGCACTTCACCTTGTTTCTTCCCATACACATGAAAATGTAGTTGCGTATTTTCCTCTTCGTGAGTGAGGATAATGCAGACGTTGTATAAAATAATCCCGTAGAAAAATGTTTCCTTTAGTATAAAAGGTTGTATAAGAGAAGAAATTAACATTTAGATAATAAATTGGGTGTTAATAATTATTTTTTTAAATCAATTGAGAATTTGTAATTGGAACCAGCCATTAGACTCTCGGTATTCGGGAGCTGCGGAAATGGTAAAATGAGGACATCAGAATACCCATGTGTTTTGGGGTATGTACTAGTAACATTGCGTTGGCGAGTATCAGGGTTGTTTAAAGTACCTCGGGTAGGCTACAGGCGGAGCGTGGCCGTTGCATTGGAACTACTCGAGCCAAACATATCTATTGGCTGTAAGAAGATTTTCTCATAACAGTGCGTTGGGATTTTGAAATATACAGATTCGAAGTTATTTTTGTAATGTTCACTTTCTCTTTTACCAAAAAAAAACCAACAAAAAAACACGGACAATATAAAAACCTTCTAGCGGATTGGCTGAGCAAGCATAAACCCTTATAGGAAAGCTGTTCCTACAGGATTCCTGGAGTGACGCCAGAGGCGTTTTTCGGAAACATGTCTGTGGGCAATGGAGGTCGTAAGTGTCCGTTCATAAATTACGTAACGCAAATTTCGAGTATTTTCAGTACTCCCTCTCCCCTTGTAACGCACATCCCTATCTCTACGTAACGCTGCCTCAGACCCCCCTCCCTCCCCCCTTTACCGTTTCGTAATTTATGGATGACCCCTAATGATACCCAAGCTTTTAACCCATTTATGAAAATAGTGTGTAATGAGCATCATACTAAAACGAGTATAGATTTTGCACCAAGAGGTGATAGCGAAGCCCCTCTCCTCCTCTAACTCTGCCTCCGCCACTACCCTCTCCTCGTCCTTGGACTCCATCTTTGCCTTTGCCTTTGCGTCCATCATCGCTTTTGCCTTTGCCTGTGCATTCGCCTCTTCCTTCGCCTCCGCCTTCACGTTCGGATCTACCTTTGCCTTTTCCCACATCTTCGCCTTCGGATATACCTCCGCCTTAGCCATCGCCTTCGCCACAGTCTCCGCCTTCCGTTTCACCTCCGTTTTCGCCTGGACCTCCGCCTAAGTCCCCGCCGTCAGTTCTGTCTTTACCTTAAGATCTTCCTACGCCCTCGCCTCCGTCATTGCTTTCGTCTTCGCTTCCGTTTTTGGATACGTTCGCCTTCACCTTCGAAGCTGCCTCTGCCTTCGCCCCTTTCATCACCTCCGCCTTCACCTTCACCTCTGCCTTTACCCCCCCTCCGTCTTCGCCTCCCTCACCGCTTTCAGATATGCCTTCGCCTCCGACTTCGCCTTCCCTTTTTTTTTATAATTTATTTACTTATTGTTGAAATTTACATAGTTCAGTAATTAATTACTTTTTCATATGCATTTTGTTGGCTTATAACTATTCTTATTCTAACTTATTTACTAAACTAACTACTATTTGATGTAGGGGACTCATGGAGCACCTACTATTTTAGCTATTGCGTGGAGAAAATATTTAAAAATGCTTCTAGTGGGAATCTATTTTTGATACGGGTTGGGAAATAATTGACAGATGCTAGGTTATAGTGGGCGGCTTGGGGTATTGAGTTAATATTTGAAAAGAAATTATTAGAGAGGTGGGCTATGTGATGGGTAATAGGCGGTAGATTCAATTCTTTGTGGAGTTGTCTATTTGATATGAACCAGAGAGCATTTGTTGCTGTTCGGAGGAATTTGTTTTGCATCACTTGAATTCTATTTATGTTTGTTGGTGAGGCATTTATCCATATTGGGCACGCATATAGCATGAGCGGTCTAATTATTGTTTTATATAAGGCTATTGCATTGCTTAATGATAGTTTACTTTTATTATTGAGTAAGGGCTTTAGTTGGATTAACTTTACTTTAGTGAGTTTTATCTTTTCGGTTATGTGGGATTTCCAATTTAGTCTGGTGTCGAAATTTAGTCCAAGGTATTTGATAGTTTCGTTTTGTAGTATCCATGGGATTGTGTTATTATTTATATGGAGTGGGGCGGGGGTGGAGAATGGCCTGAGTGAGAAGATTTTTGTTGCTGATTTGGTCGCGTTAAGCTTTATTTTCCATTTAATGGACCAGTCTTCTATTTTATTTAAATGTTGTTGAAACTTCGCCTTCCTCTCCGCCTTCGGATCTACTTTCACCTATACTGCGATTTTTCTAGGAAGAGCTCTCAAGATAACTCAAATCTCATCTTCGCGATGGAATATGTCACGGCATTCGTATCATTCACAGTCGTTCCGCTAGATTTCGCACGATCGCGACCGTATGAAGCAGTGCTTGCGATCATGCGACTTCTACCGGCAAGACCGAGAAAAGACGCGAAATGCCGTGACATATTCCATCGCGAAGATGGGATTTGAGTTATCTTGAGAGCTCTTCCTAGAAAAATCGCAGTATAACCCCGTGCCTTCAGTGATATCTTTCCCTTCAATTTTGCCTTCACAACCACCTCCCCTTCTACCTCCATCTCTGCCTTCGCATTCTCTCGTTCCCCTTCACGTGGAAGACTGTCGATCGCCTCCTATTCCGCATCGACCCCAATCTTCGCCAACAGCTTCGCCTCCGACTCCGTCTGCGTCTCCGCCTTCGATTTACCTCCACTTAACCCTATGCTCTTTCAGTGTCTTCCTTGCCCGCAATTTTGCTTTCGCCGTCGTTCTCGTCTAGCCCTCACTGTTCCCTCTTCCATCTCCCTCGTCTCTGCCTTCGCATTCCTCCATTCCCTTTCATCCGGATGTTGGTCGATCATTTTCTCTTCCACAACGACTCCATTCTTCGCCAACACCTCCCGCGTGTCCAGCCCTGTGCGTGGCTTGCCCTCGTCTCCGCCTCCTCCGACGTCGCCTTCGCCTTCATCTTCGCCATGCGTCTGCGCCTCCGCCTTCGGATCTATCACCATCAAACCCTTAGCCTTCAGTGTCATCTTTTCCAGCAATTTTGCTTTCGCCGTCGTTCTCGTCTAGCCCTCACTGTCCCCTCCTCTTCCATCTCCCTCGTCTCTGCCTTCGCATTCCTCCATTCCCTTTCATCTGGATCAGCGGCGTAGCGTGACTCGCACGTTTGGGGATGCTCAACAATAACACACAAAATGTCACCATCAACTACTTCATTTCATAGGCGAACGCAACACAAGGCAGATACACTGAGACTACTTCCACGATCTCGATTGCTTAGACGGTGTAGGCGCTTCCCACAAAATCCTCACAGCAGTCAGGGCTGCCGACGTCTTGAAAGCAAATTATACAATGGCTCAGCTTTAATTCTTATACGCGAATGGCAATAAGACCATTTGTTAATTTATACATTGCAGACTTAAATAATATGTAATCTATTTAAGAGATAGTATATTCTTATTAATTTAGAAATAGTAGACAGGCACTATTTCTACAGTTTGTACCCATGACCAAGCGGGGACTCCCGAGTGAGTGAGTGAGGGTGAGTGAGTGAGTGAGTGAGTGAGGTGAGTGAGTGAGTGAGAGTGAGTGGTGAGTGAGTGAGTGAGTGAGTGAGTGAGTGAGTGAGTGAGTGAGTGAGTGAGTGAGTGAGTGAGTGAGTGAGTGAGTGAGTGAGTGAGTGAGTGAGTGAGTGAGTGAGTGAGTGAGTGAGTGAGTGAGTGAGTGAGTGAGTGAGTGAGTGAGTGAGTGAGTGAGTGAGTGAGTGAGTGAGTGAGTGAGTGGAGTGAGTGAGTGAGTGAGTGAGTGAGTGACGTGAGTGAGTGAGTGAGTGAGTGAGTGAGTGAGTGAGTGAGTGAGTGAGTGAGTGAGTGAGTGAGTGAGTGAGTGAGTGAGTGAGTGAGTGAGTGATGGTGAGTGAGTGAGTGAGTGAGTGAGTGAGTGAGTGAGTGAGTGAGTGAGTGAGTGATGAGTGAGTGAGTGAGTGAGTGAGTGAGTGAGTGAGTGAGTGACGTGAGTGAGTGAGTGAGTGAGTGAGTGAGTGAGTGAGTGAGTGAGAGAGAGAGATAGTTTACTGACCGCCTGAAGTGTGCTGTGCTCTCGTGCACAAACGAGCTTCCTTGCGCAGTAGATGCTAGCGTATGCAGTAGGGTTTCTCTGGGCCAGTGGTGAAGAGGGGAGAGGGGAACCTCGCCATCTGCGCATGCGTCATTGCTCGTCGCAACTCGTGGCAGACGCTAGAAGCATTTTAGCGTCCAAGCAATCACAGGCCAGCTTCAACAGCCAGCCCGAATTCAATCATAGGAAATCAATTGAAATTAATACAAAACGTGTTTCGCTCAACGGACCACTTGTAAGATTATCAATACAGTATTTAGGGTTCTTTATTAATATTATATAGGGGATGCTCAGCATCTCAGCGTCCCCTGACGCTACGCCAACTGATCTGGATGCTGGTCGATCATCTTTTCTTTCCACAACGACTCCATTCTTCGCCAACACCTCCCGCGTGTCCAGCCCGTGCGTGGCTTGCCCTCGTCTCCGCCTCCTCCGACGTCGCCTTCGCCTTCATCTTCGCCATGCGTCTGCGCCTCTGCCTTCGGATCTATCACCATCAAACCCTTAGCTTCAGTGTCATCTTTTCCAGCAATTTTGCTTTCACGTTCGCTCTCGCCCTCACAATCGCCTCCGCCTCCTTCATCTCCGCTCTCGCATTCCCGCATTCCCTTTCATCGCGGATTCGATGGTGTAACGGTTAGCGTACCGGAGTTGTCGTACCCAAGTTCGCGGGTCAAACCGATCGAAGCCGTTCCCCCCCTTCCTTCGGAGGGGAAGTAAGCCGGCTGTCCCATGTTAGTAGATTTACTTGCATGTAAAAGATCTTCAAGCCTAAATGACGTCTCTGAGCTACATTCAAATCGCCTGTTTCGTCGCCCGAGTTAATACCTTCTTCTCTGCTAGTTGGTTGAAAGGAGCGTAGTAAAATTTGCATGGTCAGATTTGCGGAAAAGCGGCCTGATGGCCCGAGTCTCGCCATGTAAAATACGGCATTAACCAAACTTCATGTGGACATCTGTTGACGCACATCGACCCCGTTGTCGGCGCCTGCCTCTGCCCGCGCATGACCTGCGTATTACTTTTTTTTTTTTAATATTGCCGAACTAGGCGATTATACAACGCTCAACCTTACAGCTTTTACGTTGTTAGGAGCGAGCATTTTCAGACGAAAAATATGCGACGAGGGTGGCTACGGCGACCTCCCTTTAAACATTAGAACAGTGGTTGTCAAGGTGTGCCTCTAGTGGCAGTGGCACGCGTTGTGGCTTCGTGCCAAGCCACGAGCTTCTCGCCGCAACTAGCGTCGGAAGGGGAACTATTAGTAATCCCCGCCGTTTTACAATAGGGATGGCGTTGTCTCTGGTGGCGGAGTAATGAACTGCGTGGAGGGCACTCGTGCCCACGGACGTGGCATCGACCTTGACAACACTGCATTAGAATGCAGCAGTGCGAGTAATAAAGTGCGGGAACGGCCCGCGTGGGGCCTGCGTGCTCTCCCTCCTCGGACGGGTGCGCGACTGCGTCCGTCGGGTGCACCAGCAAGCGAGCGAGTGAGTGAGTGTGCGTCCGGGCGCGGTCCGCGGCGCGGGGCCGAGTTCGGAGCTGGCGGGAGGCCCGCGCCCCGGCTGACCTTGCCAAAGTCAAGAGCGCGCTCGGCGCCGTGTGCCGTGCTGCACTGCACTCTCGCGCGCGCAGGCGGGCGAGCAGGCTGGCTGGCAGGCAGTGGTTTTAGTTTACCTTCCTTTATTTGGAAAAAAAAATATTTAAATATTTATTTACGTTAATATTATGTGATTATTTAAAGAATATTATTATGTAATTATTTAATGCCAGGCGAATGCCGGAGAGCAGTACCCTAACAAACGGGCCACGGACCGCGCGCGATCTTTCCTTCCTCTTCCTTGTCCTATCCTCTCCTCTTACACACACACTTACACTAACATTCACCACACTACCACACATGCCGGGAGACCGGTCGGGAGCTTACAGCTTGTCCCGACTGGGGCTGTGCCCCCGCTGGTGGGAGATACGTGGTTGAGGGAAAACCCCGCTAGTCGACGGTAGGTCGGCGACCAGATCTCGCCATCCAGAGGGGAAAAGATCATCACCACCTCTCGAGAAAAAAACACGCACTACACTTACGGGACTAATGACCAAAGTAGTTGACGCGCCGGAAACACGAATCAGTCAATCAATTAATCAATTATTTAAAGAATAATATTATGTAATTATTTAAGAATAATATTAATTATTTTAAAGAATATTATTTTTGCAGTGTGTATATAATAAAGGGTTCGAGTCTCGCCTCGGTCATGGGTGTATTTATGTTTGTCTGTATGTGTGTGTCGTCCTCTCACCCCTCATAATCATCTTCAAGTCATCTTCCGTATCCCCACGGCAGACAACCCAGGGGTGAAAAAAATGGACTCAGTTGAAGTGCTGATCCCTCCAAACAAAATCTTACGTGCATAAATGCACGTTCGCGTGGTCCATAGAGGCCGATTCGCGAAAAAAAAAACTGTTATCTATATTATATTATTGTACTGTAAATATAATGGTATAAAATAGTATTGTTTAGATAATTCCATAATTCGAACTTAAATAAATATTTAAATACATTTTGCCACATGAAAGAAGGTAACGTAAACTACGCCTGGGGTGGGGCATGGCCCCCCCTCCTGGATCTGCCAGTGGGGGAAGGGCGGGATGCGTAAGTCCGAGCGGGAGCCTACGAAAGTTCTACGTTGAAACTGGTCCTGCGGGACAGTGAGCGTGACGAGGCGTGAACAGATCGTAGCGAGAGGAGCGTGGCGGCATTGTATACTGAATTCAGCAGTTTTATCAGCTGCTTCTTATGTACCTGCGGGGATTTAGGCTCCTGGGGTGGCCACGTTGCGATTAACCGATATCCTCAATCTCTTTCGATATGCACAAAAAACACCGTCAGATAACTATTCGTAGACAGGTGGGATTGCTAAGCTATTTCGAAGCTCGAAGCTTTCTAAGTTTAGTACTCAAGTTATTTAAGGTCGGTGTCACACTCTGCGTCAATGCCCACATGAAAACCCATGAGAATACCGCGACGAAACAGGAGACCCACAGGGGGGCCACCCGAGGGGCCACGCCCCCCTCCCGCCTGCTCCCTTGCAGCCTCCTTGATGCTAACGATGGGAACAACACTGGGAAACGGGGCACGTCGACGGAGTTTTTAATTCTCCATCAGGACTTTTGAATGACGGTATGAAGCTGCAATCTCGCCACCGGTGAGTGGCTGGAACAGTGTTGTCAAGGTCGATTGCCACGAGGAGTCCGTGGCACAAGTGCCACAACGAAATCGCTCCTCCACGCAGTTCTTTACCCCAGCCAACAGAGACAACGCCATCACTATTGTAAACGACGGGGTGACTAATAGTTCCCCTTTCCGACGCTAGTTGCGCAGAGAAGCTCGTGTCATGGCACGATGCCACAACGCGTGCCACTGCCACCAGACCTTGACACCACTGGACTAGAACGACATTCACTCGGACGTTGGTGCGTTGTGCGTGATGTCAGGCGCGGTTCCACGGGGAGGGGAATGAGGGAAATTCCCCCCTCCCTAAAATTTTTCAGTGACTTAATTTTAACTTGTTACGAAACTTCAAGCAAAAATGTATTTGGATAATCATTAAATCGAATAAAATCTTATCACAGCTTGAGCTGAGTGTTGCCTGCGTTATTTTACAAAATATATAATATGACACTTTCGAATTTTGAATTTCCCCTACCAAGATTCGTCTCTGATTCGCTCCCGGTTGTATACATTGTTATTTCCGCAAAATTGTTACATAAAATATTTCCTAGAGCGGAAATTTTATAAAATCTTCATTATCGCTGTAAATTTGTAGTATTATAAAGATGTTATTAAAATAGACCGTGTCGTATTTTCATCAATAATTTTTTGGAAAAACGAATCATCATTAGCCAACGCCATCGAAAACAATGCAACTGGGCGAGAACAGGGAATCTCAACTGCCCACAAACTACGGGAAATTTGCTTCCGTGCGTAGCTGGGGTTAGTCCCCCCCGAAAGAGGATAGACTAAACGAGCATCGAAATGACGAAAGGTGTTGGCTGTGAAAGATCGAGGGAAGCGTGCTTTCAGATGAGTTTGAGAAGTACCCTTAGTTGTATATAGTCAATGACTCTTTGTATTACAATCTTAAACGAACAACGGCATAAACTGTTACGTTAGTACATAATATTCTCCACAGGGTAGGGCCAAACCAGTTTTACGAAACATTTAACAGTTAACAACACATTTGTTTTTCTAGTACCACTGTATAATTCTTCTATTAGAAGGCTGCAGCTTTTTGTTTTATGATAGTCATTATGATACTGCTTCATTGTAGAGCAGGTGTTTGACCAATCACAGGGAAGTTTACAGTTGAGAAGTAATCAGTTATTGGTTATCGTTATATTCAATGTTTCGTTTGTTTAAAATTTTTATGCTGAGACATCCCGGGCAGTGGCGAGAATAAGCAGCACATGTACTCTTCTGTTTTAAAAACTCGGAAGAAAACCAAAAGATGGAATCCTTCTTTGGCAGGTTATCAATTATAAGCCTTTTGTGAAATTTATATCGTCTCGCCCGGTTTGTCCTCCCACGAGGTTAATTATAAAGCTGACAAGAACATTGATACCATTTCTTCAGTAAATTAAATTCTAACGTAAGCCTATACTCCTCATTTCAAGTTGGATTGTGTTTATGTTTAATCAGTGCTACCTGGAACAACCTTGAAAACTGTTAGTTGAATATTACATGCCAGCTGACACGTAATCGTTCAATGTAAACGTTTAAGTTTTCATAGTTATTATTAGACGCAGAGAAAGTACTATATGAAACCCAATGTCATGGCTATTAATATGTACATTTATATGAAGTTTACACACTCTGTACAAAGATTACGTACGAAGATACTCGTTCGATACGAAGATACTCGTTCGTATCACAATATCACTTCACATCTTGTATTAATACCCATCATTACATCATCATTTTTGAATATATGTACGAATTCATATCTGTTTACGAAAAGGTTTATAAAACGTCTATGTGCGTTTCATGAAAGACGTTGTATAAACAACCTGTCCGTGTACAAAGGCATTAGCTCGAGCTGTGGAGTGGCGGGGCGAGGCGGGGCGAGGCGATTTTGGCGCCAACGTCGAAGGCCAGGCCCGGGCGCGCGCGCGGTTTGCGCGGGAGGCGCGCAGGAGGGCAGCGGGCCGCCGCGGAGCGCGCCAAAACCACCTGCGCGGAGGTCGCCCGCCGCCGCCGCCCCCGCCGCCCCCGCCGCCACCGCCGCCCCCGCCGCCCCCGCCGTCCCCGCCGTCCCCGCCCCCCGCCTCTCCCGCCTCCCCGCCCCCGCCCCCCGCCTCCCCGCCACCCCCGCCGCCGCCCCCGCCGCCCCCCGCCTCTCCCGCCTCTCCCGCCTCCCCCGCCTCCCCCGCCGCCCCCGCCACCCGCCGCCCCGCCGCCCCCCGCTCCCGCCGCCCCCGCCGCCCCCGCCTCTCCCGCCTCTCCCGCCTCCCCCGCCGCCCCCGCCTCTCCCGCCTCCCCGCCACCCCCGCCTCTCCCGCCGCCCCCGCCGCCCCCGCCGCCCCCGCCTCTCCCGCCTCTCCCGCCTCCCCGCCACCCCCGCCTCTCCCGCCGCCCCGCCGCCCCCGCCCCCCCGCCGCCCCCGCCGCCCCCGCCACCCCGCCGCCCCCCGCCGCCCCCGCCGCCCCGCCGCCCGCCCCCCCGCCACCCCCGCCGCCCCCGCCGCCCCCGCCGCCCCCGCCGCCCCCGCCCACCCCCCGCCGCCCCCGCCGCCCCCCCCGCCCCCGCCTCTCCCGCCTCCCCCGCCGCCCCCGCCACCCCGCCGCCCCGCCGCCCCCCGCTCCCGCCGCCCCCCCGCCGCCCCCGCCTCTCCCGCCTCTCCCGCCTCCCCGGCCCCCCGCCGCCCCCGCCGCTGTCCCGCCTCCCCGCCACCCCCCGCCTCTCCCGCCGCCCCCGCCGCCCCCGCCGCCCCGCCTCTCCCGCCTCTCCGCCTCCCCCGCCACCCCCGCCTCTCCCCGCGCACCGCCGCCCCGCCGCCCCCCGCCGCCCCCGCCGACCCCGCCTCCCCGCCGCCCCGCCGCCCCCGCCTCCCGCCACCCCGCCGCCCCCCCCCCGCCGCCCCCGCCTCGCCCGCCACCGCGGCCGTCCCCCGCCGCCACCGCGCCTCTCTCGCCTCCCCCCCGCCCCCGCCCCCCCGCCGCCCCGCTCTCCCGCCTCCCCCCACCCCCGCCTCCCCCGCCTCCCCCGCCCTCCCCCCCGCCGCCCCCCCCGCCGCCCCCGCCTCTCCCGCCTCCCCACCGCCCCCGCCTCTCCCGCCTCCCCCGCCGCCCCCGCCTCTCCCGCCTCCCCGCCACCCCCCGCCACCTCCTTTCTCTTGTACATATCATCCTTCCTCTTTTCTCCGTCCAAATATGTAACAAGTTATTTCTATTCATAATATCCTAATTTTGTGGTAAGACGCTGCCAACATAATGTCGTTAATGTATTACTGTTGAATAGGAATTGCATTGAAGAGTGTTTGAAAGAGTGTAATGAAATGTACCAACAATGTCTTGTCATAGACTATTACGAGATGGTTGACATCATTCACCTTAGGACGGTTATAATCGTGACCCGTTCCGAATTTATAGTAAAATTTTGGCGCCAGGAACAGGTTATGTTAATTAAAACCAATGCTTCCACAGCTAATTTTAACAAATGGATAAATATCCAGCTAGCTGGGTCAATGGGTCCCGATATGGATAATCGCTATCGCCTAGATAGCCGATTACTTGATCTGCCAACTATACAGTATGGCGAGGAATCTGAAAGGGAATAATTATCTATCTCTAACTACTTAACAATTGACCAAATGAAAATCTTTTCATTTCCAAAAGAGAAATTTAACAATTTATTTACTTCTATTGACAATTGTTTTGTCTTTAGGTCATGACCTCGTTTTAAAATAATACCTTTGTACTGCAGTACTGATCTAACGTCTTGATCTACGACGTCCCGCTGTATCTTCCCACTTGAATGCAGATGAACCCAAGTCCAGCTTCTTTCTTCTGGGCTCGCGACACTGCCGAAGAATCCAGCCCTCACTACCTGGAATATCTATTGGTTCTTACGTGATATTTAGTGTTCCTAATCCTTCCCAACTAGTGGTAAAACATTAAAGTCCAACACCGCAATATAAAAGAAACTTTCAAAGTCCTCATCGAATTTACCTCTGCCCATTAACTTTCAGAGTCCGAAAAACTATTGAGTCTTACGTCAAAACTTACAAGTCCCACTCCCCTGATGTTAATCTCGCGAGCGATCTGTACTACTCGACGACCTCTATCAGAATGTCCTTTTATCCACCGTTTTCCCGCCCTCAACGCTTCGGTATCCGTCCTTCGTTCCTCTTTTTTTAAAACAAAACGACAAAATTCGACAGTCTATTCTCCCTTAGCCAATCCATTCATCTCTTCTCAAACCGAGTAGCCACGCCCTCGATAGTCATTCCTTTTCAGACCAATCCCACATTATTTTATATGTCTTTCTAACAAGCGCCCCCACCTATTCAAGGCCTGAATGTAGTTTATTGACCTTGCCAACCACTACGCCGGCGTTGCTAAGGCTGTATATTGCCATTTGCAGACCCTTTTACCCAACCCATTTACAGCCAATGTTATTGACAAAATATATAATATTTTGGTATATCACAGTAAAGACGAAGAATGTGGAATTACATATTTTGCTAGGAAGAAATTTTGCGGGCTTTCCTCCAGGGTCGAGCAGCGGGTGAGGTGGTATGGTGGGTAGCGTGGTTCGTACAGCGTTCGCAGTTGAGGCGACATTTCGGTCTGCCGACATATTTGTCCTCTATGCCGGATTCTTTTTAAAGCACGTGATTGGTAAACGAAAATGGTCATAGTTTTCCCAAAATACTTATTCCGACGGCGTCCGAATACACCGGCTGTTGAACAAAGATATTTTTTTTTAGTTTTGTCTGTTCGACGTCGGCCGACCGAAATTTCGGCCAAATTCAAATCCAAGCTCAGAAGTTGTGTTTAATAATTAAAACTAAAAGTTTGCATCACTGACTATTCATGTGTATACTATACTACTTTTGTCCCTACTCATTTGTATACTTTACTAGTTTTTAATTTCTCACTGTGGAGTAGAGAGAGAGTTATGTAATGCTGCGCGAAAAAGCGATGCATTTTCGGCAGAAAACTCTTATTACAGGGCCCTAGTAACGAAAAAGTGGATAAACACCGTTGCTACATTTAGAAGAAAAAATTATCTAACTGTTGATGTAGCCAGAATCCCAGCTTTTGTGGTTCCTTGATACCGAAAAATCGAATGACGGGAAAAAGTGAACAATGCTAGCAGCTAAACCGTTTTCTCCAGAACTGATATTCCCCAATCGATCGGGTTGATCTCACGGCTCCTTGAATTTGAAATCTATATTTTAATTTTCGGGGTTCTTTACATGAAACCCCTGGGACATTTTAAAAATGTTCAAAGAAATGGCTCCATCTTTTTTTTATTAGATTTTATTGTTGTGTAGTGAGAAGTACGTTTAAGAGAATGGTACAGGTTTTATGTTCGTTAAAAACCCTGATTTTTGGAAAATTGCAAAAGTTCAAAAGTTTTTCGGCGTCTCCTTACAACTAAAATATTAAAAATAGAGATTTTTCTCTTAATGAAATCTGTTCCATGAAGATAGATTTTGAAATAATGTACTATTTTTGGAAAATTTGTGTACTTTTCTCGTAATTTTATATGAAAGTAGGGACAAGAAAGAACGTGTGGTTTTAGCATCACTACTTATTCCTGGACTTACGAACAATTTACAACTAGAAATAGCTCATTTCTCAAGGGCATAGCTTTTTTCTACACATTCAAAACATTGTGTAGCGCAACGCCGACAGTTGCACACCGCCATGCTTGCGTTTCCCTGTTATTCGCCACACTGGCTAACTTCTCAAAAAGTTTGAGCTTTGATCTCATTATTCGTGGCTCTTCTTGCTGGCTCCCGGGCTGTGGGGTATAGTGTAAGAACGTTTTTTTGCCGCTGTCCGCCCGTCCGTCCGTTTGGATGTTGGCGCCTGGCCGCCTCATCGACTGGTGCTGCCACCGCACCGTAATAGTTCCGCTCTGTGACGCTAGATGTCTCCGGCGCTGCCCTTAAGCAGATAAAGCGCTGTGAAGTCTTTTACAGGGGAGTAGATCTCAAACTTGTCAAAAGTAAAGATGGTTTTTCTCTCACATAATTGAAAGTTTAATGTATTCCAGCGATGAAATTTCCTTACATTACGGATTTTTTATTTTATTATTTGGGTAATTATTACAATTTTTTGAATAAATTCCTTTAAAATTCTGTGTAGACTTTGCCGGTTCAAATGATGTTTTACAATAATTTCTGCGGTCTCCCAACATTAGTCAGTAAACGACGAACCCGTACGATCAGAAAATTATATCGATATTTAAACAAATAATTGTTTTTGTTCATAATTTTAAGATCGATCGTACTATTCACAGCCCTAGGAAAAGTTTGATGCACAGTGTTTTTTTAATATAAGAAATGCATTCCTCTCTCTTTAACTTTAAGTACTGAAAAGGAAGAGTTTTTTTATAAGAAATCGAATATGTTGAAAAATTTGCAAGTCTCTGACCTACTGACTACGAGAGGAATTTCCTGAATTTCTCACGCATGTTGATCTATGTTCTCAATCTTTAAAATAACCGATTGTATACTCCCTTCTACCTTCTGTCGGTCTGATATTTTTTCTGGTACTAAGCAATAATTTGTGTTGGATTCATTCCAAAGTTTTAAGTTATCCAACCATTGTAGAATACGGCCTGTGAACGCTCTGTCTAGGATATTTTTTCTCCAATAAAGAGCAGAAAAATGTTTCATGAAAATTTTGGATTTCTTCTTTATTCAGGGTTTCTTAAAAAGGGTGCATTAATGTACCTATTATTATTATTATTATTATTATTATTATTATTGTTATTATTATTATTGTAATCATCTGTGCATTTTTGTTATTTAAATGTTGTACTGAATTTGCTGCATCGCAAATAATTACATGTGATGTATTTCTTATATTACAGGTAATGTCTACAGTTTGCATTTAAGAAGATTTATATTTCGTGTAAATGAGGTTGTGCGTGCTGTATGTAGAACAGTTGTGTAAATTCAATATTTTTATTTATTATACTGAAAAGTATTGTTATTATCTCTATTTACATTTATAGGATAGAATTTTTATTAATGAAAATAAGAGCCAGCGTTATTGAGATTAAGATTTTATGTAAAGAAAACTGTATTATCTTTGAAAGGAAACTCATGGTGGAAACATAACTGCTTTACATGGGATATTAGCGATATTTTAAGTAATACTTTGATGTTAGAAAGTGTAAAAATGAATTTCAATATAATAATTCTCATTAAAAAAACAGATGATTTAAAGTTAAATTAACAGGACATTTTACAGGGCATTTTGAATGTGTTCAGAACTCTTACTAAACGGAAAATTACATTTTGTACGTGGTACAAAATATTAAAAGGAGAATGGATGTTGTAGTAAAAAATAGAAAACATGAGAAAGGGTGCAGCATGTTTTGGAGGCAAGCTTTTGTTAATGATATCAGATTTAATAGCTAAGACCCCGACATGAGATTTTTAAGTTAATGGCTTTTATTGCTACCCACAAATATTACTTTTATTTTTTCAATAAATAGTTTACATTAAATGTTACGATTTGCATTGATCCACAGATGACAACAAACATGACAAAAGGTTCTCTATACTATTTCTGTATATAAAACGTTTTATCTGTTCTGTAGCCGTGATGAAGGCCAAATATTTGGCCGTCGGCAATTTAAAATGTTTGTTTTCTTTTATGACCCAAACTCAAGAACCATTATACGTAAGTACAACGGGTCAAGAATCATTGAATGTTGTAGTCAGTGATGTTTCACTCGGCCCGGTTTTCAGTTTTGTCACTCCTGTTCATAGCTTGGGCTTGAGTTTGCGCTTGGGCTTGAGTTTGCTCTTGGGCTTGATTTTGCGCTTGGGCATGAGTTTGCACTTGGGCTTGAGTTTGCGCTTGGGCTTGATTTTGCGCTTGGGCATGAGTTTGCGCTTGGGCTTGAGTTTGCGCTTGGGCTTGAGTTTGCGCTTGGGCTTGAGTTTGCGCTTGGGCTTGAGTTTGCGCTTGGGCTTGAGTTTGCGCTTGGGCTTGAGTTTGCGCTTGGGCTTGAGTTTGCGCTTGGGCTTGAGTTTGCGCTTGGGCTTGAGTTTGCGCTTGGGCTTGAGTTTGCGCTTGGGCTTGAGTTTGCGCTTGGGCTTGAGTTTGCGCTTGGGCTTAGACTTAGGCTTGGCTTAGACTCAGGCTTGGGCTTGAGATTGGGTTGGAGTGGGCGTGTCGTCCGGAGGAGGGCCGTCGCGCAACGCCTCCTCCAGCACGCCCTTCACCCACGCCCTGAAGCCCCACGCGGCGCGCCGCACGCCCAAGAGCGCGCGCCGCGCCAGCCGCCTGCAGGCCGCCCAGGGCGCCGCCGGCCGCGCCAGCACCTCCAGCAGCAGCGCCGCGCATGCGCACAGCGCACCCGCTGCCGCCGCCAGCAGCACCGGCGCCAGCGCCCTCGCGTCCAGGGCACGCATGCCACCTAGATAACAAAAAATCCACGTTTGCAAACATCTATGGTCAAAATTACAACATAGTTATTATTAGTTTTATTTTCCATGGCGAATCGCTATAGTAATCGACAGCCATTGCAGCACGACGGCGCATGTGCAGAAGATCGATAGCGTTGTTGATTGCTGTAATGCTACGCCACATGTACGCATGCTCCCTGTTGGATTAAACGCTAGTGAAATATCTTCGACCAACCACTTTGCTAGCGGAGCGGTTCGTTTCAGTCGTCATTCTCTTTGGGTACGATGGCACTTAAAGATAACCAGATAAAGCTCGATTATTAAGGAGGAAAATTTTATCGCAGTCGCAGTTCAGTGGTGTTTGCTGTGCTGATCGGTGGCGTGTGTCGTCGCTGCTTGAAGTGGACAGTAGATTTTGTTTCGTGTCCGTTAATGGGAGATTTCAAAAGTGCATTGTACATACGTACAATTCATCAGTACTGAAAATACAAGTTTTCAGTACTGAACAGTGTATTGACATTTTGTGCATTTCTTTGCTTAATGAAAATTACCCACAACTTTACACAAGGTGCATTTAACTGCTAATGCATCCGTTTAAACCATCAGCAGGCAAGAAGAAAATGTCGCTAAGAAATTCAAAAGTAACTATTTACGCAGTGTCTCCCAACATGTAATTCAAAACGTGCAAGATCAACATTCAACATTCAACAGAAGATGCGAGATCAACATTCGAGTTTTTACTTTACCAAGAGCCTTACCATTCCTATCCTTATACCACAATTGCCAGAAAAATGTCTCTCACAGTCCCTCAGCTTTACAGACTAATTGTAGACTGTGCCCTTAATTTTTGGTGTTGATATTGATGAAGAGATACTTTATTTGTAGAGTTGTAAGGATTGTGAATACGCAGTAAGTAGTACAGTAGTACCCCACGCTCGCTTTCCATAACGCTATCCCGGGTTCGATTCCCGGTCGAGGCAGATTATAGTGTGCGCTTTCCTTGCAATGTCCCAGTAACTGTTGCAGTGTTACGATGAGAAAGCTCGCTTCTCATGTTAAGAGGACCATAATACATTATAGGGATGTCTACGTGCTAACTACTACGTTCTCCTTAACCCATGGCTGCAAGGACGGCACGCTGCTAGTAGGCCTTGGCCTACAAGACAGTATTGTGGCGAAAGACAGTATTGTAGTACTGTTTTTTTTTTTTATAAAATCGGTTTTATCTTGAATATTGTTGTAATTGTTTTATTTAGCAATAAAAATGTGTTCGGTTGACGAACATGTGACGTCTGCCATTCATAAAAGAACAGCAATAAATATAGAATCTAAAGCAGGGCTGTCCAACTTAGAAGGGCTTGTGGGCCACATCAAATTCTGGTTAAGTCGCGGTACGCACCCCAAATTAAGATGTTGTTTACTCTCGCTTCTTGCTAAATACATAACTACTATTATTTATACTGAAACATATGTATATTAGATATAACTTTTATTCAACATTACGTACTTAATGATTAATGCACATACGAGAAAATTAATATTTCATTAAAGAAAAATTAACTGATTTGTGCCATTGTATTGTAATTGGTTAGTATAATAAACTTTTTCAAAGCAGTCGCGGGCCGCCAGTTGGAAAGTCCTGATCTAAAGAATACTGTCTATGTACAAATCTACAACCATACAACAAATAAACTAGTTGTGCATCAAGATTAATATTTGCAGTCCAATGCCAACAAGATTGCCGGGGAATCAGTGGCGTAGCGTGACTCGCACGTTTGGGGATGCTCAACAATAACACACAAAATGTCAATATCAACTACTTCGTCTAACAGGCGAACGCAACACAAGGCAGATACACTGGCACTACTTCCACGATCTCGATTGCTTACGACGGTGTAGGCGCTTCCCACAAAATCCTCACAGCAGTCAGGACTGCCGATGTCTTGAAAACAAATTATGCAATGGCTCAGCTTTAATTCTTATGTACGAATGGCAATGATACCACTCGTTAATTTATACATTACTAAAATAATAGTAGACAGGCACTATTTCTACAGTTTGTGCCCATGACCAAACGGGGACTCCCGAGTGAGTGAGTGAGTGAGTGAGAGAGAGAGAGAGAGAGCGGTAATTTATTGACCGCCTGAAGTGTGCTGCGCTCTCGTGCACAAACGAGCTTCTTTTCGCAGTGGATGCTAGCGTAAAGCAGTCGGGTTTCTCTGGGCCATGGGTGAAGAGGGGAGAGGGGAACCTCGCCATCTGCGCATGCGTCATTGCTCGTCACAAACTCGCGGCAGACGCTAGAAGCATTTTAGCTTCCAAGCATCACAGGCCAGCTTCATAAACCCGCCGAATTCAATAATAGGAAATCAAATTAAAATGAATACAAAACGTGTTTCGCTCAACGGACCACTTGTAAGATTATCAATACAGTGTTTAGGGTTCTTTATTAATATTATATACGGGGATGCTCAGCATCTCAGCGTCCCCTGACGCTGTGCCACTCTCTGACATCGCCTGCCTACCTCGAACCGCACGCCGGCGGGCCCGCGCCCCGCGCGCAGCCGGCGCGAGACGCTGCGCGCGCAGCCAGCGCTCGTGGAGCCCTCCGGCGGCCGCGCGCAGCACCAGCGCGCCGAGCCGCTCGCGGAACGGGTGGTGCGTGACGGCCTGGTAGGCGTGGGGCTGCGCGGGGCCCAAGCACAAGGTGCGCATGCGCCGGCCGCGCCGCGCTGGAAACGTGGAGACGAGGCTCTGCACCGCCACCTCGTTGTCCAGCAGCCCGGCGCGGTCGCCGCTGGCGATGTCGGCCGCGATGTCTCGCAGCTCCCCAGCGCTGAAGTGGTCTTGCGTGGAGGAGCGGAAGTTGGGCACCGCGTGGTCGATGTACCACCTGCATGGTCCATGCACCAACCATAACACTATATATATATGGCAAGAACTCTCTCTCTCTCTCTCTCTCTCTCTCTCTCTCTCTCTATATATATATATATATATATATATATATATATATATATATATATATATATTGTCACACGCGGGCCCTCGCGTGCGACGTCGGGGCTCGATCGGGCGATCGAGATCCCCCCCCTTTCTTTCACTCACCTGGGTAGTTGCCGGGCTAGCTCAGGAGCAGTGGTTCTCTACGAGAAATGGGGCCTATGGATGGACGCTACTTGGTTACCAAAATGAAATACATTGAGTTTTAAAAAAAAATAAACTTAATGAGCTACAATAAAAGAAATATAAAAATAAATCCTATTACTAATAACCCTTCCCTCTTAAACCCAAAGACATCCCTCCCCTCTTTCTTATTTATCCCGCAACTCCCCATAAAAAACCGCTTGAATTTATCCCCCCTTTCCCAGATTCCCCATTTACTTAAATACCTTTCTTACTTGCTAGAAGACAATACAATTAAGATACAATTTACAGAGGAAGAAGCAAAATACAATTTAGGAAGTTTCTTTTCCAACAAAAAAGCCACAGCGCGGCTCGCTTATGATGGGGCACAGGTCTGTAATCCGGGCCATTCACTAGAGTCTAGGGGACAACAGTCCGTGTTTTGGGAGACTTCGTAGGGTCGATGCCCGACCTTCGTGTGACGTCACCAGAGCTCCTTTTTCTTCGGCGGTGAAAACCGTGCCAGCAGTGGGTTACAGCTGACGAGGCAGGGTCCTCGCCAGGGGGCGGGAGGCAGGCATTCGCACTCGCAGCCGGCGAGGTGAGGTGGACGGAGACTCCAGTATGAAATATAGCTCTGCGGCGGTCGCGGGCGTAGTGGCGTAAGCCGAATTGAATAATTTTGACGCGCGCGGCACGAGGTTGCACCGCACAAGCAGCGATAGTCTCTTCGACCGAACGAGATTGCTTTGCGCCTAACGTGAATAACGGCGCGCTAGTCACTATAATAGTCCTTTAACAATTCAAAAAAGACCACACGCGTGATAGCGAACATCTGTCAGGAGCAATTCCGCGCTCCGCATCACACACAGCGCACCAAAAAATTAGAACAATACTGTCTCTCACACTGCGGAGGTGTCTACGCCAGCGGCGTTTGCTCCCCGAACGGCGCACCGCCGAGGTGCGCGTTCCTCGCTCCTCCCCGAACCTACTCTCAAGACCGTCTCTCTTCTTCTCTTCTGATTTTTCACTTGGTCACATCTCGCGAAGCCTCTGTAACCCCCTCTCCTTACTCCTTCGTCGAAAGTTCTGGAATGATTTTTGGTTTAAATTTTGAAAGGTTCCTCTCTATTGGCAAAAGGCAACTGCGTCTCAGTTTAATTTCGGCCAATGTCCGGAAGCGTTTTCTGGCCGGAGTCGATGGAAAAATTCCACTCAACCCTCTCTCTCTATCGTCGGGGGGGCCGCAGGTGGCCTGGGGATGTGGCGGCGCCAGAGAGACGCCGATCGGGTCATATTTCTTGTACCCACTGCCCCCCCGCCGGACAAAGAAGCGCGAGGGAACCTCTTCCAGCACGTGTGCATTGCGAATTGGCTCGACCTAGTGCGCACAAAAGAAACAGGGTTCTGCTTAGGCCCGCGACAGGCTACTACGACGTGTGTTTTAAATCAAATTTTTCTATCAACTATTCGGTATCGTCACAAAATATATATAGTGCATCGGAAAAGCCCTCAATTTTCGTGCACTTCAGTACGTAATTTGGCGTGAGAAATAATACGTATAAATATGAGAAAATGATATATATTTAATTGGAGAATGGGGCAAATTGTTTTATTAATAAATTATCACGAAATATAGCGTAATGAAATAGGAACATTGTTGACCAGAAGAGATTAGTCATTTATTGATGGATTAGCATTAACATAGGGATTATAAAACACGAGAAGGACTATCGAACAAGAATAGAAACAAGAGACTTTTGAAAAGAAGAACGGAGATAGAACATTTTTGGAATTTTTACAACACTTCGTGTCAGGATCTTGTAGCGATCGGTTGTCGGACTGTGTACTTGGAAGTTATAGTTTCTCGAGATTGGCGCGTGATAGGATCAAGATGTACGAACAGTAATAGTCATCTTTAAGATTTAGTTTTGAGATTGGAACTCGGTGCAAGAACTACATAGTTAAAATTCAGGAGTATCGGGATCGTAGGAAGTTTTCTTAGAATAATTAATTAACCGAGTGTGGATTGAAGCGGACCCCGGAATCCAGGAGAAGATAGGGTGCTGTGAAGCTGAACTGGTATTCAACTGCCAAGTGTGCTGACGCCGAAATGACAAGGAAGTATTTCCGCGAAGCCCGAATTAAGAGTAATTACAAATTTGGTTAAAGCAATAATTAAAATTTAAAATTGTAATAATTAGTAGATGGCCATCAGTAGGGAAAATTAATTGTCAAGTAAATAATATGATAATGCATGTAAGAGATTGATGAAAAATTTCTAAGAATAAAAAAGAGACGTACGACACTTCATGTCTTTACGTGCATATATAAATTCTCGTTTCATTCAATAGAAATTAGTTATTTCAAAATTATTCCCTTTGTATTATTGGTAACCCACGCGTAAGTATAAGTAAGTATCCATCGACCGAGTCCTCGTAGAGCGGTATTTTCAGCCCACGACAAATGCAGAGAGTAAGTATTCTTATTTTTCAGGAGCATCCAGTGGACGTGGTGTTGAGCTAGCCACCCACATGTACCACGTTCACGTTTCCAATTAAGATTTCTTAAAATTAAAAAAACAAAATAGACGGGGGTATTACAGTGGTAAGCCTAATGTGGGGGCGTGAAATTTGATAAGGAAAGCCCGGATTATTACAATATATAACCTATAAAATATTTTCTCCTCAACAATCGAGCTTTATCTGGTTACCATTAGAGAGTAGGGGGGTTTTGCCACCTCGAACGGTAAGCGCTATCGATCTTCTGCTCATGCGCAGTTCAAGTTTCGCATCACTTTAGTGCATCTGTGCATGCGCAGATGATCGATAGTGCTCAACGTTCGATGTGGCGAAAGCTCCGTACTTTTTGCAAGCCATAGCGGGCAGCATTATCGATATTCTACGCATGCGCAGATGCATAAAAGTGACGCGAAACTTGGACTGCGCATGTGCAGAAGATCGATAGTGCTGTCCGCTATGGCTTACAAAAACTCTCTTAAGTGCCGTCGTAGCCCAAGAGAATGACGGCTGAGACGAAGAACCGCTCCGCTAGCAAAGTGGTTGGTCGTAGATATTTCACTAGCAACAGGGAGCGTGCGTACGCATGGTGTAAACCATGTGGCATAGCATTACAGCAATCAACAACACTATCGATCTTCTGCGCTTGCGCTGTCGTGCTGCAGTGGCTGTCGATTGCTGTAACGCTTCGCCGTGTAAAAAAAAACTTACCTCGTAACACCCAAATAAGACCTGTAAATAGTAAAGTACAGGACCATTGGTGCCAAGGTCTTCTACTGGTAGCAGTGGCACGCGTCGTGGCACCGTAGCTTGCCACGAGCTTCTCTGCACAACTAGCTTCTGGAAAGGAAACTATTAGTAACCCCGCCGTTTTACAATAGGGATGGCGTTGTCTCTGGTGGCGGGGTAATGAACTGCGTGGAGGGGCGATTTCGTCATGGCACTCGTGCCACGGACTCCCGCTCGTGGCATCGACCTTGCCAACACTGCTATAGAAGAAAGGTCGTTATTAGATAGGTAAATCTAGGTTAGTTGAAGATAGCTAAATTAGTAGACTGACTAACTTCAGTTACACTTAAGTATCTCATGTGTACTGTTAAAATTTAACTTGTGTGTTTAAAAGTTAGTTTTTTTTTGTCAATATTATTAAATAGATAGGTAAAAGTTAAATGTTCCCAACTTAATTTTTTCTCTTCAATCAAAATGTTACTTATTTAAAACTTGTAAATATTCCAACCCCATACGGCCAAATGACCATATGTATTAACTGTTAAGGGGCGGGAAGGAGGATACAGGCAATGCCTGGGTGCCTCGGATTCTCATCTTTGACTCGCTGCCGCTTGCAGCGTTCCATATAACATTTTCTTTTCCGAATAAACAGTAATAGTAATAATAATAATAATAATAATAATAATAATAACAACAACAACTTCTAGATGTTGCTGTGCCTTGTGATTAAAATGTCGTAACCGAGGAGGAAGAGAAACATCATAAATACAGGAGTTTGGAAATCGAGGTCAGCCGATTGGGGCGGAAAAGCACAGGTCATCCTGATAGTTATCGGAGCTTTGGGATTTATTCTACAAAATTTGTGTAAGAACTTGTCTAAACTTCCAGGTACTTCAAAAGACTGGGAAATGCAAGAAATCGCTTATTTGGCACAGCTGACATTTTGCGCAAAGTATTGTAGAGGCACCGACAGTCCATAGATCTGCTTCTTAGGTAGGCAGCTGGTTGCAACCTGGAGTAGATTTTATACTTAGCAGACACATAACACATTTAGTCGTGATATAGAGGAATAATAATAATAATAGTAATAATAATAATAATAATAATAATAATAATAATAAGTCCCACCTGCTCAGCTCGTTCTGGCCGGCCAGTTGGACGTACAGGTGGTCGATCGACTGGGCCGCTTCGGACAAAGAGTGGAGTTTCTGGTCGTTGTGGACTACCAGGCCCTCGAAGAGAATGTTGTAGCAGGCGTAGGCAATGGACGTGCCCGTGCAAATGATGCAGAGGCCGAGAATACGAGCCGAGGCTTTTCTCAATGTGTGACGATTTGTTTTGTTATTCATGAGATCATTAGATTTTGTGCTTTTTCTCTCATTGTTGAGGCAAGGTGACCTAGTCGTATTTCTGACCGGATATCTCAAGATATCACGGCTTTTCATGTGAATGTTGGAAATGCAGTTATTAGTTTTTGTGACGTTGTTGAGCCAGTTGTTATAGCGTGCCAGGACTGGGTTATCCGCATTATGGGCATCACGACTGCCGTGGCGACTGTTGGCAATGCTATATTTAGTACGTATTATTATCTTGTTGAACCAGTTGTAGCAACTCGAAGAAATTGTGTTTATCGGCGAAGAATTGTGCACCTCGTGGTTACCCTGAACACTGTCCGGTTGAGTGCGCTTCCTTGCGCAGTAAAGCCAGCCACAACAAACGCGATCCGAACGGAGTTTTCCCCGCGTCCTTGCACAGCAACCGATTCTTTTTCGCGTCACCCTCGCGGTTACATCCGAGCTTGCACAGGAACCGATTCTTTTTTCCGTCTCCTCCGAGCTTGCACAGGAACCGATTCTTTTTCACGTCACCGCCGAGCTTGCTCAAGAGCCGATTCTTTTTCGTGCCATCGCCCTCGCGGTTGCATCCGAGCTTGCACAGGAGCCGATTCATTTCCCCGTCACCGCCGAGCTTGCACAGGAGCCGATTCTTTTTCGCGCCACCGCCCTCGCGGTCGCATCCGAGCTTGCACAGGGGCCCGTCACCGCTCTCGCATTCGAGCGCGCGGCGCAGGGCGCGGAGCAGCGCGGCGGGGCGGGCGCACACCGCCGCCACGGCCGCCCACGCCAGCGCCAGCAGCGGCGCCGCCGCGACCAGCGCGCCCTCCAGCGGCGTGGCCGGCGGGCGCGGCGGCGGCGCCAGCAGGCAGAGGCGCGCGCCGAAGAGGCTGGCGGTGGGCGACCACGCGGCCAACGGCGGCCCGCGGGCGAAGCGGCGCCGCCGTCGCGCGGCCCAGGAGCACGCTCTGCGCCTCACTGTCGCTCACCGCGCTGCAAGCACGTCGTAACTGATGACGAGATGCATCGATAAATAATGACGAGATGCATTGGTAACTAATGACGAGATGCATCGATAAATAATGACGAGATGCATCGATAAATAATGACGATATGCATTGGCAACTAATGACGAGATGCATCGATAAATAATGACGAGATGCATTCGTAACTAATGACGAGATGCATCGATAAATAATGACGAGATGCATTGGTAGCTAATGACGAGATGCATTGGTAGCTAATGACGAGATGCATCGATAAATAATGACGAGATGCATTGGTAACTAATGACGAGATGCATCGATAAATAATGACGAGATGCATTGGTAGCTAATGACGAGATGCATCGATAAATAATGACGAGATGCATTCGTAACTAATGACGAGATGCATCGATAAATAATGACGAGATGCATTGGTAGCTAATGACGAGATGCATCGATAAATAATGACGAGATGCATTGGTAACTAATGACGAGATGTATTGGTATCTATGACGAGATGCATCGATTAATAATGACGTGATGCATCGATAAATAATGACGATATGCATTGGCAACTAATGACGAGATGCATCGATAAATAATGACGAGATGCATTGGTAACTAATGACGAGATGCATCGATAAATAATGACGAGATGCATTGGTAGCTAATGACGAGATGCGTTGGTAGCTAATGACGAGATACATCGATATATAATGACGAGATGCATTGGTAGCTAATGACGAGATGCATCGATAAATAATGACGAGATGCATTGGTAACTAATGACGAGATGTATTGGTATCTAATGACGAGATGCATCGATTAATAATGACGTGATGCATCGATAAATAATGACGATATGCATTGGCAACTAATGACGAGATGCATCGATAAATAATGACGAGATGCATTCGTAACTAATGACGAGATGCATTGGTAGCTAATGACGAGATGCATTGGTAGCTAATGACGAGATGCATCGATAAATAATGACGAGATGCATTGGTAACTAATGACGAGATGCATCGATAAATCATGACGAGATGCATTGGTAGCTAATGACGAGATGCATCGATAAATAATGACGAGATGCATTGGTAACTAATGACGAGATGCATCGATAAATAATGACGAGATGCATTGGTAACTAATGACGAGATGCATCGGTAATTATGTGAATGCGCGAATAAAGGAATGCGAGAATAAAGGAATGCGTGAATAAAGGAATGCGTGAATAAAGGAATGCGTGAATAAAGGAATGCGTGAATAAAGGAATGCGTGAATAAAGGAATGCGTGAATAAAGGAATGCGTGAATAAAGGAATACTCGAGGAATGGAATGTGTGAATGAAGGAATGCATGAATAAAGGAATGAGTCATGTGGGTTACATCAACTCGAAAATAAGTACATAAAGGAAAATTAATTTAAAAAAAATGAATGAATGAAAGGATAATTTAAGCAATGCATCTCGTCATTAATTCATTCTGTGGTCACGGGGTAAAAGTTCTTAAGTCAAAAACCTTACTTTGGAGAAAACAAGGGTTACATTATTGAGCCAACGCTTTGTCCTACGCTCAACGCTATTTTCCAACGCTTTTTTTCTCGTTAAGGAGGCAACATTTGAATTCGATCGTTTTACTAAAATAACATACAGATACTTGTAGTTTCAGTACTTAACCCAATTCCGCCAAAAATTGACTTAAGTACTTTTACCCCGTGACCAGAGGCGTATCTAGGCATTCAGGCGCCCATGGCAAGTATAGAATTTGCGCCGCTGAGGGAATGCTTGATATTAAGGTTGTTATTTGTTTTCACGGGTATACTGTAAATACTGCCCCTTGTGAGTGGCGCCCATGACACGTGCCATGCCTGCCATACCGTAGATACGCCACTGCCTGTGACTACTGAATTAGTCATACCCTTTTACTTGCATCCTACTCTCTGAATCTGAATCAGTGAAATTGTCACTGATTCAATCAGTGAGAGCCGAAGTCACTGATATCTTCGGTCGAAATGGGTAGTTTCGCTGACAATCAGCGAACATGCGAACCTTTTCATAATGACCGCCAGCATTTCACTGGTCGTCAGTGGTAAAAGTGCCGCGCCACCATCGCTTACTGATCGTTCAGTCGTCACGTTCAACTAGTTGTCCCAGATTTCACTGATTCAAGCAGTGAAGTTTCACTGATTCAAAAAGTGGACCCGATTTTCACTGATTTGTTCAGCTCAATTCACTGATTGTCAGTGGTAAGGTTATAACTGACACCATCAGTGAATAGTCACTGTCAATCAGTAGTTTTTCACTGATTCAGACAGAGAGAGTAGTATTCGCGATCCCTGAGACTCACGTGCGGTTCCTGCTGACTCGGAAGCCCGACCGCTCGCGGATGATGTGCCACATGTGGTCGTCGGCGTCGAGCCGCGTGCGGCCACCCTGCGCCTCCTCCTCCTCGTCGTCTTCGTCGGCGGGGGCGGCGGGGAAGGCGTGCGGCGCGGCGAGCGTGTGCATCGGGTTGATCTTGTGCCGGAAGCGGCTGATTCGCTTGCTGACCGGGTGGGGCACCTTGCGGTACACGATGTCCCAGATTCGGCTCCCTCTCATCCGCAGCACTTTGCGCTTCTCTGCGAGACCGTATGCCTGGACGATGAGTGACAAACAGGGTGGGCCATTTTAATCTATCGGTGTAAATATCTCGGAAACTACACATCGGATTAAACAAAATGGTTAAAGTCATGTTGCCCCAGGATATTTATTTTGAAAATATCGTATACATTTGCTTTTATTTTTTTGTATCATGTGTTTTTCTCAAAATATCCCCATTTTTTACAAGTCATTAACCAATTTAATTTTTGTCGATTACGGCACCATCTGCAGCCAAAATTACTTTAATCATAGGTCAAGTAGGGGTAATTTTTTCTGAGGAATCCAAATCTGCAGTAAAAAATGGGGGTTCTAATTTAAGATTTTTTTCTTCTCCCTCCCCCACTCCCAGGGGATGTAGGTAGGGGGTGGAGTTTGGTATCATTGGATGTCCCTTGCCAAAACAAAACTTTTTTTTACCCCTTTTTTGATCCTATGTGTAGTTTTTGAGCTATATGCTCCGATAGATAAAAATGGGCCATTCTGTATACAGTCGACTCCGGTTATAGTGAACTTCTGGGGACTGAATATTTTTTGGTTCACTATATCCGAGGTTCACTATATCCGAGGCGCGCGGGAGATTATAACCGATGTTGTATAAATTAAATAGAATTTCTTCACAATGATTGATTTTAATAATATGAATATTCAGCAGAATACATTAACAGCGCTAAATAAAAATTTCAATATCTCTGTCCTTCAAAAGTCAAGTATTTGCTTCGTACGTTTTTCATTAGCTATTTCTTTACACCCTTCTCCACAATTCGTGCTCTCTCCATACTTCATCCTGCATTGTCTTGTGCCTCTAAGTAGCATAATGCAGCCGTGACACCCGACAATGTTTGTTGCATTGTTGGGACACCGTCCCTTTCTCCTTAGGCTCTTTTGGCCGCCTTATGACATACGAGATCCTATGGGTAGCGGCGTAGCGCAAGCAGTTAATGAATCTGATCGCTTTTTCGCGCGGCACGCCGTTTATCGCCAGGCTGTGAGACAGTGGCAGTAGCGCGCTTCCTGTCGCCAACGTACAAACTCCACGCGCTTTGTCCCACGGAATCTCAAGTATACTAGGGTTTTCGTTCTTGGCGCACCAAGGTCACGTGGAAGCTCCCTATTTTTTTGGAGAAAGCTTTCCCTCTCCATTTTTCGTCCGTGACCTTGATGCGCCAAGAACGAAAAACCAAAGTATAACACCAAGATTGAAACTGAAGCAAGCAATCGCGCTTCGACGCCGCCAGTTGTACCCCACGCAGGACACGGCCTTGGTTGCCGCAGTCAGACTGAGTGCCATAAGGTCATCATAAAGTCTCCATTCCAGGTCGGCTACCTTCACCTGTGGGGAGACATCTTCGATTATGACTTTTGACTGACGATCTTTTTTTCACGCTGCCTAATGTTGGAATTCTTTTTTTTTCCCAGGAGGGAATTAATTTCCAGGATATTCTATATCCTAAGTTTACTAAAGCCGAGGTTTGGGTTCACTATAACCGAATCTTCTACTGCTTATTTGTAATGTAAGTGAAATGCGACCAGTGACTTAAGTTCACTATAACCGACGGTTCACTATATCCGAGTTCACTATAACCTGAGTCGACTGTATGAGGAAATTCATCGGCAACGACTAGTTATAGAGCCGTTCGCGAGCTATATTGGATTCATTTAGAGGTGCGTTTGAAGCAAATCATCTGTTGACGTTTTCATCCAATCGGGAGCATGAACGTCACCATAGTGACATCGCTCTAGCGACGTATAAGTTCCCGATTTGATGAACCCGTGAAGAGCTTATTTACTTCAAACGTACCTCTAAATACCGCCCCAGCCGGGACAAGCTGTAAGCTCCCGAACCGGTCTCCCGGCATGTATGGTTGGTTGGAAGGTTGGTAGTGTAGTGTATGTTAGTGTGTGTTGTAAGCGGAGAGGATAGGACAAGGAGAGGAAGGAAAGATCGCGCGCAGTCCGTGGCCCGTTTGCTAGGGTACTGCTCCGGCATTCGTCTGGTGTTCATTGGAGAAACCACGGAAACTACCGATCAGAGAAGCCAGGTCCCGTGAATTCTCCTCCAGACAGCGACTGAATTCGACCTAGCTGACAAGCTAGTGTCGAAAATCCTGCCGCCGCCGCCGGGACTCGAAACTAGGCCCTCCCGATCAGAGGGACTGCAGTGACATCAGGTTGACGCACTGAGCCATCTCTCCCGGTCCGCTACCGGACTCACCGTGGTCGTTTCCAGCGCGGGCGTCACGTCGAGGATCAGCGGGTAGCCGGCGTCGATCTCCCGCGCGAAGGCGTCCAGCACCGCGGCCGGCGCGCGGCCCTCGAGCGGGGAGCGGCCGGTGCTGACCACGATGTACTTGTTGCGCGCGGAGTTGCGCGCGTCGGGGGCGGCGATCTGCCCCACGCGCCGGAACACGCGCCGCAGCCGCTCGCGCTGCCTCGCCGCCGCCGCCGCGCCGCCCGGCCCCAGCTGCTGCCGCTCGTCGGCGCTCAGGGCCACCGTCACCACGTGGATGCGCCCTTGGTGGCGCGCACGGGCGTCTGGGGGCGGGGCGCGGCCGTCAGCCAACGGCGGAGAGGGGGGACAGGGATTTTAAGGGGAATGAAGGTTGGAGGGAAGGAATGAAGGTTGGAAGCAAGGAATGAAAGTTGGAGGGAAAGAATGAAAGTTGGAGGGAAAGAATGAAAGTTGGAGGGAAAGAATGAAAGTTGGAGGGAAAGAATGAAAGTTGGAGGGAAAGAATGAAAGTTGGAGGGAAAGAATGAAAGTTGGAGGGAAAGAATGAAAGTTGGAGGAAAGAATGAAAGTTGGAGGGAAAGAATGAAAGTCGGAGGGAAAGAATGAAGGTTGGAAGGAAGGAATGAAAGTTGGAAGGAAGGAATGAAAGTTGGAGGGAAAGAATGAAAGTCGGAGGGAAAGAATGAAGGTTGGAAGGAAGTTATGAAGGTTGGAAGGAAGTTATGAAGGTTGGAAGGAAGTTATGAAGGTTGGAAGGAAGTTATGAAGGTTGGAAGGAAGGTATGAAGGTTGGAGGAGGAACTAATGAAGGTTGGTGGGAAGGAATGGAGGTTGGAGGGAAGGAATGGAGGTTGGAGGGAAGGAATGGAGGTTGGAGGGAAGGAATGGAGGTTGGAGGGAGGAATGGAGGTTGGAGAGAAGGAATAGAGGTTGGAGGGAAGGAATGAAGGTTGGAAGGAAGGAATGAAAGTTGGAAGGAAGGAATGAAAGTTGGAGGGAAAGAATGAAAGTCGGAGGGAAAGAATGAAGGTTGGAAGGAAGTTATGAAGGTTGGAAGGAAGTTATGAAGGTTGGAAGGAAGTTATGAAGGTTGGAAGGAAGTTATGAAGGTTGGAAGGAAATTATGAAGGTTGGAAGGAAAATTATGAGGTTGGAAGGAAGGTATGAAGGTTGGAGGAAGGGAAGGAATGAAGGTTGGAGAGAAAGAATGAAGGTTGGAAGGAAGGAATTAATGAAGGTTGGAGGGAAGGAATGGAGGTTGGAGGGAAGGAATGGAGGTTGGAGGGAAGGAATGGAGGTTGGAGGGAAGGAATGGAGGTTGGAGGGAAGGAATGGAGGTGGAGGTAAGAATAAAGGAGGATTCGATAAAGCGGAGTAATGAAAAAAGATAGGACGTAGCGGAGGAGTGAAGGAAGGGTTCTAAGGAGTTAGGGAGTGATGAAGGGGCAATGGAACAAAGGAAACAACGACGCAACAAAGGAAGGAGTGTAGGAGGGACTGAAGGAGCCTAGTTTGTATTATCGCTAGAATGAACGAAGGAGCGAAGGAATGAATACACAGGGACATGATGAAGCGATGATATGAAGGGAGTGATGAAGCGGAGGAATGAAGAATGGAACGCGATGGAGCGAAGAAATGAACGATGGAGCGAAGGAATGAAGGAAGGAGCGACGGAATGAAGGAAAAGGCGAATGGCGTGAATGAAATTAGGAGGCAGCGATGGAACAAAGAAATGAAGGAGGGAACGTTCGAAAAAGGAGCAACCGGGAATCGAGAGAGTCAAGGTGCAAAGTAGGCACAACGGCAGGGACGAGACAGCCAATTCAAAAGGAAGCGACGCAAGCGCGAGCGCAGGCAAGAGCGCGCGCTCACCGTCCAGAAGGCGTGGCCGCCCCTGAGGTAGAGCACGGGCCGGGACGTGGCGTGCAGGCACGGGGCGAGGGCGTCGGCCAGGCGGGGCAGCTCGGGCGCCAGCAGCGACGTCTGGAGGTGGGCGTCGCCGTGCGGGGTGCTCGCGAGGAGCGCGCACATCGCGTTTCCGGCCGTCCACGCCACGGCGTCCTCGCGCCGGAAGGACGTCATTTTGAACTGCAACGCGCAACCGGCCGAGGAGATTCGGGGCGTCGACTCGCGTCGCTGCAGTGCCTCTGACCGGGAGGTCCTACGTTCGACTCCCGGAGGTGGAACGGTTTTCGGCACTAGCTTGTCAGCTATAGTTCGGTTTTTCTTTCTTGGCGCGTGGAGGGGTGTCATCAAAATGGAATATCTCACGGTATTTCGCGTCGTTCTCGGTTGTGCCGCTAGGAGTCGCGTGATCGCCAACACTGCTCGATGCAGTCGTGATGATGCGACTCCTAGCGGCACAACCGAGAATGACGCGAAATACCTTGAGATATTCCATTTTGATGACACATCCCCACGCGCCAAGAAAGAAAAACCGAAGTGTAGGTCTAATTCAGTCGCTGTCTGGAGGAGAATTCTAGCGGCCGGTTGCTCTGGTCGGTAGTTTTCCGTGGTTTCTCCGATCAACACCAGGCGATGTCAGAGCTGAACCCTAAGATAAGGGCCACAGACTGCGCGCGATCTTTTCTTCCTCTTCCTTTTCGTATCCTGACCCCTACTCATATATCTACATGCACTACACTATCGCGTGTGTCGGGAGACGAGTCGCGATCTTGGTGCGTGTATTGGCTGAGGGGGTGCTCCGCAGGCGGGAGTACCTGGAGGGCAATCCTCTGCAATCCGACATGAATGTTGTCATTGGCACTTCCCATCCTGCCTGGAAGGAATCATCACCTCCTCCCAGGATAACAGGCACTATACTAACGGGACTCATAGAGACGTCCGGTGTGAGAAGGAGCCAACCCACAAAATTCAAAATATCGATTTCTGAACGTATTCGATTACGATCGCATTGAACATGCCAATAAATCGATGTTTTGAATTTTGTGGGTTAGCTCCCTCTCATACTGGACGCCTCAATTTCCTTATCAGTTGGCGCGCCCGGAAACACCAATCGTTTCGTCAATCAAGAAATCAAACAATGGAAAGTGCACCTCGAAGGGCCATTGGTTGGTTTACTCGCTTCTGAACCCTGCGCGCGCGGGTTCGGTTGAACGATTGATGTTTTCAGGCACGCCAACTGCTGCGATCATTAGTTTCGTTTGTGGAGTTAATGTTTTTATCGCGGGAGATGGCGATGATTCTTTCGTCGGTGGATGAAGAGATCTGGTATCAGCATACATAATGGCTTGGGGGGGGTTACCCCTCCTGAGAGAGGAGCCACCCTAGCCGGGACAAGCTCTGAGCTCCTGACTGGTCTCTCAACGCGTGTGGAGTGCATGTTAATGTATGTGCGTGCGTGTGAGGGGATGATAAGACAAGGAAGACGAAGGAAAGATCGCGCGGCCTGTGGTTCGTTAAGGTACTGACATTCGCCTGGTACTGATCGGAGAAACCACAGAAAACTACCGAACGGGGCAACCTGTCACTAGAGGTCTCCTTCGGGCAGCGGTTGAACGCGGCAGATATATGTAGCTAGTATCGAAAATCGACCACTATCGAGACTGGAACCCCAAGACCTCACCTAAATGATTGCGTAGGCTTCCATGGCCGAAGTTTGTTTTCTAGTCTATCCGGGATGAGCCGCAACAGAGACCCTGTTCATCCCAGGACCTCCAGGTCGAAGCCGACGCAGACACAGCGGCCACGCTGCCTCAACTAAACTCAGCCGGAACTCGCGCTGAATCCCGGCTAAGGTGTATGGGTTTTGGGGTGGCGTTATCTTGCTTAGGCCTCATTCACAATGCAAACTTAAACGTAACGTAATGCTGTAAACTTAGCCGCAAAATTTACACATAAAAACAAGCGTTCACAATGACGAACGTAATTTCGCCTGAACCAATCAGAATTCAATATACTGAAACTTGATCGATTCGTCTCTAACATGGTGAAAAGATCTTTCCATCATGGTTTCTAGCTTTTTCTTCGATATTCCTATCGATTTGTCTTTATATATATGCGAGTAGATGTTGTAGTAGTGCTCACATTTCCTTCATCTTATAAATAAGGATTCTCATGAACCAAATTCATGAGTAATTCGTCGACATAATTAGTTTATTCCCCATCTCAGGTTAAAGTCACAATAAAAATTGTCCAAATTCTTACATTGAATTCACCTCACGCATCAAAAGCATTCGAAAACTAGTTCTCTATCTTACAATAACAATGACATAACCACAAACTACCCGAACACAATCTGAAATTGAACTTCCACGCTGTTCTCTGATTGGTCTTCGGTAGAATTCCGACGTAAACTTAACGTAAAAGCTTGGAGCTTGCGAACTCTTACGTTTACGGTCTTACGTCAACGGTTACGTCAAGGCATTGAGAATGGTCTCGCTTAATAACACATTTCTAGGTTTTGCTGCTACGTTACGTTTACGTTTAAGTTTGCATTGTGAATGAGGCCTTAAGGCATGTGGAAGAAGCCTGGCAGGTTCTCGGCAAAATTAAATCCCTCGGCCAGTTTCTGTCCTAACGAGATCTCACGTTCTCCCAACCAGAGAGTTGCAATATAAGCAACTGAGACTGACAACTGGCGGAGAAAGTGAGTCGAAAACTGCGGCGTTCCAGGTGGGACGCCCACGGGGGTGCCTTCTCGAAAGCGGTTACCTCGATCCGTGCCAAGGCCAGGTTTCAAAGGTTGTCTGGGAACAATATCGGATTCAAATCAACTCCCAGTGGTCGTGTCGCCGCAAAGAATCACCCTTACCAAAAAATAAATAAATAATCAAACAAACACAAAGAAACACAAACAAATAAGCAAAAATAAGCAAACAAATTAATAAAAAATAAAAAAATAAACATACAAATAAGCAAATAAATCAATAAATCAATAAATAATTAATTAATACATACATAAATGCATAAGTGAATAAATGAATAAATGGATCAATGTTGAATGAATGAGCCAACAAATGAATGAATAAATTAATGAATGAGTGAATGAATGATGAATAATGAATAAAGGAATAAGTCCATAAATACATGATGAATGAGTACATGAATGAATGCATGCATGAAGAAATGAATTAAAGCGGAAATGAATGAATGAATAAATAAATATATGAATAAACAAATGATGAATGAACAAACCAAGAAACAAACAAACAAAATAAATAAAAATAAATAATAATAAATAAAAATAAACACAAATAAATACACATAATTGATTTGTAAATACAATGTTTACAAATAAAAATACCTTCCAGTCGCGTCGTGACGGGAAGACGTACTTCGCGTACAGCAGTGGCAACAGAAGCAGCAACAGGAACAGCGGCGCCTCCCTGCGCACACCAAATGACCATGAAGCGGTTTCCTCTTCCCAGCAATTTGCTTGTTGTGTGCGATCATCGCGGCGCAGGCTCGCGATTCCATTTCGGTTATGTACATTCCATTTCCGGTGTAGTTGCAGCTCGTGAGCTCATCTACGTATAATCCAGAGGTCCAGGCCGCACTTGGTTGTCGCTGACGGTTGTAGACGTAGGGTGTCAAAACACTTTTTTTTGTTAAAATCATCGCTCCCGAGGGTTTCATCCATATCTTTTGGTCTTAACAGATAATATGCAATTTTTTCAGCAATTTTATTCGGTTACCTATGTGTTATGAACTGTTTCCGTGTACATGTTTACAAATAATATAAACAAAATTTGTAACAATCCGCATTATAACTTGAGAAAAAACAATCATAAAATGATGCAAATTTGAACTGATTCTAAGCTAGTTAGTATTTTGTCCGTAGCTTAGAAGTTTACTAAATTAATGAAAAATAATATAAAAAAGAATGTAGTGATGGGTTAAAATCTATAGTAGTAACTACAATATTGTCTTATTTGTGTATGTGTTGTAGAATTGTACTATTAGGATTAAGAACGTTGTGTGATGGGTACATTTTAGGAGAATATGTAGTCTGTGAAAAATTGATTTCAGTAATTCCAAAATATACAAGTGTTAATTCACAGTTATTACGGAATAAAACGTTTAAATATTAATGGTAATTAATTGCCCAATTAATTGTATATATTCCAGTACCTGTTAAGGGGCCGTCTATAAATTACGTAACGCAAATTTGGAGTATTTGGAATACCCCTTCTCCCCCGTGTAACGCATTCGTAACACGCGCTTGAACCCCCCTAAATAATTATGTAACGCTTGCGACAACCCACCCCCCTTGTGAATGCAAACGTGGATGCAAGTTGTAAGTCAAGGAAGGACGCATAGGCAAGAAAATCCTGATCACAAGCCATGCACACGCCGTTTGTGAGCGAGAGTCTACTGTGCCAATGTAAATGGATTTTAGAATAAACTACATATCAGTTTTGGATATTTTCTTTACAATCTACGTTATCAACAAAAATTGATGAAAATAACACCATTTGTGATAATTTACATCCTTCTGACTTTAAATTGTTTTTGTGTTTAAATTAATTACTTAATATTTTAATGTTTTAGCACAACTCTTAAAAAAGGAATTATTTCAGCAAATGTTGAAAAATGTAAAAAAAAAAAGTATCAATGTTACGTAACAATAAATCTATCCCCTCACTTCCCCTACATGACGCAGGGTAACGCTGCCTCAATCCCCCTTCCCCCCCTCCTTAGCGTTACGTAATTTTTGGACGACCCCTAAATAATATCGTGTCGTCTCTTTAACCACTTTTAATGTTATTCAAAACCGACATCTTAAATCAAGGAACCTTCTCGTAATTGATTAGTAAGACAAATATATTTGCGTGTTTTTAGGTTTTGGTTATCAATTAAACTGAAGTCATTCATTAGATTTACCATTGACATTCACTACTTCTAAGTTCTTTAAAAAGCGTTTCATTTCTTTAAATTCGAAATCTTCTTGCTAAGATTCAGTATTGTTTTTTTCAATCAGGATAAATTTTCATTCAAGAAATGCAAAATTAGCAATTTATATTAGCCCGACCAGTTGATGCAGTCACAGAAAACTATTGAGCTTTCAAGAAACTTTACTAGACATCATTTACATCAAATGTACTCGTAAATGCAGCAATGTGAGCAAATCACCGCTAATATAAATATTAGCGACGAGAGAGGCTATTAAAAAATTACATTTTTGTAAGTTTTGCAAAAACAAAAGAATAGAACAAAATGGCATGTATGTCATCTCATAGTGTATATTTCACACTATCCCTACCAAACTTGTAAAGACAAAATTTGGATTAGTTTTTGAGAAAATATTGTTTTTGCTATTTTTTAATATTGCACATATTGCACGCAATATTGAGTGAAAACTACTAAAAGTTTCGAAAAAATGTACACGACCTTACTGAAAGAACTAATTTTGGAGAAGAAATTTCATTTTAAGGAAATCTCTTTCTTCAATGTTGAAGTTGTAAGAAGATGCCCCAAAAAATTCAAACTTTTGCAATTATCAAACATTTAGAGTTAACTTTGAAAATCGGACCTATTTCACCTTTATATTTGAATGTTCCTCTATTCTTACAAGAAATTTAAAGAAAAAATTTGGAGCGGTTTTTGAGAAAATTTTGAAAATGTCTGGGGTTTTCATGTAAAGTGTACAATTTTCGAAATTTGTCTGTCAGTCTGACAGACTATCAAGCATTCTTTCTGACTGAGTGACAGACAGACTGATTGACTAGTAGCGAGATAGCGAGAAAGTAAAAATCGGAATCGATATTTTTCAAGAGAACACAAAACGAATACAACCCAGAATAAAACATGTACCTACCATGCCCTCTGCTTGACTAACATCGCTCAGGTTTTGATGTTCTTGTTGAAAGCCGACAGACCACGACGATGCTACGTCTCACAACGCTGACTTGAGGAGGACAAAAGATAGGTCTACCGTGTATAATGTTGCTCAAGACTGAAGGCACAATTTTTCTGTTTGAGGGTAGTTTCCATTGTAAGAATATTGCCTAACCCATCTTGAATATGACTGGAAGTTGGCATCGATATTGCGTCACATGATTGTAACATCTTCACAACACTTGAACTTTTTGCCTTTAAGCAATACGATATACTAGTAGATATACTAGTACGTCGCCGACGCTGTAAACTGTTTTACAAGTATTTTCATGTGTTGAAAATTTATGTCATGCACAGCTTTGTTCAAATAATTTTTTACAGTCTCTTGTTTCTACACTCTTTCTGAATTAGTTCCGAAAATTCTGTCGCAAAATCTGCTACACCTACATTTTATTATTCCCCGGATTTGCTTAACAAATCCATATTTTTGTCCCCTAGTTGTTGAGATTAAAACTCCACAAAGCCAGTCTAAGGTGTTCACTTCTACGTTTGCAATTTACTTTATTTATCGTTTTGTAGGCTTACCTATATTAACATTGAAAGGCGACTGTTTTGTATGTTTATGTGAATAAGGTATTAGTTACGTTTTAATAAGAATAAGTTGTTAATCACATTCATTTGAAAATCTGTATTTGCACGCTTAAGAATGCAAATATGGGAGGTCGAACGTGAGAACGTAAATGTGCTATTATTACTCACTCACAGTTTGATTTTCTCCTTATTTACTTGAAGTTCTTCAAGTTCAATAAGTTCTAAGGAAATACTGTTCGTTGGTTTTTGCAAATTAATTAAAAAAAGTTTGTTAATACGTATGCAAGTTAAATGAAATCTCCCTCGCACTGATTCACTTGTCACATTCATCGCTACCTACATCGATATATTTGGAAGTCGTTGGTTTAATTCCAGGCATAGTCACTAAGACCTCCATCTTTTCTGCGGTCTTTCAGGGTTTCTCCTTCCTAATCGTATCATATCCCTGGCTACCTTCACCATTGTATCACCGCTCATTCGTGTAATATGGTTATTCCATTTTTTACCTTATTTTCACAAAGATTGCTATATCAGTTATTTTACACTGTTTTCTTACATCCTGATTTCTTATTCTGTCATTTCTTGTCTTTCCTACAATCGATCGTAGTGTGTTCATTTCTATTGATCGGTACAGTTGTTTTCTTTGTATCAGCCCGGGTTTCGGCTCCATATGTCGAAACTGGTCTTACCATTTGTCTTGTAGGTTTTAACTTTACCTTCAACGCTAAGGTACGTATTTATTTTTCCAAGTTACATCTCGTAAGTATCCTGATACGAGAGCACCTTTCATGGCCTACTCCCTTGATTCTTTGCATGTAAGGCGATAACTGGAAATGTCCACTCCCAGGTATTGGAACTTCATCACTTGTTCGATGAGTTTGCCTTCCATTTCCAACTTACATCTTAGAGGATATTACCATCGATTTGGCTTTTTCTGTTGAGACTATCATATTAAATAATTTTCCTGTCGTTATGAATTTGTACAATTGTCTCTGCAGATTTTCTTCAGTGCTATAAGCACTGCGTCATCTGGTAACAGACTATGTTTAACTGATTATTATCCGCCATGTAGCCTTTCACTGTTTTAACACTGTCAATTTGTTTATACATGATCAAATTGAAGAATACTGGACTTACGGGGTCGCCCTGGCGTTTTCCACCCGCACATTCTATTTCATCTCTTACTTTTTCTTTAGTTTTGACATATGTATATATAGCTTTAATTTATATACAGCTTCCATATATAAAGCTTTAATTTCTCGTAAGCATTGGCATAGATAAAGTTATCTCATGCTCCAAAAAATCGATCTCCAGAGGTTGACGGACATAGAAATTTGTGGAGGTCCGTGATTCCGAGAAAGGGTGTTTTTCAAACCGTCAGACTGACTGTCTTGTCTGACTGAATCTGTCTGTGCGTTTGAAAGTGTCAGTCTGGCCGATTGACAATGAATTAAATTTAACTGACAAGCGCATAGAATAAATAAGGAAATAAAAACGAAGTCTGGGTATTTGCGGCCAAACAATATATGGTAGCGACTGCCTACATATTTTATTTAAACTTAGCCTTAAATTAGAAAATCTAGGAAACAGGGCGACGGCAAAAAATGTGAAATGTGGCAATATGTCTGCACAATAGTTACGGGTTTTTCATCGTGTCGGGTTCGTATAAATCGAGAAAAAAAGCTTTGAATTCTCGAACGTAGTTTTTATTAGTCGTTGAATATTTAAGTCTCGAGGAAAAAAGTCTCCTGTCTCTTGAGAACTGTCTCGAAACAAAGAGAAAACTTTTTTCCGTCTTTAAAGGAGTTCTTCCTACATTTCTTGTAAGAGTATATAACATTAGATTAAATCATAAGATATTACATTATTCCTGTGAGTTTGGTTTTTATGGTATTAGTAATGCTATTGATAACGATGAATATACTGAAAGAGTTAAATGTTTGATTTTGTATTCAATTCATCATGCATTGAATACTTGTGTTTAGTAGAATCTTGAAAGTACGTACACTTTAATATTACCACAGCACTTCTTAATGACAATTTTTCCCCAAGCATTTTGATGAGAGAAGAAAATTTGGTAAGGTGATGTTTATGGGTAATTTCCATTCAAACATTTTAAAGGATTAACATATAAAGCATGAAGAGAGAATAAAAATATTCTAATATTCCTTTAAGAACAATGAACGAAATTTGAAAGAATAAGATAATTATTAAAAAAATAACATTTAAAAAAGTTATTTCAGTTGTCCATTATTGACTCGTTAAAATGGATTCCCGACTAGATTGGTCATCTTGCCATATCAAGTGTTATTAAAAGATATTTTAATGTCGGAGAATGATATTTCTTGGTAGCGTTTTTAATATCTTCATTTATAAAAAAAACTGATGGTGCCAAAACAGCGCCAGTTTCTTTATAGTCCTGTATTTTACCGCGAAATTACGCGAAAAGTGTACAAATTTTCGAAAAATTCATGAGCTTACTTCAAAATTTATCTTTATGGAACAGATTTTATTAGGGGAAAATCTCTGTATTTAATATTTTACTTGCAGGAAGAGTACGAAAAAATTTTGAACTTTTGCAATTTTAGAAAATCAGGGGTTTTATCGAACATGAGACATACATCATACTCTTAAACGTCCTTCACACTATCCAACAACAATATTTAATCAAAAACAATACAGAACATTTTTTGAAAATTTTGAAAATGTTCCAGGGTCTTCATGTAAATTACCTCTCAGAATTGAAATATCAGTTTCAAATTTAAGGGGTCGTGACATCAGCTAGATCGATTGGAGAATATCAATTTTGGAGAAAATCAGCTAAACGATTTAGCTGCTAGCGTCGTTCACAGATGGACAGAGAGACGGACAGGCAGTCGTTTTGCCGTCATTCGATTTTTCGATATCAAGGATCCAAAAATATAGATTCTGGCTGCCCTACATGTTAGAAATTTTTTTCTAAATTTAGCGACTGGATTTATCAACATTTTCGTTACCAGGGCCCTGTAATAATGGTATTTCATTACTTCGTAGGGAGAAACACACGTCATATACAGTTTTTACTGTTTTTTGACAAATAAATAAATAAATAGAAAGTAAAATTGTCTTACATAGTTGTTACTAAGAAATCAAAAACGTGGTTCAATGTTTGTCCAATTAAAAATAAGCGCAGGTTTTGTAAAAATATGTTAAAACACTGTGAATGAAACATCGAGTTATTGTACATTCTTCTTTCAGTTGTGAATGTTCTACATTAGAATAGTCGTAATAGTGCACATGATCAGAGTTCTGCATACAGCTAAAGGAGAATTGATAATCGAAGTAGTACCTTATTGGTATGGTAATATTGTCAGTGGCGAGTTGGACCTAGCATATAGCGGTGAAAATGGTCTGCACCCAAGTGATGGGAGATATCTAAATGAGGAAAAAACTAGCAGGTGGAGGTGTAGCTTGTTACCGAATCTCTCGTTTCAGCTGCGAAGGAACACGGCGACCTCGGGAGATATAACGCAAACTACACTAATGGGCCTAATGACCACAGCAGTGACCACACCAGGAAACATTAAATAATCAGTCAATCAATCGAAAATCTGCCACCGTGGAGACAGGAACGCAAGGACCTGCCTGCCTGGGTCCCTGCTGAGAAGTAATGCTCGCTCTGGCTAAACTCACCCTGTGCAGATAAAGTGGTCGGGGCGAATGCTGCAGTAGTCCAACCAATTGTTGCTTAAAAGAGCCCGATCCGTGAAAAAATTCCGAAAGTTTTTTTTTCTAAACGGTTCTGTATGTTTTTGATAGCGTTGAATTCGAATTTAATGTTTACCTCAAATAAAGGTAAGATGGCTAGTAAGAGCTTTTTTCTCGCTTTGGTCAAAGACTCAAAAACTAACCGCTTTTCAGCGCGCGCTCTGGCGACTGAACCGCTTTTCAGAAAATTGAAATGAATACACTTATTTTGTTGGAAATTGTATCGACTTTAATTTTATAAATAACAATTGTTTCGATAAAACGCATAGTTTTGAAGATATACGCCTACGCGAACAATTAAAAACAGAGCGGAAATTATAGTTGGTTTTTGTTTGCAATTTTTTCTGTGCTGTCGACCTTTTTTCAGATGGCAAATATCAAATTCGAATTCAGCACCCTCAGAAACATATACTAGGGTAAGTCAATAAGTATCTGAAATCAATTTTTATAATTTATTAGAGGAAGAATACACAATTTTTATTGATGTCATTTTTTAACATAAGTCGCCCTTCTTTTTTCAATGCACTTGGTGCACCGTTGCACAAGCTTCCGATACCTTCTGAAAAAAGGTATTTGATTGTGCAGCAAGGCACGTATGCACCACTTCTTTGAACTGTTGATCGGAGCAGAATAGATGGACTAAACAGACGGTAATCCGATGGGGCCGATTCGGGACCGAGCACAGGATGTTCCAACACACGATTGCGCTTATGCTTTCATTGAGTTGCTTTGGAACCCATATGCAGAGCCACGGTTAATGTGCTTATGGTTTACCATTTCATCAACAGTCACTCGCGTGTTATTCAGGATCAAGGCACGTAATTATTCAATATTGGGATCAGTTGCTGCTATAGATTCTTTCCTCTTCAGTTGCAGCTGTTCTTTCGTCTTTCTTGCCGCTCGTTCGACCACTTTTAAATTGTTCTGGTAATTGACAAACACTTTTCCGTGGCAAAACATTGTGCCCGTATTGTGCTGAAAACTTAGTATGGATTTCTGCTTCCTGGTATACTTTTAAACCATAAAGAACGGATTACGGAACTCTCTTGTTCTTTGGTGTAGATTGCTGTAGCCATCTTTACACCACAACAGCGCAAGAGAGACTGATCAGATATCACTGAAACTTCCAACAGGCAAATACAACGGAAACATCTAATGGTTAGGGAGCACACAAAGCCGTAGAGCCAAACTAAAGACAATTAGAGCAAAATTGCAAAGACTCATTGACTTACCTACGTATACCGTTAAGAAAAAAACTTCTAATATTTTTCCTGGGTCAAATACATTTTGACTAGACTACACCAGCCAGTGATAGCTACTCTTAGTGATTTGCTCAAGGGGAAATGACGGATGGATTACACATCCAACCACCGATTCTCAATACTTTTAATGCAAAGCGGAGAGAGATGCATATTTTTTCGAGAATGTGGTGAGTCTGCGAAACTTTTAGTATGCTACAAAGTACTCAGTCATGCAGAGAAATTGAATTTACGGGAGCATTATGCTGTCACCTAAGAAGATAAACTCGCTGAAAAAGCAAGGAAAACAATTATTCTTGTTTTAAAGATAAGGTAACTAACAAGCAAGTTTTTTTGGTCCCCGCTCTACAATACGGACATGACGAAGAAATGCATTTCGTGCATTATGGAGGAGGAATACCCGATATTATTATCCGCTGAGGATTATTGTGTCCGAGGAAAAGAAATGTACGCTGCCCATTTAGGAAAAAATTCACAAACAGAATCTACAATCCTCCTCAGCTACAAAAAATGCGCACCAAATAGCGATTCAGGGGAAACCATTTACCGAAGAGAATTCGCCACACAGTTAATCGTAAGAAAGAGGCCAAATTATGTTTGAAGCATATTTAATTTGATTGTTATTGAGATGTGAATACATTTGGTTTTACAGGACTTTTACAAATTTTACACTACGCACTTTTTGACCAACATCTTCTTTATTAGGTGACACTGCGACCCCTGGTTCGTCCTCTCACGGTGTGCGATCGTATTCCCCTCAATTACTTCCCTCTACGGTGCGACCTCTATGGCCGCATTCATGCGTCTCTTTTCGACGAACGATTCCGGCGTTTTAGCGAAAGGGCTCGTGCGCACAGTCGCTTCTGATCCCACTGTGCGCATAAGCACTGTCCCGTCTGGTCTTCCAACACCAATACTGCGCATGCGCAGTGTTGGATCTTGCACGCCGAAGCGACAGTGCGCATGCGCAATGTGGTATCTGGAACACCGGAAGGGACAGTGCGCATGCGCAATGTGGGATCTGGAACATCGGATGCGATAGTGCGCATGCGCAGTGTGGAATCCGATGTTCCAGATCCCACACTGCGTGCGCATTGTCGCATCCAGTGTTCCAGATTCCACACTGCGCATGCGCACTATCGCATCCGATGTTCCAGATCCCACACTGCGCATGCGCATTGTCGCTTCCGGTGTTCCAGATCCAACAATGCGCATGTGCACTGTCGCTTCTGGTATTCCAGCTCCCACACTGCGCATAAGCGCGCTCACTAAAATTCCGGAATCGTTCATGGAAAGAAAACAAGTAAATGGAGTCATCGGGAGCAAATGGCGGCCGCTTGCTTCTCCCTTGAGGGTCGTGTTTGCTGGCGCCCGTTGTCCCCGTTTAGTGGTCGCGGGCGCAGTGCGACTGCTGGGCGTCTTGGCTCTCGCCGGTGCAGGCCGCGTGCAGCGTGACGCCGGCGTAGTCGGCCCAGCGCTGCAGGTGGTCGTAGGCGCATGCGCACGCCATGGGGGTGTCGTCGATGCCCAGGTGGCCGCCAGGGCGCAGCGCCGCCGCCACCGCCGCCTCCTCCACGCGACGCAGCGGGTTGCCGCCCAGCCACAGCCCCTGCACGGCGCCGTTCGATGGCAGCCACCCTGCGGTAGGCATTGGATCAGTACCTCTCCAAACCTCAGCATTGGCCTCAGCGTAAACATTAGTCAGCCTCATCCTGAGCATTGGTCTCGGCATCAGCCTTAACCTCAGCCTCAGCAACAGCAACAGCATCAGTTTTAGCCTGTGTCTTCGTCCCTTAGAATCTGCAACTGCCTCTGCATTTGCGTCTGCATCTGCTTCTGCCTCCTCATACGTATCACCAACTGCCTGACAATCTGTCGCAAAATCTGTTTCAACGTCTGCTTCATCTACCACATACCTGCTTCTACCGCATCTACCGCAGCGTCTGCCGTAGCATCATCATCGGCTTGAACTGCTATGGACTCACTTCGTTGATCCCAATTCCATAAGGATCGACCGGATGATGATGGAGCAAAGGTAGGAGGAAACGCAGGGAAACAAGAGAACTCTGAGAAAAGCTGAACAGCGCTCACTGTTACCTCCACAAATTCCACTGGGATTGACGGGATGATGGAGCAATGGCAGAATGAAAGAGACATGGGAAACGGGAGAACCCAGAACAAACGTGCACAGATCTCACTGTGTCCGTAAATTCTATGTGAATCGGAATGGAAGGAAGGGACGATGGAATGGAAGTGGGCGAAGTGGAGCGGGCGAAGTGGAGCGGGCGAAGTGGAGCGGGCGAAGTGGAGCGGGCGAAGTGGAGCGGGCGAAGTGGAGCGGGCGAAGTGGAGCGGGCGAAGTGGAGCGGGCGAAGTGGAGCGGGCGAAGTGGAGCGGGCGAAGTGGAGCGGGCGAAGTGGAGCGGGCGAAGTGGAGCGGGCGAAGTGGAGCGGGCGAAGTGGAGCCGGCGAAGTGGAGCGGGCGAAGTGGAGCGGGCGAAGTGGAGCGGGCGAAGTGGAGCGGGCGAAGTGGAGCGGGCGAAGTGGAGCCGGCGAAGTGGAGAAGTTGACAAAGAATGGAAGGACGGAAGGATCCCGTGGAATCGGAAGGATCTCGCGAATCTTTTTTATCACCGCGAATTCCACCCGGATGTCACCAGTGGCAGTGTCAGTGGAAAGGTAAGCGTGAAAAGCGCGCGTTGGCCGTGCACCCACCTGCCGTCAGCTCGGTGATGTTGTTGCCCGCCAGGCTGAGCACCTCGAGGCGCGTGTTGGCGGCGAAGGCCCCGCGCACGCTGGTCACCCCTGCGCCCACCAGCACGGCCTCGCGCAGCTTGGGCACCCCTGCGAAGCTCTTCCGCCCCAGGCGCAGCCGCCCGCCCCACTGCAGGTGCACCAGCACCACCTGCCACCAACGCACATTGCTTATTGAGAGGGATGACTTTGGGCATCTGCTGATGTCGCTCTGACCTTGGGTTACACTCCTCACGGTGCGGTGCCAGGATTGTCGATACTAGCTTGGCAGCTATACTTGTGAGGGGAGTGGTCTGTGTCCTGTTTGTTACGGTACTGCTCCGGCATTCGCCTGGTGTTGGTTGGAGAAATCACGGAAAACTATCGACCAGAGCAACATGCCACACCGCAACGCCACCAACGCCCATTGCTTATTGAGACCGAGGGGGATGACTCGGGGCATCTGCTGATGTCGCTCTGACCAGGATGTCCTTGGGTTACACTCCTCACGGTGCCAGGATTGTCGATACTAGCTTGTCAGCTATACTTGTGAGGGGAGAGGTCCGTGGCCTGTTTGTTACGGTACTGCTCCGGCATTCGCCTGGTGTTGATCGGAGAAATCACGGAAAACTACCGATCAGAGCAGCCGGCCGCTAGAATTGTCTTCCAGATAGCGCCTAAATTCGACCTATACTTGGGTTTTCATCTCTAGGCGCGTGGGGGCTTGTCTTCACGATAGAATTTGTCGCGGTATTTCGCGTCGTTTTTGGTCGCGACTCTAGGAGTCGCATGATCGCCAGTACTGCTCGATTCAGTCGCGATCATGCGACTTCTAGCAGCACGACCGACAACGACGCGAAATGCCATGAGATATTCCATCGTGAAGACAGGCCCCCACGTGCCAAGAAAGAAAAACCCAAGGATAGGTCGAATTCAGCCGCTATCTGGAGGAGATTTCTTGTGGCCGGCTGCTCTGATCGGTAGTTTTTCGTGGTTTCTCCGATCAACTCCAGGCGAATGCCGGAGACCTCTCCCCTTACACACTAACTTGCATTACACTACCATATATGCCGGGAGACCGGTCGGAAGCCTAGAGCTTGGCCCGGACGGGGCGGTGTCCCGTTGGTGGGAGGACACCTGGTTGGAGGAAACCCCGCTAATCAACGGTAGGACAGCGCCGGGTTTCGCCATCAGCGGGGGATGAACACCGCCACCTCCCGAGGAAAAACACGCACTACACTTACCGTACTAATGACCCTAGTAGTTGTCGTGCCCGGAATCACTAACAATCAATACGTTGCTTATTTAGACCCCTTGCTCACTGTCACACACACGTATACTGAGAATCGTACTATCTATCGAGAATGTTCAGATTAACCCGCGCTGAATGGCAGGACCACATGCTCTATCTGATGAGGAACAAGAATGTACAAAATGTACAAGAGCTTAATCATCCAGAAAACATTAATTTCTTCCAAGAAATAGGATTCATTCTTTACCCAGCAGTGGACAGACGTATTCTGTGATGTGACCCGCGTTAATTGCTGCTGTGCCGCGTCCGTGTGCGGCCTCTGTTCTGAACCCTTTCACTCCAATTTTAATTTTTATTGTAATTTTGTTTTCTTTGCATACCAAATAAGTGACACAATTCAAAGTAGAAAGTTAGTAAATTATTTCAACTTACTAAGTGCAAACGAACGTAATATGCAGCAAAGCGTAGATCGATTTGGTCAGCAACAACGGGGATATGGGTACAGTATTTTTCAACTCTTGTTTGACCCGTCAGTAGCTACATAACCCAGTAGGACATGGGTAGTGAAAGGGCAACTGTCTACCTGACAATGATGGAAAAATCGTGAACTTTCGTGTTTTGAATTTTGTGTCGTATGCTCGGTTTCATTCTATTTTAAATGCTTCAAACGGTTTCTTGGTACGTTTCTAGTTTTGATAACATCATTTTTTTCGAAGTCAGTGTAAACTGTAAAGACCTTAGTGAACTTCAGATGCGTTTTCCCGATTTGGGAATTTTCAGCACATATTTGCATGTCAAACATCATAAATCATAAACTATTAAAAATAATAAAATAATAATTTTTGCAGCTTGTAACCCGTGATTTGCTCTAGCGAATGAACTAGAATAGATAATCTGTCGCTTAATGTTTCAGTTTTATGAACTGAAATGCCCATAATTTATAAAACACATTTTTCACTCTCAAATAATCGAATCCTGACCCTTTAGTTTTAACAGTACCTATACCATTGTAGTTCATTCATTGGAATATTCAATTGTGAGTAATAAAAAAAGAATTATTATCAAAATATATCAATTTGTTGTAGAGTTGTGATGTTTTAAAAGTAAAATCCTACATTTTGGCAATTATTTATAAAAAAATAGAGAAACTTTTTTAAGTTATTTGATCTCTAAAAGCATAAAGAAATCAAATGTACAAGGGAAAACAGAATAAACCCAAAACTAAAGAATTTTTCTCAGATAGACAGCTACCTTAAAGAGTATCTTATCGTATCTTTTGTCTCCCCTTTCCTACGGGTGATTGCCCCCCATCCGGCACTTTTGTAGTGCTCGGACACAGTTGTTTTCGTCGAAACAACACATAACCCTCATGCTAGGTACTGGAAAAGCAATACTTTTCTGCAATGTTTTGTGTTATTTTAACAGAATTGTATCAGTTAAGAAACCTACAGAGCGAGCAGAATTAAAGTGCTGGGGTGAGAATGGTATCTACTGTCTTCTCCAAACACTGGTCATATCTCAACTCCTTTTCAGGAGGTACAAACTTTCTTACTTCAGTGAGCAAATTTTGCTGAGAGCAGCAAATGTGGTTATGAATGATGACCCAATACATCTGGTCTGTATATTGCAATGACAATACGTCGAGTCTGACAGCCAATACCGAAAACTTTTAATAAATCATAGAGGTAAAACGAGTGACTCATTCACGATTTAGATGTAATCCACTCTCATGTGGCTAGAGCTATATGCAATAAAAGTTAAGTAAATTTATAGACAATCTGCAGCTTTTCTTGTATTGTCCAAGAAAGTGGTTACAGAACGTTACTAAAACATAAATAAACTAATGATTTAAAAATGGTTTACAAGAATGAAATTGTAATTAATTAATTTTAAACAATAATTTGAAACAGATTAATTTGAAACAATAATGTAATTACCATTTTAAATTTCTTTTATAAATCTCAAATTTTTCATTAAGATTGAACAGAAAAGCAGACATCGTGAGGAAAATAAGAATGGAAGTTACCTCCTGATGGTTCAGAACAGGTTGTCCCGAGTGAACCACGAGCGGGTTGTTATTCAAAAACAGGTACTTCAAATTGGGCGCAGCGACTTGCAGCAGGTCCGGATCCAACGTCTCGATGGAGTTGTTGTTCAAGAAGAGGTAGCGCAGGCTCTCCAGAACCTCCCCGGCGGGCGGGGCCACTACGGTCTTGATGGCGTTGTCTTGCAGGTCCAGCGTCTCCACGTAGGGCATTTTCGCGAACGTCTCCACATCCATTGCCTTCAGGGCGTTGCCCTTCATCTTGAGCACGGCGACGTTGGGGAAGGCGGCGAAGGTGTCTTTGTGGACGGCGATGTCGTTGTGCGAGAGGTCGAGGCTGCTGATGTCGATCCACTTGCCCGGGGGTGGTTGGGAGAGCCCCCTGCCCTCGCAGGTCATGGTTGTGTTGGGAGGGGCGAAGCAGGTGTCGTCTCGCTCGACGGACGCGATGAGGGCGGCTCCCAGCGTCAGCAGCGCCGCGATCTGTCGGGGTGTACAATAGTAGTTTATGCAATTAGTTTATAATGTTAAGCTTTATCGCATGAGTACATGTTTTAAAACGAGCGACGTTAGGAGCGAGTTTTCAAATTTGTACGAATGCAATAAAGCAACATTATAAACGAGTTGCATACGCTATTTGTCTTGGATGACAGCATTATAAATTTATAAGAGAATGAAACTTAATTTTGAGAACAACGTTCCTGTAATGTCTCAGGTATTAGACATCTGTGCGAGAAAACTGTGGTCGGCTGTTCTGTTTACCTCTACCTCCCCCTAATTCTCTCGCTACGATTGGCTGAATGTGTGATGACGCAATCATTCGTGCCGTAAAATCTAATACGTCATCATTTGTGCCATAAAACGCCTGATTATGAACGATTTCTTGCAATAGAAAAGGTCATTTTTTAATGCTGGAAAACAAAAATAGTACATTATGAAACGATGATGTAATGATGGGTATTAATACACGAGTGTGATATTAAGATACGAGCGAGGAATGAGCGAGTATCCTAAACTTCACACGAGTGTATTAATACCCATTACATCGAGTTTCGTACGGTACTTTTTCTACGACTTTTATAAGTTAATCTTTTACAATGAATAGTTTCGTGGCAGTTGATTCAGCCAAGGCCACCTAGAAGACAGCAACCTAAATCTACTCTCGCATGCTGCCATAGGTGTCTGTGGTTACCTGTCCGCCTGCTAGGGAGTACTGCGCTAGTCAAATAGGATCAAAGTGAAATTACGATCCACTTTATTTTAAATAATATACCACGAAAAATTACTACTAATAAAAGAAATTAAAAGTGTTCAGTGTAATATAATATCAAATACAATTTTAATATACTCAATCGAACGAAACATTTGCTAAAACGATTCCCAATGATTAATTTAGTGTCAATTCTTGGTTTGTAAACTTCTCTGAGATTGGTCAAGAACCTGTATCATAATGAAAAACTGTATCGAAATATCATTATGCAACTGGTTGCAGCCATCAAATGATAGCATTATACAATGGGAGTAGAAAAAATAGTTTTTCGTACAGACACTAGTACAAGCGTTTTTAGGGCATGCCTAGCGTTGTTTACAGAACTTGTGCTGAAAGTGAAACGATGCTCTAGTGTTCAGATAAATATGTGAATGCAAGAAATAAAACAAAATACAGTAAAATCTGTCTAAAAAAGACACTGTACAAGCCGTTAAAAAACCTGCCTTAACCCAAAAATTTCTCCGGCACGTGAAGTTAAATGGCGTTTTAGACAGCATAAAACGAAACCTCTCTAACGCGGAAACGGAAATGTTTTTCAAGTCCTGCAGCAGGAAAAAATGTAGAAAACAGAATTTTTGTGAATTTATTGCAATTGGCAGAGCGATGCGATATGTAATGAATGTAGATATTTATTATATTGTTGTAATATTATTATGAAAAAGTTTGCAAATATCTCTTTAGGAAAAATCATTCTTTTCTTTTGCAAAAGACTCTATTTAACTGTTACCACATTGTATAACTACAATAACGTTTTCATAATTTTAAATCTGAACCACACGTGAGCAGTCGATTTGACAAAACTAAAACCAGAAAAAACTTCACAATTAAATGATAAATGTTGAACTGAACGTACCTGCAACCAAGTCTTCATTCTGTCGACGCTTGCCGAGCTAACCTCAGCTGCGTAACTGTTGCTTCTGTCTTTTGTATCTACTGAGAGGCCGCCTCAGTTCTTGTCGGATATCTCCTTTCAAGTGTTTTCGGTTGAGAAAGCCAAACATTTAAAATAGACTAATTCTAAGAAAAAGTGGGACCAATGTTTGACACTTGTAATCACTTGAGGGTGATTGATCTGCTTCCGCCATGACTTCTGCCACGCGTGAAACCAATCGATCATGTGTAATTACGTTTTCGATTGGTTTGAATAAGAAGAGACTGTTTCTTTTAGAGCGAAATAATGGCAGATATGTCATACACGTAATTGAAAATAATAAAAAAAACGATTAGATTGGTTGAATTACGACACATGGAGAAGGATACAGAATTCTGTAACAGTATGTATTCAATAGGCAGTTAGGGGCAGGTTGACGTTTTTACCTTCTTGCGAAGTCATTTTAAGCGATCCGAGTTTTGTTATGTTTTAATTATAACATTGGAGAAAACTTTATTATAAAGACGTTAGAGGTTAATTTAAGAGGCTGGTGTTATCTAGACAGTATATCTTGTAGTTTATTGGCTTTAGAACTTTCTGAACGCTAAGCTTTCATCGTTAGTGATACCAATTTTCAGCAAGTACTACATAATACGTACCATTTTTCTGTCGGCGTCTGAAATAAGCTACAACTTAATTTTTTGAATTTCGTGTGTTATTGAAAGTGCACAGATTCAGTCAATTTTTGACAGTATTGAATGCATTATTCGTGATACTTGGAGAATTTATTTTCCTTTGAGGTTAGGTTTGTTGATTCAAAATGTACATTTAATGAGTCCTTTCTGTTAAGTTGGCCGTTCTCAAAGGAAGCCCTTTTCTGTCTGTCACGGTGTGAGTACCTTCTCGGCAGCAATGATAGTCTGCGAGCGTTGTGTGTGTGGAACATCTTTCATTATTGAAATGTATTCTGGGTTAGTGAAATTTTCGAAATAGTTTTATCTGTGTAAAACGTGTCCAAACAATAGTGCTTGTGGCAAAGTGCTGGAGTGCGATCGTATTTTTGAAACCAATTCCTCTTTTGTTTCGTATGTATTCTATTACAGGCAATTGTCTCAATGCATAAGTAACATAAAACTCGAGGGACCACTGGGAATGAAAGCCAGAACCATGTACGCGAGTAGTGAACGTACCTGACATGGACACAGCGCATAAAATTATGTAGGTAATGTTTCAATATAGGCTTTTATTAAACTTATTTTTAATTAATTTACACGAATTACATTTTATTTTATATTAGTGCTCTGAATTTTGGAAATTTCATTTCCTTCATTCGATGGAACTGCAACCTCTAGCTTGTTCGGGCACCAGCCGCCCTTGATCACGAATGGTATTTGAGTATCACTACTTCGCAAATAAATACGTGAAATAAACGCAAATAACATTAAACATTATTAAATAAACAAATAAGACAAAAATGTTTGCTATTGTTCCTTTAATATAACAGCTCATGATGAAAATCATCTTATCAAAAGAATCGAATGAGATATTAATCATATCTATTGTGATTTCAAATCGCCAAAACGCGTTTTAGGTGCTTAAAAATATCTAAAAATAGGAAACAATGACTATTGACGTAAATAAAGGAAGAGGAGAACGAGTGAGAAATTGAGAGTCTTGGAAGTAAAGCTAAGTTACATTATTAGAGGGAAAGTGAACTTCATTATGCGAGGTAATTGAAGAAAAAGGTGACCAAATTTGATAAACGAAGAAACGAATGAAAAGTACGAATTAAGTGATTTTCGAACCACATTAGATTCCACATTCCAACCACGAACCACATTCCAACCACGTTAGATTCAGCTTTCATTGCTACCAAACCGCTTCAATGAAGACCCTAATTTTTCGGGAGTAAGTATATTAACTGATTTTATTGTGGTGACTTCTGACGTTCGATCAACTGAACTCTGTTATCCAATTAGAAGCATCCAAACCAAAAATTAGGCCGTAACGAAGCTCCCGATTCGATAACAGAGTTCAGCTGATCAAACGCCGATATTTAAATTACCCTGGTTGACTTGCAGCCGTCGGCACGCAGGTCGCTGGACCGTTCGTTTCCTTTCACACGTACTAGTCCTTGGAGGAGAACACATATTTTTACTTTTCTTTCCGTGGCCGCAGACGGCTGGCGCACGCCTAAGCACATAACGTAAACTCCGCTTCGAAAAAAAGAGTCTCAGCAATAAAAGCATATATAAGAGCCTGACCCCGAGTGGAATGATTGATTGATGGATTTATTAGTGCTTCCGGGCACGCCAACGGTTAAGATCATGAGTCCGGTAAGTGTAGTACATGTTTTCATCGCGGGAGGTGGCCATCCAGGTATCTTCCACCAGCGGGGCACCGTTCCATCCGGAATAAGCTCTAAGCTCCCAACTGGTCTCCTGGCGTGTGTGGTAGTGCAGTGGTTATATGTGTTTGTGTGTGTGTATGTAAGTAAAGGATGAGGACATAACAAGGAAGAGAAAGGAAAGATCGCGCGCGATCCGTGGCCAGTTTGTTTGGGCACTGCTCTCCGGCATTCGGCTGATGTTGATCGGGGGAACCATCAGATCAGTCGACCACTAGAATTCTCCTCCAGACCTAGCTATCTAGCTAGTGTTGCAAATCTTGCCTGGTGCCTCCCGGTCAGAGGCACGCCAGTAACGTGAATTGACGCCCTGAGGAAACTAAGCACTTCCGTGTGGAGGAAAAAGAATGCGACTCGCTAGCTCATCGCCCGTGCGTGGCAGCCACTTCCCCAATTCCGTCTGTTCAGATCGGCCCTAACTGGCCCTGCAGAAATTGAATGATTAGGGTTTTCCGTCAAGTGATCCAAAATCAATTCCTCAGGACAATTACCAACGCACCATGGTTCGTATCTAACGCACAGCTCCATAAAGAATTCAATCTCCAACCGATAACTCAGCACATCCTGTACCTCTCCACCCAATTCTACACCAACTTAATACAGATCCCAAATTTAAACGGATTCAAGCTAGCCAGAAACTCCACCTATCTCACAAGAAAAAAAAGCAACCTTTCCATGTATTCTTAAAGCAATTTTCCGAATTGGACCCTGATTAGAGGTGACCATTAGGTTTCCTCAACCACAAAGATAGCTGTAAGTTTAATTTTTGATTAGTAAGTCATAACATAAAATGTATACTAAATACGTATAGTAAAACGTAACTGAACTATGTAATTGTCATCACAAGTAAAACAATAAAAAAGTGTTTTCCAGCACGTCAATTCGAGGCCTAGCTATACATCTAGTGTCCAAAATCCTGCCATCCCTCGTGGAGTCATGAAGCCTCAGACTTCACTTAGGGTCAGATGCACTGCAGTGCCATCAATTGATGTCCTGAACCATTTTATCCGTTTAAATTCGAAATCAGCTAATGCAGACACATAGTGTAACTCTTCCGAGATAAAATAAGTCATACTGGCTGCGAAAACTATAAAATGATTTGAAATAATTCGTTTTTTAAGATTAAGATAAAATAAATATTATGTTCAACCATCTTTATATTATCACTGAAAAATACATTTCTAAAAAATGCAATATTTTACCAGTTTAATTAGAATTTATAAATTAATAGGAACATTGATTGCAGCTTGTAACAGTGGTACTGTTAATTTTCTTACGTTCAAATTGAACACATCTACTCTTTTTAATTATTGCTCTCTAATAATTTCTTAAGATCTTCATTTTTATATCTTGATAACGTTTGTTTTTAAAAGAAATAATGTCTATCGACAAATTTGTTAATGAATGCCGAAAAAAAATTGGTCATGGGTGAGGGTTAAGTGAAAAGGTTTGACGAAAGATTATTCGTGAATGTCGGTTATCACTGTTCAGCATTTGGAACAGAACTCGTTTTTTCTTCCCGGAAAGCGAACATTAATTTCTCAATCTGAAAAGATACGACTGTATGATTACGTCCAATACCGGAAAGACGGAGTGGGTTAGTAAAAGGCAGTAAAGTCAGTAATTGTGTAGATATAGTTATGCTACACAATATTTTACTTGGAATTTACACTTGTGAATCGATTATACTTTTTTATCCACTTTGGTTAGGTAAATTCAAACAGTACGCCATTATGATCAGTTTCGTAATGAAGTACTTTACCACCTTAGTGTGGCAATGTACTTCATTACGACACTAGAGCGGAAAAGTAATGACGTACTTTGCCACTCTTCTTCTGACAATATGTTGGACTCTTTGTCTTGTATTCTTCACTTTTCCTCTTTAAAAACGTTAATAACAGTTATACACGCTGAAATATATGAAAAAGAGGCAGAGTCTCACTTATGCAGTTTATTACAATACAAGATACAGATCGGGCTTTCGTGCCCCTACAATGTTTCGTAGCCAAATAGGAAATTCCAGAGACGTAGCCGTATTCACCAAAATGCCAGAAGATGTCCCGAATCAGAAGCTAGTTCACAAAACCACCAGAAGTTTGTACTTGCAGCACTTTGTCGGCGTAACTCAGGGCCGTCAGACGATCGAGCACGCGAATGGCCTTCGCAAAGGTATGGGGCACGCGGCGATATCAGCTTAGCGAAGTCACTCGAGTTACAGGCGGGAAGCAGGGGTGAGAAAACATCGTGCGAATGTGGCGATTTGTTTGAAACACACCGGTTGGTATATCATAAAGAGACATTTATTAATTTTTACGAACTTTAAGTGGAAATTGACATGTAAATAAAAACTGCAGTCATACAAGCATTGCTCATTACACCACGGAAGTATTAACGCACGTTTCTACTTAGTGTTAGAGAAAGCAATATAAGAAAATCATTAATTCTAATGAATATTTGTGAGAAAATAAATATAAATCAAAATATATATTAAATCAAGATAAATATTGTATATCATAATTTCAGAAAAGCACTGACACTATTATTGAAAATAAACATTTAAAGAAATACGATGTGCATATCTTTCGTGTGAAAATGAACGCAATAAAAGCACTTAAAAATTATAGAATCATGATGAATAGAGTCCGGAAAAATATGTAGAAAGTCAAAAAACGGGAAAAAACGTTCATAAATATGTAATGAAAACAGTAAAAAAATATAATAAGTATGTAAAATCGGATACATTATGTAATATTAAAATACACTAAGTTTTAAACACTTTTACCTAATACAAAATTGCAGTTATGAAAACTTTTAAAATAATACAAACGTTTTAAAAATCATTTGCGGAGCACAAGTTGATGTACGTTTTGCAATATATAAGAGCCCACTCGAACAAACTTTTTATACGTCTTTGTGGGCCCCGCCACGACTGCTTTCTGTGCATCCCTGAGAAATCGGAGCGCGAGCTTCCCTCGGCCGCGGGCCCTGCGTGCCCTAGCGGAGCGCAAGCGCGCTCCGAGCACGTACGTGCTCCGTTTGACGGCCCTGGCGTAACTATTCACTCTCACAACAGTCCAGTATCGAGGCTCACTCCGCCATCACACTCTGCTTCCACCGGAGCCGGGCCGTCCGTTATAAGGCTGCCGGCGCCTAGAGCGTAGACTCGCGCTCCTAGCTCGATGGTTCGCTGGCGTGGCTGTCACTCCGTTGTTCCGTCTATTCGGAATAGAGTGCGCGCCTGCCCACGCGTGCGCGCCACTTTCAAACATGGCTGTGTATACAGCACACGCCACCATTAGCCACACCTCATGTTTAGACTGCAGACTTTGAGGAAAACTATTATATGTACAAAAATATTCCAGAAATTAATATACCTCGAGTATTTGGTAAAATAAATCCAGAAATTTGTACCGATGAATCTTCTTCAAAATTCACATTCTTAATGTTTACTGTTAATTGTGTGTTCTGAAACAAACGAATACATCAAGGGTAAAATGTTTTCATTATTTGCGACATGATCATCTTCATTATACTAATAATGACAACAATAATAAATTTTGTTCATTTTTACGTAAGATAACAAATACAGCTGATGAACCAAAATTGGCAGATGCTTATGCTCGGGTGTAGTTTAAGTAAGCTTATAACCAAAAAAACTGAGATAGGGTACAAGGCAACGGGATTTATAAACAAGTAATAGTTTTATAAAACAGTATCCTGACCAAACGTACTGAAAATTATGGAAAACACAGTGTTGTTACAAAGAAAACAAAACTAGCGCAAACTATGCTGTTTGATTTTACAAATTTAAAGACACCTCGGAAAACGAATCATACCTGTCGGCTCAGTGCATGAGGATTTCTGCCATCTGAAGCGCTGTTTGCGTTGCTCTGAGGCATTCTGGTCCCGTAGTTACTAACATGCATGAAGGGGACGAACACGCCCACTGAGTTGGCTCAGAGGATCTGACCGTAAGTCGTAGATGTCTGTTCACCACAGCGGATGTTCGACACAGCTTGGTGGAGTTCAGTCGCATTGTGGAGGAGAATTCTAACCATTGTCTGCTATATTTTTTTGTTTTCCATAGTTTCTCCCATTCTACCTAGGGAAATAGGAGTAATACCCTCACAAACGGGCCACGGACCGCGTGCGATCTTTATTTTCCCTTCATTCTCCTATCCTTCCCCCTTACTTACACACACTAACATGCACAATTATACACAACCTTTATAATTCTAAACAACCTGTGGCAAGTTTTGTTTCCTCAGCTTGTGGGTTAATGACCCCCCATTTCGCTCAGATTTTTCGTCCAGTTTCCTTGATCCTTCGAGCGAATGCTGAGTTGGCCCCATGTTTTGCTCCTGGGCATAATTGTAACTTCACTATCTGCGCATGTCTTTTAGAGTTCCATGGGTAATATAGTTATTCAAATTATCGTTCTCCATCACGACAGGGAGTCCTCCACGATTCCTTCACGATTATTTCATGAGTTTAAACATGTACCAGTAAAAGTGGGATGTTTGCCAAAAAATCCGTGGGCCTTTTGATGGTAGCTGAAATTGAGAGCCGAGAGCAAAATTGATTTTTAGCTGTCAGTTAGGTAGTTGGGACAGTTATTATTAATGTGTTTTATTCATTCATAAAACACTTAGGTATTTTGTACATTCATTAAAGCTTTGGATACTACGAAACGCTCGCTGTTATAAATTCATAAAGCACTTATACTTCTATGAATTAATTATCAATACATACAAATCAAACAAAAACACTTGTTTTTAAAAATTCATAACCAGGATTAATCTGTTACGAAGTCATAAAGGAGCTTCAGCTATATCAAGGCCCGTTAAAGCCGTGCTTATGATATTTGAACGTAAGTAATTAGATATAGGTGGTATAGTATATAGCTCCACCTATCTTCTGAAATACCATCAAGAATGTTAGCGAGCTCGAAAAAATACCTTTCACCGTTTTGATCTGTCACCATGGACGATAGATCCCTATAATAATCAGGCAGCACTGCAATCCTGACATAATTTTTGGTATGGAATTCCATTCCTCAAACTTTTACTGCTGTGTCTAAAATTTTACGTCATGTATTGTTGAAAATGTTCAGTGAATTTACATTGATGTGTCCGAATTAAAAAAATTAAATTGTCGAACGTATCCTGCTGATTTTATCTAACATGATCCAATTCGCACCGTCTGCATTCTTGAGTTGAAGTTAAACGAAACTAGAGGTGCCACAGAATGGCACAGACTTTGTCAGTAGTCAAGTTTTCTAATTTCCTTGGTGTGGCTAGCTGTACGGTCTTTCCCCATCCTCTTGCCAGCTGCGATCTATCGCCGCCAAAAATATTTTTTTTGAAGTTTTCTCAGTTTTTCGGTTTCCTAATGATAGGTACGAAATATTACGTTTAAAATATTAAAGAAGAGTAAAACCTCCTATATGAAAATTTTCGTTGAAAAATGTGGAGCCGTTTTTATGAAAAAAATAGTTTAAGGTCTAGTTTAAATGCGAAATTTGATGCTCTTTTTCGCAAGAATCTTTTGTGTTTTCGAAAAGGCCACATGTTGGCTGAAACGTCAGCCACCACAGCACAGACGCGGCTCGTCCCGGATAGAATAGATACTCTCTAGTAGTGGAAGCCGACGCAATCATATGTTGAAAAAGTGTATGAGATTTCCCACTCGTTCATTGACAATGTTATAATCTTCGACCTTCTTCATCCCTTAGACATTTTAACGTGTATTTTGAGATATCTTGTATATCCCTGAATTTGTAGGTGATTGTGAGGTTGCAAGGAAATTATCTTTGCATAAGCATCTTTTAAATTAATCTTCTGAAATGAACATTTTCTGATAATGTCGGTGTTTCCGATGTTTTTCATATTCTATTAATATACGTTTTTTTTCTGTTACAGGTAAGCTCAGGCAGTAGGAGTTTCGTTTGTGTCGAAAAGTTACTTGGTGAGTTATGTTTACTAGTTTCGATATATAAGATACGATTGGCTCCATGCCCAAGTCAATTCATTATCTCATTCACCCTCCCACGTTTGTGTGAAATATATTTCTTTCAACATTCTTTTCACACATTCATAACATTTCCTTTCTTTGAAAATTCCGGCGTCGCGAACACTTCTTAACACAGCTCCGTGAAGACATAGAGGTGAAGTGAATTCGAGATACCGCCAGTTCCTGGCTGGGTGACCGTCTAGGAACCCCGGGATCTAACAGGCCCCTGGCCGAAGGGATAAAACGCAATGAATGATTACGATTTACGACGACTGATGCAATTAACCATGACTGATTACATTGAAAAAATTTCAAGGAGAACTACTCCAACCTCTCAGTGCCCTGGAAGGGCTTAAAGACGCATTGTGAAAGCGCAACAAATTTAAAAAAATCATTTGCAAACCAATGATGGGTGTCAACGACCCATCCCAGCGTAGATGTTTTCTCTCTAACGTTGTGTAGGTAAGTACGTACTGTTTCATTCCCTAGCAATTTTATTATAAGGACCTTTCCCGTCTGTGTGATAGTTTCTTCTTTTAATGCTTGTTGGATGATTGCCGAATAATTCGTAATAGCTTTGTTGATACTCTGTCGTGCTCTTTCAGCCAGGCCTTCCCTTAATCACGTTAAACTCCTATATTAGAATCGATGAAGAGAACAGAGCAAAACTTCGGGGTAACATAGTTAATGTTGAACTAGTTCTTAAAAAAAGGGTTGGGTCAAGTATGTGTCTGCCGAAACGACCGCTAATAAAAGATGTTCAAAATACTCGTATGTACGCCTTTACCACGACTCAAAACCTGAAAGTAGTTTAAAATAAACTTGCAGAAAATGATTGTTATTTATTGTTAAATATAAGCAGCATTAATAATTAAATATAAAAAACGTTCCTTCAATTATTTTATGGTTTACTAGTTCACTGTTATGTGATTACGGACCTGAAACAAAATATGCAACGTGCTTGCTTTATGCCTGCTCCGCTAACGACACAATTTTTATATACCACTAATACTCCTTACAATATAAATGTTTCTTACCAATACCCCTTTTCCTAAACTGGCATTTGACTGAAATTAAACTATTCACAGCCTTGTTGGCTTTTTCCAGAATTTACTCAGGAACGTCAAAATGTTGTTCCACCTTGAGATTCACAAGGAAGTTTGCCCTATTACGAATATTCAATAATAGATACACTCACTGTTTTACCTGACATTGAATTGACAATTGAGATTACAATGCGTCTTTTAATTTTAGACGCAAGAAAAAATTATGAAATGTTTCGAATTCTCGTTTGATTCTGCAACGAACTAGTGACCAATTAAATTTTGTACGCAACACGAGCGTTGCTAGATATTTTTGACCCTCAGGCGACTTCCCCTTGACCCCTTGTGCCGGAGGCCATTAAGTTTGGAAGTAGCCCTCCGGGCAAAAAAAGGTCTTAACTCCTAGTTACAAAAGTAACTATTGCAAATATAATGTGTTCCGCTGTTGACCCTCCCCTCGGATAACGCAATACTATGCCCCCACCCTGCAAGGGGTATCATGTTAGAGGACTCTGCATAAACAAACAGAACAGTTCGTGAGGTCGTAGAGACTAGATCGAAGACTTCTCGATTTCAGAAAAGCACAACTGATGTCACTGCAGTGCCTCAGATCGGGAGATCCTGGGTTCGAGTCCCGACGATGGCAGGATTTTCGACGCTAACTGATCAGATAGGTCAAATTCAGCCGCTGTCTGTAGGAAACAAAGTTCTAGCGGCCGGCTACTCTAATAGTACTCCGATAGTTTTCCGTAGTTTCTCCGATCACTACCAGGCGAATGCCGGAGCAGGTACCCTAACGAACGGGCCACGGAAAGCGCACGATCTTTCATCCCTCTTCCTTGTCCTATCCTTACCCCTTACACACACACACATACACACACTCACATAGACTACACTATCACACTTGTGGGAGAGCAGTCGGGAGCTTAGAACTTATCCTGGACTGGGGCGATGCTCCTCTGGTTGGAGATACTTTGGTTGGTGAAAACCCTGTTAGTCGACGGTAGATCGGTGCCGAATCTCGCCATCCGGTGCCGGGGGAAGTTCACAGTCACCTCCGCGACAAAATACACTACACTTACGGGAATAATGATTAGCCGTTGATGCGCTCGGAAACACTAATCATCAATCATCTAATTCCTGTTCAGGAATTCATGAACATAAGAATTTAAAGCACTATCTCAATACTGACCACAATTAAAAAAATTTACGTCGGGTCCATATTTACCCTACAGCGAGAAAGCAAAACTTATCATTTCTTGTAAGTTTTTCCCAGACACTTTATACATGCCTGTTTGTAATTTATTGTGATTGAATTTGTTTTCTCTACCTAATTATGATAACGATGGCCATGAAAAATGTATTACAATTAATTTCAAATAAATCTCTTTCTATTCATGTTACCTTCTAATTCATTCTTGACCTTGCACATTTAATAAATATTAAAGTCTTTGTATTTATCCTCAAGCTACCCACCTTCCTGGTGATGATACACTGCACTTTTGGCAAACGTCCATTCGGAGTCGTCCTTCCTTTTCTTGACATTCCACACTCTGTTCTTATCAGCACGTTTTGAAAATCGTCCGCGCCCTACTCGACCTGCTTTGTGATTAATATTATAGTTTTAAATATTCGCGGCTAACATTTTCGTCTACTAAGTCACGTTCTGTTCTGAGTTTAATCTTTTACTAACATATTTTACTGCTCACGCCTATGCATCCTTCCTCTACCAAAACTAGACGTGTTGTCATGAAAAATGTTCATTTTGTAACTCAACTTGTTTTTGCTATTCTCTTGCTCACATTGTTCCTAGTCTCTCCGATGCTAGTTTGTCCTCTGTAACTATACCATTCGAGTTCTTGTATCTGTTACAACAATGTTCGTTTCGTTCAATGTCACCTTAATAAATCATTATTTATAAAATATTTTACTAATATATTTAATATACGTGCGAAATCATTTTTCTTGACATTAAATTTAAGTCTGAAGTTTCCAACGTCTCGTTTTCGTTCATATTTCCTTATATTTGTCTTTCCTGCATATGATATTTTATCAACATTATTTTAATATTATATACAAAATATACACAGAGTTTTAGAAACCATCTCAATATAAAAATCAATATATGTTTGTTGGTTCGTTTTTAATGTGCTGCGGTACCGTTCATCCGATTTCAAAAAAAACTTTGGCAAATTATTTCTTGCACTTGCGGGGAGAACATAGGCATAGTACAATTATAGTAACTCCACTAAATGGCTCTGCAGCACAAGATGGCGCTTCAGTTAAATTCAATTCTCAATAAACCTGAGCTTCATTGTTCCTGGGCGTTGCCGTGTGATTTGGGGTGAGGTCGAAGAGGACAGGAGGAGCAGGCAGCTAAAATTGATGAGAGAAGAGGGTAAAAGGGAGAGGGAATGAGAAAGAGATCGAGAGAGAGAAAGAGAGCGAGAAAAAGTGAGAAAATGTAAAAGAGAGAGTGAGAAAAAGTGAGAGAAGGAAAAGAGAGAGAAAGCGAGAAAAAGTGAGAGGGAAAGAGAAAAAGAGGAAGTGAGAAAAGAGAAAGAGAGCGAGAAAAGAGAAAGAGAGCGAGAAAAGAGAAAGAGAGCGAGAAAAGAGAAAGAGGGCGAGAAAAGAGAAAGAGAGCGAGAAAAGAGAAAGAGAGCGAGAAAAGAGAAAGAGAGCGAGAAAAGAGAAAGAGAGCGAGAAAAGAGAAAGAGAGCGAGAAAAGAGAAAGAGAGCGAGAAAAGAGAAAGAGAGCGAGAAAAGAGAAAGAGAGCGAGAAAAGAGAAAGAGAGCGAGAAAAGAGAAAGAGAGCGAGAAAAGAGAAAGAGAGCGAGAAAAGAGAAAGAGAGCGAGAAAAGAGAAAGAGAGCGAGAAAAGAGAAAGAGAGCGAGAAAGAGAAAGAGAGCGAGAAAAGAGAAAGAGAGCGAGAAAAGAGAAAGAGAGCGAGAAAAGAGAAAGAGAGCGAGAAAAGAGAAAGAGAGCGAGAAAAGAGAAAGAGAGCGAGAAAAGAGAAAGAGAGCGAGAAAAGAGAAAGAGAGCGAGAAAAGGAGAAAGAGAGCGACAAAAAGAGCGAGAGGGGAATGAGAGGGCAACAAGAGAGGGGGCAACGAGAGAGGCAAAGAGAGAGAGAGAGAGAGAGAGAGGGGGGAACGGGAGAGAGGGAATGAGAGGAGGGGAAAGAGAGAGGAATATTTCCACGATTATTTCTGCTGCAGCAGCAACCCGCCAGATAGCAGCTAATTTTTAATAATTTGTTCACGTGTGACTTTTAAGATATTAGCATTTTCAGCATGATTAATTTTAAAATCTTTGTTCTGAAAGACATTCTCTTTATTTTGAGAAGTATTTAATGTCGTTTGTTTTTGAAACCTAATTGAAGGGCGGTATTAAAATCCCTCTTTCATTTACTGTAACATGCTTTATTACCGCAGCAATGAAAGTATTTCTTGAGTGATTAAAATAATGGCAAAGAGTAAAAGAGGTTTGCCTCCATTGTTGCTCTCCTACTTTCACTGAAGACAGTATATCTTACTGCAAGTGTACAGAATTTAAGAAGCAATCGACATAAGTGAATATACAGAATGTAAGATGCATATCGCTAGTCATAACCTGTAGCAAGTATAAAACGGGGTGATAGCAAGGGTGTACGCATCTTTGAATCTGAAACAAACATGAGAAGAGTTTGAAATTCAAGTTTGTGTATGACACTTCACTTTATTCACTCAGAAGAATTATGTCAGAATCTTCGATTCTTCTGAAATAATATGTACAAACCATTTCTTATACAATTAACTATTAATCATATCGGAAACACGCGCATACGCGACTTCTTCTTCTTCCCTTTGGCTTCCGAGACTCTCCATTTCCGTGGATCAGTGTGATGTTGGACTCCGTGTGAAGGAGCACGGCTCCCTGCCAGTGCAGTCGGCGTCGATGTGCACTCCTTTCCCCTTGGCCCACCAGTAGAGGCTCTGGTACCCGCACGAGCAAGCCAGCGGAGTGTCGTAGATGTACAGGTAGCCGCCCGACGGCACGGCGTCCGCGACCGCCGACACGTCCAGGCGCTCCAGGGGATTTTCGCTCAGCTGTAGGACTTCCAGTTCGTCGTTGGGAGCAAACGTTCCTGCAGTTACCTGCAGGGGGAGAGAAATCGGTCATTGGAAGTCAATAAAACATACCGATTTTGTGGTATTGGTGTACGTCCTTCGGTGATATTGCAGACAAGAAAAAATGAGAAGTTGAAATGGAGATAAAGTGTCCTGCACCAGAGAAAATCCTGCTGAAAAAGCCACACACATATATTTATAATTAGTGAAAGGATTTTTCTGCCCAAAAAATCTTGAAATATGCTCTAAAAATATGCATTTATGACCTAAAAATTCTGAAATATGCCCTTTAATATGCACTTAGAATTAACAATATTTCATTTCTTCTGCAAGCCTGTCTTGATAAAATTCTTGGAATGAAATACGGGCGGTACGCATCTTATGCACATTGAGAACATACATTAACAATTATGTTATATTTATACTAACAATGTCAGAGACTCTGCTAACACTCTTTTGACCTCCTCGGTCGTCTTCTGTGCAATTATGCACTTTCTCTCTTTAAGAATCAATAGTCGTCCGCCATCGTAACTTCAAAATATCTGCATTGTTTTCGTGTTTCCATTTCTTTAGGTCGTGATGAAACTTCTCTCCATGATCATAACTGAAATCCACCAGATTATACGCGAAAAAATCAAGGTGGTTGTGGAGAAAACGAAGTTTGATGCTCACATTACATCCTCAATCCTTAATAGAAATTAGCATTTCATCCATCGTTGATTTAAAATCTGAATGATTTTTTATTTCCTTGAAAATTGACGGAGACAATTTTAAAACATGACCAGGCCAGTCCTTCTTCATCACTCATTAAAGTTTCAAAGTGTTCATCTTTCATCAGATTTCTAATTTGAGATCCAAAAATGGTACTTTCTTTAAGCTTGACCTCTGAAAGAAAAGGAAATTTTGAACAAATATATTTATTTAAAGCACTATCTACTCTTATTCAGAGCCTTGACAAACTTTCATTATACCAAGCTTGAAATGGAGTGGTGGCAAAATAATATTATCACGATTAACAAAACTTATTTCTTTTTTATCACCTGGATTCCAAGTATTTTTGACCAATCTCTTTTGACCCAGTATAATTCACGAGCCCTGCTATCCGATTCACATAGAAAGCGATGGGACTGAGTAACTCCTATTCGAAGTCCCAACAATATTCCAGTAACTTTCAAGTCACAGCAGACAACACATTGTTATTCTTCATAATTACTTTTTTAAGAGTTGTTCATTGTTGTCTTATGATTCCTGTAAATGAACAGAATAACCTGCTGGCACTAAGGCATATTGATTTCCATTATGAAGCAAAACAGCTTTGAGGCTGCGTTTTGAATAATCTGTAAACAACCTGAATTGATCACTGACATATCTTATTACAAATTTTGAAAGTAAATCTTGAATGTTGTTGTAGTGTACAAACTCTCTTTGTTGTAGTGTAGACCGTCTTTAGTGAAATAATTGAGGAACTCTTATTCTCACTTTCGATAACAGTAAAACTTTGTGTCTGGAGCTAGCAAATTTTTCCATTTCAACCATGAGCCTAAAACCTGCGCCGATTCCTTTGAGAAGTCAAGATCTCGCACCAAATCATTACGTTAATCTTGATTAAACAACTGGGGGCTTCTCTCATCTTTGGTGAAATCAGTAACGTTCATTTCACTATCACAGCAGTATGAAGATGATGTAGACGGTAGGTCATGTGGTGGGTTTGATATAAGAATGTCAGGCCCGTGTGGTATGGGTCTAATGGCTGACGGAATATTCGAGTAAACTATTTCATTTATACTTTTCCCATTATGTCCGTAAACTTTCACCACAGTAATAGTAGTTTAAATGATTCATCTATTCTCTCCACACCATTGGAAAATCAAAAGACAAAGATTTCTGCTTCCGTTGATGAAATACGAAAATCAAATTTTGCAAAAAACTGTACGTGTTAGAAAAGAACTAAAATTATACATGTAATCAAGATGAAAAACTGATTCACAATCTCCTATTTTCATCAAAGGCGGCAAATTGTCTCAGCCCCGTGTTATTTAAAAACAAACAAACAAACAAACAAACCAGAACTCTCTCGATCTTACGATCCGTTTCATCGCACATTCAGGAGGAATTCATTATTGGGGTTCTACAGATTATTTTGACATTTACAAAACAATTCAGAGCCTCAAATCAAACACTTCAGGCCAGATAATATCAACACTAATTACTAAAACTCAGTACCGAAGTGATATATCCCATTGCAACCGACGTAATAAACTTTTAACTAGTAAGTGCAACGTATCCGACTTCTTGGAAAACCCACTTGTTCACCCTCTTCCTAAAACTTCCACAAATGCTGCAGAATATCAAGCAATAAGTATTCTATGTATAATTTTAAAACTTATAGACAAATTACGCGACATAGAATTATAAGATACCATGAACTCAAAATACTCTTAAGGCATACGTCGTGATGGTCCCTAGCTTTGCATTCCAGATATACAAAAATTGCCCTCCCTTTTTGCAATTGGTTCACGTAGAGGCATTCGGGTGTAAGATATAAATTTTGACTTTTTGCGAAATTAAGATTATTGACTTATTGCACCCTTCTTAAGAATGAGATGCAAAGGTTTATATCATATTACCTTTTGAGTTCAGAAAAATGTCAATGAAAACACATTCAAACTCTCAGTACAACTCATAATTATTATAATTTTCTATGTAACGAGTGTCAATTATCATTATTTACGCCCGAACTCCTCAATTGCAATTATGTAAATGCTGCTGGGCGTAAGAGTTGCTGGGCGTAAGAGCAGGCAGGCTTTGAGGCCTGAACCACGCCTGAAATAAAGACATCATTGTTGTACTTATATTTCTATGTAAATGGAGAAAAACGTTTCGACAACTATTACTTACCTCCGAGATTAGGTTGCGTGATAAACCAATAAAGAATAGACGTGAATTTTTAGCGAATGCCCCAGAAATATTTTTTATGTTCGAATTATATAATCCGATGCTTTGTAGTTTTGGAAGACCACTGAAGAACACTGGACCCAAAGATTGAAGTGATTTGGCCATTTCGAGGACAATGACCTGTGAAAAAATTGAAGTAAATTACGAAACTATGAAACATAATTTTAGAAAAAAGTGTTTATATTATTCTTGTGTTACTATTTTTTTCTCGTATGAGCGGTTTGGAGAAAATAATGTGACGCTGCAAGAAAATATTTTTTGACAGAAAAACTTATTTTGAGGCCCTAATAACAAAAAAATAGATTTTTTCTTGCCGCTATCTCAAAAACTGCTCCACATTTTTCGGCGAACATTTTCGTATGAAGACATTCTTCTATGATATTCTGGAAAATTCATTTTAATTAAACTGTTAGGGGGCGGAAAATTGAATAAGCGAAGAAAGGTAAACATTGTTTATAAAATAACTTTATCAATATAATTACAGGAAAGAAAAACAAGCCAATGAGTTCATTGAGATTATCTGCAAATACTTAATTCTAAATTTTCAGAAGTTATTTAATTTTGAAAAAAATTCATTCGAGGGTTTCTGAAAATACACGAATTCGAGCTGCTTTATACTCGAAGATTTCTAGTTTTGCAAAACCTTTCATAAGATAATGTAAAACATTTGTGGTTACTGACGTTGAAAGTTATGAACTGTGCCTCTAATGTGAATGTTAGGCCCAGAGATATTTCAAAACAATAAGTATGTGTTGTGGGAGAATGAGGTTGTGAGAGACAGAGCAGCAGACTTTTCTTGTATTCCGGGAATATCCTGTTCTCTTTCCCCCAACACCTTCGATAGTTTAACTTATTCAGAGGGATTTGAAGGACCAGTTTGGACAGGTTGCATCTGTTTGTGAGATTACTGCTGTTGTACTTTAAGGAAAGTAAGTTTATGAGTGACATAAAACACATATATTAAATTCAAGCATAATAGGCAACTAAGAGATACAGTGTTTGATCAACATTTGCACAGTTACACATGCAGACATTTTCTTCTGCTCGCGTCAGGGGACACGAGGCAGAAAGGCTCGCAATGAAGAAACTGTCACAGTCTGGCGCTCGCCAGAAACACACCATCACATAACACGTGGCACAGGCAGCATTTCAGGCAGCGTTGTTGAATTCCCCTCGCGTTAGGCGACACAAGGGAGAGGCTCGTAATGAAGAGATTGTTGCAGCTTACGGTTACTAAACGCTGCACTTTGAACTGAACACGTAGCACGTGTCGAAAACAACGTTCTGCGAGCATTGCACAGACTAGACTTTAACTGAACATGTAGCACATGTCGAAAACAACGTTCTGCTAGCATTGCACAGACTAGACCTTAAACTGAACACGTAGCACATGTCGAAAACAACGTTCCGCCAGCATTGCATTCACGAGGCTTGCTGCCAGGAGGCTCACACCAGACTGCACTTTAAACTGAACGCGTAGCACGTGTTGAAAACAACGTTCCGCCAGCATTGCATTCACGAGGCTTGCTGCCAGGAGGCTCACACCAGACTGCACTTTAAACTGAACGCGTAGCACATGTCGAAAACAACGTTCCGCCAGCATTGCATTCACGACGCTTGCTGCCAGGAGGCTCACACCAGACTGCACTTTAAACTGAACGCGTAGCACGTGTTGAAAACAACGTTCCGCCAGCATTGCATTCACGAGGCTTGCTGCCAGGAGGCTCACACCAGACTGCACTCCGACTGCGTCGGATGACGCAAGGAGAAAAACTCGCAGCCAATGAGCGAGTGTCATTGGAAATTGAGCTTTATTAATTAAAATGGAAACGTTCGAGTTTTATAAATTTAGTGAATGTTTTACGTGAGATTTTGAATTTGGTGAATTTTGAACCTGGTGAATTTATTTTAAACGCATTATTTTGATTTGATTTTATACATGACAGCGATTACGATTTCTCGGAAGCACTGTAGCTGTTTGATTGTTGTCTTCGATTTGTGCCGGAATGAAGCCAATGAATGTGTACTGCTCAATTATTTTACAGACGTGCTTTTAAAATTTGAAGGAGTCGTATTCGCTCCGCTGTCCCCCCAGAAATATTGTAATTAATATTATTTATTATATTATATTATGTAGTATGCTCCGACATGTGTAATTTTTGAAAAATCAAGTTTTAATCGAAATGGCGCTTAAGTCATGTGGCGTCCAAAAAACCAAACTTTGTTAGTATATTTTTTAAAAATTGCGAATGTTTCACACGAAATCTTACTTTGAAAAGTGCATGGCATAATTCAAAATCTACTTTTGTAGAACTGGTTTAATTTCGAAAAATCTCTTTATCTTCAATGTTGTAGCAGAGAGTAGAAAAATATTTCTTTGTGTAATTTTCCAAAATTCAGAGGTTATAATGAAACCAGAACCTACACCATTTTGTAAGCATATATTTATCTATCTTCGCAAAAAATCCAAAGAAATGTGAAGTCATTTTGTGTAAATTCTGAAATGTCGCAGTGGATTGTCGTGAAATACCCCTGGAAATTAAAAGATTCATTTGAAATTCCTTGGGCCTTTTATAACGCCA